>JAFBJQ010003508.1:89409-160502 GCA_016785345.1 Trinectes maculatus
CAACACAGGGTCTACACGGTTGATATCAGAAATCTAAAGGAAATGCTCATTACACTCGCGATATCAACCCCTACAGTGACAAAAGGCAATTTGCCATAGTAAACTCTTATTGTAGGGTGGTGTTATAGCGACATCTAGTGGCACAATGTATGCACAATGGCACAATGAATGTATGTTCCGACTAACGTCGAAATTCGGTTACGACACATTCTCAGGAACGGATCTCCGTCGTAACACGAGGACCCTCTGTATACTCTGATGGCAATCGCAACAACGTCTCTCATCAGTTCTCTGTCTCTGCCTCCTCCTCATGTCTCTGCAGGGGGTGAAGCGCTGCAGTCCCATAACAGGCTGTGAGGAGTTCTACTACCCGCCCTGGAAGAGAGCCCTGTTCAGATGGCTGGTCAGCCTGCCCATCTGCCTCCTCTGCCTCTGTTTTGTCTTCCTCGCTATGCTCCTCTGCCTGGAGCTGCAGGTTCGAGCAGACGACACAGCAAGAAAAGAAATGGAGTTGATAAATGGTGGTTGTGTGCATTATCATGTTAATGATGTTAAACTGATCGTGCTCATTGGCCTCGCAGGAAGTGGTGATGGAGATTCAGGAGCTACCTGGTATTACAAGATTCATTCCTAAGATACTTCTGGCCATTACTGTAACCATATGTGATGAAGTGTATAAGAAGATCGCCTACTGGCTCAACGACATGGGTGAGATATAATCTCTGTAGAAGACTATAGCACAAACAAAATGATGTGATATAATGTATCTTCAGGTGTCTTCATAGCATGAATATATATTAATGCTGATTACTGATTCCTTAAAAATGCTTTTTTTACTGTTGCTCAGCTGCACTGCAGTAATGTGTGTCTTATTTCTTCATCCAGAGAACTACAGACTTCAGAGTGCCTATGAGAACAACCTCATCATCAAGATGGTGTTTGTAAGTTCTGCTTCAGTCTGATGGTTGAATGGAGATGATTCCTCTGCGGAATGCGTGGGTGTTTTGACTTTCCTGTAATGTCCTCTGGTTGTTTCACAGTTTGAATTCATCAATTCTTACCTTAGCCTTTTCTACATTGGATTCTACCTCAAGGACATGGAGCGGCTGAAGGAGGTAGCAACAACTCTTAGTGGCACCACAAACAAAACAAAACAAAACTACAAGATTAGATTTCATCACCTGAAGCTAGTTATTTAAAATCCATGTACACGCTACATAGCATCATGATACATATCGTAACTGTAAGTTTGTGCTTGGTAAACACTTTTGGAACTTTTTCTCCTGCTCCTCACAGATGCTAGCCACCCTACTGATCTTTCGCCAGTTCCTACAGAACATCAAGGAGGTCCTCCAGCCTTATCTCTATGAGCAGAACAAGCTGGGTGTCTTCACCCCAAAGGTGCTTTGGGAGCTACTCCAAGCCATCATGCTCAAATATGGCCGCCTGGCTCTGGGCAAGGCCCAGGCCTCAATGACGGCCTACTCCTTCCTGGGTCCCAGAGGGATCCCTGTCAGTCACGCTGCCAACAATAACCAGGAGCCGAGGAGAAGAGGCGACCTGAAAGCCGGGTTCAGGCTCACAGAAGAGGAGTGGGACATGAGCGACAGTGCTCTGAAACAGCGCAAGGTCAGTTTCACAGAGAAGGTTGACTACCAGGACGTCACCGCGGAAACGCAGACGGGGGAAGACAGCTTCCTTGAGGACAGCCCCACCCTGGTGGAGGACGGGATGGATCCAAGTATTTTTGACAGTTGTGATGAGGACAGTGACTGTGAATTGCTGTCTCAAGTACGTGGTCTTTTTTTTAATTTTTTATCATTTATTGCCCCAGACTGCAGATTTTGTTATTGCTGTCTCTAACATGTAACACAAACCTCTGTCTAAATGAATTTAATTCATCTAAACTTCTCATCGACAGATCAAAATTAAAGCTTCCCAACACAAACCTTCAGATGTCTTGCCAGTGGAGAAATCGTTTTTACTCTGCTGTTAAACGCACCTTTTCCTCAGCAGGAGACTAAGGAGAGCTCCTCGGTTTCCTCCCAGAAGGAGTCTGACCTTGCGTGTCAGAGGAGAAAGAACATAGGCGAAGGAAAAGAGGACAAGAGGTCATGGATCGATCCACCAGCGGAACCCAAAACTGTCACTCTGACCCAGGCGGAGATCGAGAGCTGCATGCAGACATACGAGGTGGTACGGTCTGAGAAGACCAACATCAAATATCTCCAACACGAAATCGTGTATGTTTAATTCATGTTTATGAAAACGCTGACGTGGATTTTACGGTGCTTTGCCCAGCAGGACACACTTCAGGACTACCAGGAGATGTTCATTCAGTTTGGCTATGTGGTGCTCTTCTCCTCGGCGTTTCCCCTGGCGGCCATGTGTGCGCTCATCAACAACATCATCGAGATCCGGAGTGATGCACTGAAGCTCTGCACTGGCCTCCAGAGGCCCTTTGGACAGAGGGTGGAGAACATCGGACAGTGGCAGGTCAGCTTGTGTTTGTGTTGTTGGCTCCCGGCTGAATAGTGACAGTGTGTGAAATAGTTTGTGTCTCCTGTTTTATTTCTGCCAACACCAGACTGCGATGGAGGCGATGGGCTTGATAGCCATCATAGTAAACTGTTACCTGATTGGTCAGTGTGGGCAGCTCCAGCGTCTCTTCCCCTGGTTGAGTCCTGAGATGACCATCATCTCCATTGTGTTGCTGGAGGTATGTGTAAGGATTGTGTGTTGCAAGTGCAGCTTTAAGCATGACGAGTTTTGTACTTTTAAGAATTCCTTAATTTCCTTTGTAACGTAACTTTGTTATTATTGGAAGTACACAGTGCATGGTTTGTTATTGTTGTTGTTGTGACTTTACACAATCTGTTTTTGAGTCAGATTCTTCAACAAACAAAAAAAACTAGGTTGTGGGACGCATGTGATGTGTGCCGTTTTGTCTCTAGTGAAAATGCAGATCGGGAAACGGTATGTGATTGTACCTTGATGTCACTGTGCGTTGAGCTTGTCCCTTTATGGTCTTGGTGGTTTACAGCACTTTGCAATCCTCCTAAAGTACATCATCCATGTTGCCATCCCTGATATCCCTGGCTGGGTGGCAGATGAGATGGCCAAGCTAGAGTACCGGCGAAGGGAAGCTTTCAAGGTATAGTTATGTCATAGCTTGAAAGACCTTCGGCTCACGTTTTGTGGCATTTCTTCCATGTTCCTGTACATATATAGCCCTTTGTGTCCCCTGGTCTGGTGGTGTGCATTGTCCAAAGATGTGCACCATCCATAAGAAATAAGTGTTCATCTGTATTGTGATATATCTCATCAGTGGCACTTTGAAGGAGCCATTAAAATACCAGAAGTGTTCATGGTCTTTTTGTTACACAAGTACACACTTTTCCTTTTCACGTTTTCTCTTATCTCTCTCTCTGGTTCACTGTCTTTTCTCCTATGACCTCCTCCCCCCTCCTCCGCTTTGCCATTTGAACATGCCTTATCATTTAGAAGCATGAGCAGCAGGCCCAGCAACACTTTCAGCAGCAGCTCAGGCGCCGGCGCGAAGAGGAGGAGCTTCAGCGTCAAGCCGAGCTGCAGGCGGAGGCCCGCCAGGAGAGCGAGTACCACAAGGCGGACGCCCAACACCAGCATCACCATGACAAGGCATCGGCGGGCAAGCCGGGGGACAAGCCTAAAAGACCCAGCTCCCTGCTGGGAAACAACAATGTGATGAAGCTGAAACAGATCATCCCTCTACAGGGGAAGTTCTCCTCAGGCACATCACGCTCACCAGCCCAGTCCCCAACAGGAGGTGAGGCAAAGCTCCCAGGATTTCTCAAGTTCCTGAAGTCGCCGGAGGTGAAAAAGGAGCCAGCGGTGGCAGCTGGAGCAACGCAAGGCTCGACAGTGACCCCGTCAGTTCCTCCCAGTAGCCAGGAGAGGTCACAGTCCCCAAACAGGACATTCAGTCCCGGGAAGCTGTTCAGCTTCAGCAAGTCGGAGGGCACGGTTGTGTGCGCCAATGGGACGCAAGCAGCGACTCAGCTCAACAGGTATGACTTGAACACAACGCCAGACGAATTACCCTCCAGCGAGTCAGACAAAGGGGAATCGAGACAATTGACTGACTTAGAAAACTCTGGCTCAAAAAGTTAATAAACGTTCCACCACGCTGTGTGTAATATGACGAGAGAGCAACATCCAATCAGGACACTGTGGGATAAACACGTTAGTCACGCGGACCACATGTGAAGACAGCGAGCGTTAGATTTCCACTCTCGATGCAACTTACTTCGCACATCTAACACTTGATTATCTAGCTTCCAAGTAAAATATGTACAGTGAGTGTGTATGTGTTTGAATGGGGCTTGAGAAACCTTTACTAAAGGTTCTAATACTGCATGACTGCCTGGTTTACAGCAGCACCAGAACAGATTATGCTGGTGTGGGGATTTTAAGAACCTTATCAATAGTGAGCCTCCTTTGTCCCAAGGACATAAACAGCAGCTTCGCATTCCAGGTCTGTGTCTTTGTCTGATGCCTGTATTGAATGCATGTGGCGTCACATGCATGCATCATGCGTCCACCACGTCTTTTCAGTTAAGCACTTTCAAAGCCATTGTATTCTTCCGCAATAGATCAGATTATATTCACTGTGACCATGATAAATTTTCTATTTTTCTTAACTTTGATTTTCTATGAATTATTTTACTACATAAATCAGTGAATGTAACATCACGATGCAAATAAACCGCACTTGAATAAACATCCATCAAGAGATAGCGCATTAGGTGATTTTGTGAAGAGTTAATAAATATCACTAATGAGTGACTGTGCAGCTGTGTGGATTTGTTTCCCTGATAGAGTAAGTAAATATGTATGTAAACTCAACTCTTTAAAAAAAAAAAAAGACTTTAAACTTTTGTATAAACACAATCCTATGCACAATGTTAGAGTTTGCAATTATATCATACTATTTGAGCAAAGCCTGTTTAATATTAATTAATTACATAATTATTATTTTAAATCTTTGGAGAGAAATTAAGAACTCAGTTATAGTCTTGACTGCATTTTATAGAGTACATAAAAAACAAGAACAAGATCTGAGATTGACAACAATGCATGTATACAATAAACTCAAAGCAAACGCATTTGACAACATACGCTTTCTGAACAAAATCAGGTGACATGAAGCCACTGTAAGCTGTGTCTAGGCCACAAATGTGGCAAAAACCATTTTGCAACAGGAGACTTTGTTTATATATTCTTATAAATTTGTAAGTGATTTATCTAAAGCAAAAGGATTTTGTTTCTTAAACTAAACAAAATTAAGTAACAATATGGCTGACTTTGAGATTAGGAGGAAAAACTGCCTTTTCACCTGATAAAAAGTTGAAACAATCACAATATTTAGACTTTACAAATATACAAACTCATGGAGCATTTTATGATAAGATTTACAGACAGCAAACACAGAAACAGTTTACTTAGCCCTGCTGAGAAAAGCTTTTAAAGACAAACATATTCCCTCAATATGACTTAAGTGACAATTTGAGTAAATGTTAGTAGCACATAACAAATACAGGAAGCAGTCTTTACAAGTATTCTGCACATAAGTGCAGCTAAAGTGTAAATTTACACATATTCGAAGCCATTACCGGTTTAATGAAACTGTGCTATGCATGCAACTATAGATGCAAGCTCCACTCCTAAGGTCACACAGTATTGAGCATCAAACTTTGAATATGCCTATAAAATCTATTTGCATCTTCTTCCTCGTCTGTATTGGCTTGACTGGCAGGGCATGCTAATATCCACTCAGCTCAGCAGTGGTCAATTTCTTCCTGAAACCATATAATCCACGGGGGAACTCTAAACTCTAAAACACAGGGAGAACTCACTTCCACATAAGGCAATGAATGAGGCAATTGTGATTATTCATCCGTCTTACTCCACAACACAGTCCAAAACAAAACAATGACTGGATAATCGATCTAAACAAAGAACAGTGCAGTTTTAAATTTCGCTGCAATGACAGTAATTTAATGAAAGATAAAAAATAATATTTTTATGGTCTTTGTCATTACAGACATTCAAATCAAAACAAAGACTTCTAATGGAGTAGGAGCTAAAAAAAACTAATCCAGACTTAACTTAAAATATGCATATCTCAGAGACGGTATGAATAATTCCAACTTTAAACCCTTAACTGTGAGCAGAGGAGCTCCCTGCATATTTGAAATAGACTACCAGCATGCAAGTGAAAACCAGAGTGATTGAGGATTAAGGAGGTAGATGTATCTTAGTTTTAAACCCACAAAGAACAAAGTGTGAGGTATGGGTTCTTGAACTGAAGGAAATAGTGAGATAAAATAGTAAATGAACGGATGAAAAGGGGGTTTGGTTGAGGAACTCTGTCTGCTTTTAAAACTACCCTTGTGACAACTGTGGTCTGAAATGTATCAATCCTTGTGTACGTAAGCATCACGGCCGAGTTTTATATCCTGAATCTGTGCATTTTGCTTGTGTGGGTTATTCCCTTCTGGCTCTGTACTTTATGAATCCTCATTCTGGTCTCGACTGTCTGTTCTGGCAATTTTTCTTGGAGGCGCCGTGTTGTCCCCCTCTGTCCCATCCTGCTCTCGTTTTTTTGCCGCATTCTGGTAGAGCAAGACAAGAAAGAAGACTTTACCAATATATTTACAAATACTATTAGCAAAATGTCACAAATAATAAAATCAGCATTATGGCTCTCTTAAAACCCTTTACCTTTTTGTCCCACTGTTGATGGAGATATCGCAACAAGATGTTTGTCTTCTCTGTGACTATGACTGAGAAGAAACAACACAAACCTTTTATTACTAGTATGATAGACACTGGGATACAAGGTGCAAAAGTTAAAATAAATTTAAACTCGCTATTTCTACAGAGAAATTTGAAATTAAGACACCATAAAAGTGATTTTTAAAAATTTTTGGTTGGAAGAACTGCTGCTAAAGGCAACTCAGGCTTTATACACTTACTCTGTTCTGATGGATATTCTCGAGTTGGAAGATAAACAGATGGTCGACGATTCTGAAACAACAGTAGAATCCACATTAGTGTGTGTAAAGGGGTAACATTACTGTTTTTTATTACCAGTACCTACATGTGACTGAGCAATATTCAGTTTAGGATCTAAATGACAACATGACTCGACTTTTTCTGACGTTAGCACGTAAA
The DNA here is from genome assembly GCA_016785345.1 of Trinectes maculatus. Lineage (NCBI taxonomy): Eukaryota > Metazoa > Chordata > Actinopteri > Pleuronectiformes > Achiridae > Trinectes > Trinectes maculatus. The sequence goes on from JAFBJQ010003508.1 coordinate 96,628, forward strand.
AAATGGCGTGCTACTTACTGACGTCTTACACACAGAGTCTGCATGGAACCTGCTGAAATTATTTTTGTTGTATACTGGTAGTCCCTTTAGGAAATCGCCCTGTGGACAAAACAGAGGAGACAAATTAATAATGTTTGACCGTGTCTCCAGTGTGGACAGCACCGGGTGGTCAGTCCAACTACCATAGCCATAGCTAAGAAGCATAACACAACTCATGCAACCTTAGATTAAACCAGATAACTTATGGGTTGCGACAGAAACCGTCTACAGTACATCACACACATCACCGCAGTCTACTAACTAATTGACCTGACACGAGGATACATCTCTACACCCACCTTCTCCATTTCTGTCCCAGTCGAGCTCCTCGTTTGTTGACAATGCGCACACAGTGGAAATAGATGCTAGTCCTTTAGCTGGCTAGCTGCTGAACCTTGGTGTTTTGGCGCAGCCGGTTTATATATCCGCTCGACAGCTTCTACCGCCTGCTAAAAAATACATACTTCGCACGACTTATTCGCATCCTACTTCTTCGCTCTATTAGAAACGTCCACTTACGTAAAATTAATTACACGGAAACTAAGAAGGCTGAACGCTCTCCGGCTGTTGACTTACTACTTACTCGCAACTCCATTTTTGTTATTCGTATGTTCGGGGGCGGTTACCGTGCGGGATTCTACGCATCTGATTGGTTGAGCAGTGTGATGACGTATGATGAGACAAAAAATGGTAACGTGTTGATTGGTTACAACGTGATTATGTAAGAGAACCAATCCTCCAGCACAGGGGGTTGTGGCATGAAGCTTTGGTGAAAACAATACTTTCTACTGTCTGTCTCCATGTACATCGTGTTTATGCATCTGTTAACTACTGTTGCTGCTCAAACCGGTGAAATCACATTACAATGGAACACAGAGAATAGCGGCTAAACACTGCTTTTATAAAATGAGAGATAGTATTGTAATTTCTCATTTGAACTGATAATATTGTAATTTACATATGCTAACAAAAAACACGGACTAGTTGATCTTGTATGAATTTGCAAGATTCAAATATTTAAAACATATTAATTCAGACAGTAAATAAGCTTAAACTGTAGTTTTGCTGTATTCAGTTAGTGGCAAGCACACAGAAATGACTAAGTTTTATATTGTCTAGGATTTAATTTTTAAATTTTTCTGATTTCATTTCTCATCTTTAACTATGCTTCTTAAAGCATCTTTTTCTAAACTCTTTTATTCGGTAAGAACCTCTCTTTATACTCCCTTCACTAAAAATAAATGGAGGTCAAAATTTATTCCAGGCACAAAGTAATGTACTGTCAAGTTAACCATAATCCCTTGTTTTCAGTTTAAAACCAAGATGACAGTGATTTTCCAATATCATTTTATTAAACACACATTGTTTTCTTTATACTGCATCATCACAAGCAAGATCAAATCTGTTTCCATTTGAAGATTGTGACCACAACTTCACTCAATGTTGAGTATTTTTAAAAATGTATGGAATCAAGCCCATCAAAGCTGACTGGGTGATACTGCGAGACTCCTTTTCAGAGAAGAAACCTGTTTTTCAGAGACCAATTTCAAGTCTCCAAACCAAGTGCAGTAGAAATGCCAAACCCAACCCCACACCCTGTATCACCAATTTGCCCGCCCAGTACACACGTTGTTCCCCATTTATTGAGCTCCTCCAGCATCTCAGAACAAATGTCTGTCGTGCAAGTCCCATCAGTTTTTCCAACAGGAACCTTCAGTGTGTTAGAGACTTCCGCCCCTTCAACATGCGCCGCAGAATCACTTCTATGCCGCCTCTTGAGCTGATCCTCTTGATCCATCCGTGAGTTCTCTTACGTTTGATGTTCTTGGGTTGATACTCTGTGCCTCTTTTTCGTGTTCGTATCTGCTGATATTGGCACGGAAGCTGCTGGAACACACCTGAACCCTCAGCTTGTGACGAGAGTGGCCCACACCTGGAAATGAGAGGTGCTGCAGTGGCTCTCGGCACGATCCAGTTGCTGAAGAATCTGAGGTGAGCAGTGCCGGGTATTGCCAGGTTCCCTGTGGGAATGCATCTGTGAGAGCACAGACATTAAAATTGTTTTAGTTAATATCGCAGCTAAAGCTGTACGTTAATACTGAAATACCTTTAAAGCGATATAACTGCAGTCACTTGTTTTTCACTTCCAATATCATGCTGCTATTAGTTTATGTACAAAAATACATCTTATTTACAATATTCTGATATTTAATTAAGACTATAAACAAGACTTGTTTATGTCTTGACGTTTTGTCTTCGTAAATGTAAACTGAACAAAGTGTACACAGAAATGGGAATCACTTTTAATACAAAAAAAGTACGAAAAGGTTATTAAATAGACATTTCACGCTCTCATGCTAGCCACGCTGCTAACGTAATGCTAAAGCCTGTTTTCAATGTTACCATCGTAAACAAACACTGAGGGATTTACCGTTTGTCTATCACAGACACATGTAATTATTTTTACCTGCTTAAATGGGTTATTCCGCGCAGGCGTGAAAAAGACGACAGGATATAGCTCATTTTGCGATATTTATACAATTGTTACAGACATGGGACAGCTAAAGTCACAGTGCTGCTGGCGACCCAGCGAATATGAAGCGCTGCTATTGGCTGAGACGTTCAGCCAATTGAAATGCTGCTTGCTGAAGCTGCTAAATCTCTTCCTGGTGTGTAACTAACGCCTTTGACCACAGCACCACCATGTTTCACCGAGCTTTCACTTTAAGGTGTTGGTTTGAGGTTAGTGTCTGTTTCACGAGAGACTGCGATAAGTAAGAAACACGTAAAAAAAAAAAAAACAACAACATTGAAACAGTTACATTAGTAGTGAAGTTTTCATAAATTATTCAGTCTTAGCTCATCAACACTTGATTTATTCAAATCAGGTGAAAATCATATGAACTTTTCTTTCAGTTAAGAAACTCATCACTGCACCACATTTTCACAAGGATTTATAAAACACTTTTTTAATTAAACAAGAATTAGAAAAAGGTTCAACCATCCAGGACTAGAGCAAATGTCTACTTAAAAATAAAGTAAATTATACTAACAAAACGTGCTGTAATATCTTAATGCATGTCAACGCCACTCACTCATTATGGACCACCTCACAGAATATTTGATGGGTTTTATCTGAATGTAGTATTTTTTTATTTTTTCATGTATTGAATACGTTGATAATAGATATTTAGTGTATGCGAGTAGATTGAAGCCATTTGTACAAATACATATGAAATCTCTGCAATAGATGTCATACATGAGAGTATGAGAAATGAGAAAATGTAATGGGTTTGTCATTTGAGGATTAGATCACAGATGAGTAGATGTGTAAGTAAAAATATATGAGTTGAGTTTTGAGGGTTGTTATTTGTTCTCTAAAGTAGGCTACCTGACTTTTTTATACAAACCAATTTGTTTAATTCTCCTTAATGACTTTTGGATCAGTTTATTAAATTACCGAAGCCTGTGGGAATAAACATAAACATAAAGAATAACTGTTATTTACATTGGCTGCCAGGTAATAACAGAGAGTACACAGCTGTATCGCAGTAGCAGACTGCACGCGCGCATGCACGCGCGCCCGGCTATTCTCTCAGCCTTAGCAACAGGGAAACAAGCCTCTGCCATTGGCTTCCTCTCAGTACCCTTAGTTCCTCCATTCGCCCTCCCCACTGCCACTCACCGGCGAAAATGCCCGAACAGTGTCTGCTGCGGATGCGGACACAAGGGCAGCGGTGCTGGGTAGGGCCCGGCCTGGATGCGCAGTGGATGCACAGAGATCAACGTTGCCGTTGTTGTTGTTGTTGTTGTTAGATCGTGATGGGTGTCTTATTGAAATGCATTTGGCACGTTTGTTTGGATGCATGCGTAATCAGCAGTGCCAGGGCCCCCGTCTCCAGTGATCGCAGTCTAACGAGGCTGAGAAGAGGCTGCTGCTGTTTTGCAGCATCTCCAGCGTAGGCACATTGTTGCACCAAATGCAACGTTGTTTTCCTCTCAGTCTCGTCGGCCCTTGACTGAGACACCGGTGCAAATATTCTCTTTGCCCTAATCACAACTGATTGTGCAGGTAAGGAATCGATGTTTTTGAATTGATTTTATATTTTATGTTGCAGGATGTTGTTGAAGTAGCTGATGTTTTTGTGCATGAATAAACAGCTGCACCATCACTTCATGCATTGTCAAAAATAAACGTGGAATCTGTCAGTAATATACGGTTTGCAGTTATGGGCCTGGTGCAGTGCTACCTTCGTAATATATCTTATGCGGTGGCCTGATACTAAATTATTTATGTTATATTATTGACATCTGCTGTCTGCAGTGTTGTAGTTAACTGCTCCATGTATTGGGGGTCATAGGCTTGAATATGCAGCAACACCAGTGCATCAGGCCTTTTAGCAGCCAGTGGGTTATAATAGTTGAATATGTTCAGATGATGTCTTACTGTATTGTGTGTACAGTCGTGGTGTGTTAGTAGAGCAGCACACTGTGTACTAAATGTGAGTCGGCGGAAGACTTGACAGACCTATCGACCTATATTTATCTGTACGCAGTGGAGATGGAGAATGAAGATGGCCGAGTAACCTTCAGCTGTTGTTGTTTGACGTTAGGGTTTGTGGATTTCAGATCGTTATGAAACCCTGGTGGTTGATGGAGGGAGAATCCTTGATTGAAGTGTCAGCGCTGGTGATCACTGCTGTGGTTTGCTTTGTTAATGAGGTGTTGGAGTGGTGTCTCACATTTCACAGTTTCTGTAACCAGGATGAGACCTTACCACGCAGCGGTGCCTCTTTACTCTCTGTTTCCTGGAGATAACTAGCCTGTGTATATGGAATGAAAGTGAGGACCAATGATATTTTATTTGCACAACCTGACAAAATGCGGCTTAATTATGACTGGACGTAGGCAGGAAGACGACGTGTTTTTTAGTCGCATCTTTGTTGGAAACAATCCAGCAAGGAAAACGGCTGTCATACTGCTATGAGTCTACAGTCATGCCTTATGACTGATGTTTACTATTTATGTATATCCTGAGTTTGACCATGTGGATAGGAAAGTTTAATAATAGCAAATGCCGAAGTGAGCACGTGAATGGGAACAAAACGCTGTCTGTGTTGTCTCTGACTGTCGAGCTGCTTTGTCACACAGGTGAGTGTGCAGGGGATTTAACAAAGGCACTTTGACTTACAGCTACACTATTTTGGATTTGCGTAGCGTTTTGCAGCCTGTGAAACTGAAAGCATTTGTATGTTGGTGCGTAGCATCTCAACCGTCAGCGTCACTGGTCTGACGACAGGATAAAGAAGGATGTCTCGTTGTAACCGTGTTTCTAGGAAACAGCTTGGATTCTCAGGAATCCAGCTGGGACCCATTTAATTTCCTGGTGAGCAGTTGGCATTTTGCAAATTTGCAAACATTGCAAATTGAGGAACCTATTGTTACGCTTATGCTCGAAAAGAGAGAAAAATGTGAGTTAGGGAAATGAAGGTTAGAACAGGGTAAAAAGAAATCACTTCATAGGTTTTAGTATTTGTTTTCATGATTTACTAATAGTTTGCTTTTTGGTCATTTGTCAATGGAAACACATGAGTGACGATCTTCGTGTTGTGTCTGTGTGACATTGTCTACGCAGGGGTGCACCATGCTGACCAGCATCACTGAAGGGATTCTCTGCTGCCTGACTGGGAAGGCTGCCAGCCTGGTCCTGCCGCTGGAGTCGTCAGAGCCCTCTAATGGCTTCGAGTTTGTGGAGGTGAAACCTGGGAGGGTCCTGCGAGTGCGGCACATTGTCCCTGAGCGTCAGAACTTAGTAACAGAAGACCAGGTTGCAGGCAAAGAGATGGACGTTGACGGCAATGATGACAGCTCGCCTGAGAATAATCAGAGCAGTGCTGGCAGCAGTGTCCACTGTAAGAGAAAGATCACCGTCTACCGCAACGGCCAGCTCGTGATTGAGAACCTCGGTGACGTCTTGCACTCAGAGATCCTGCAGTGTCAGGATGGGGATCTAGAGCCCTGTAGCACTGTGGAAGTGGAGCTGGCTGACTACAAAGAAATCTCTTCTCCAGACCCCAACCCAGGTCCACCCCCAGTGCCTCCCCATTCCGGAGAACAGAAACCTGCCCCACCTCCTCGCCGCCGCCGCCGCAAGCCCAAGCGCACGGTGTGTATCGACTCAAAGAGGGTGATCTCGAGCTGCAAAGGGACGCACTCCGACGTTGCGCTGTTCTTTGTGCATGGTGTGGGAGGCTCTCTGGACATTTGGAGCAGCCAGCTAGACTTCTTCTCTCGACTCGGTTATGAGGTCATTGCGCCGGATCTGGCAGGGCACGGAGCCAGCACTGCCCCGCAGATTGCGGCAGCTTATACGTTTTACGCCCTGGCAGAGGACCTGCGCGCCATCTTTAAGAGATATGCTCGTAAACGCAACATTCTCATTGGCCACTCATATGGGTGAGTGTCTGCAAGCGTCTCTGGAGCAGTTGCCCAAAGTGACTTTTTCTTTTAGGTTTCCAAAATGCTGTGAACATGCTGTATCATATGATCTAATGTTTTGTTTTCCAGAGTGTCATTCTGCACTTTCTTGGCCCATGAATATCCTGATTTAGTCCATAAAGTGGTGATGATCAATGGAGGGGGTCCAACAGCCCTGGAGCCCAGCCTTTGCTCCATATTCCAGCTGCCATCTTGCATCCTTCACTGTCTGTCACCCTGTCTGGCCTGGAGCTTTCTCAAGTGAGTGCTGCATTTGCGTGGTGATCTCAAAAACTCAACTTCAAACCATTTCACACAGAAAAGAAAGAAAGTAAGACTTCCTGTCTTTCTCTCTGAAACCTGCAGAGCGGGATTTGCCCGTCAGGGCGCCAAAGAAAAGCAGCTGCTGAAGCAGGGCAATGCCTTCAATGTGTCTCCCTTTGTCCTGCGAGCCATGATGAGTGGCCAGTACTGGCCTGAAGGAGATGAGGTCTACCACGCCGAGCTAACCGTTCCTATCCTTCTGGTTCATGGCATGTGTGACAAGTTTGTACCCATGGATGAGGACCAGCGCATGGCAGAGGTATAGTAAAAGCTTCATGAGGCTGATTTTAACACAAAATATTTCTGCTGTGCTCCTGTAATGTTCGGCATTCATTTTCTTTTTTTTCTTTTAATAGATACTCCTGTTTGCATTCCTAAAAGTCATTGAAGAAGGCAGTCACATGGTCATGATGGAGTGCCCTGACACTGTCAACACTCTCCTCCATGAGTTCTTCCTATGGGAGCCTGACATGTCCAGGAAAGACAACAGCAAAACAGACAAAGAAAAGACAGTAGCTGCCAGTGACGCTCTCCACATAGTGAAAACCAGTAAGCCTATGGATAAATAACAACAAGGAAGCAAGCAGAAAGCCTCTGTTGGCAGTTGGCATGTGTTCTTATGGCTGCTCCCAGGCTGAGAGCTGTTATATACAGGGCCACATCTTAAGGATGCGGACGGCCACTGGTGCTTCAAGATAAAGTGGGACATTGGCCGTGGTGCCAGCTATAGCACGATGGACATATAGACGAGAGGGCCAGATGCGAATTGTCAGTTTTTGCTTCACTTTTTAAAACAAGTCTGTGCTCCATCGTGTTGATTATGTTTGCCAGATGTCACAATACCTGGAGATCATAAGGAATATGCTCCTTTGTGACTTGTGTATGAACTCTTTATGGTGAAGGACAGACGAGATGCGAAAGATATAAAACCCATGAATATTGTCATTAGAAATTGGCTCATCCTTTTCCAAATTACAGCACTTTAGTTTTCATATAATGATACCTAACGGCAAATCTAAATCCAGACAGATGTGCGTGGCTGTGTTAAGCACAATGAGATAAATTCGTAAATTCGCAGTTGCATGAAAATGATGTAACATCCAAAGGATTTAACTGAATTGGTTTGAAAAACCAGATGTTAACAGTCATGGATGCCTAATGCCGCCCCCTTTTATTTTGGTTGCCAAAGAATACAAAGTGCAGAGGCCCTGCATGAGCTCAGAATATAAGGACGGGTATGGTGGTCGTTTCAGACAGTTGTTGTATTTTCTGCAATTTAAAAATTCCCTCTCCGATAAAATGCGTATTACTCTTGTAATATGAATATGTAAGTGTTAATTCCCTTTGTCTTGAAATAACGACAACTTTCATAACAAGCTGTTGTAAGCTGTTGTGTCTCTAAGCTGATAAATGCAACCACGTGCGTGTTCCCCTATTACTCCCCCGTCCATTCAATTGATCTTAAAGCGTCAGACTGAAGGAATAAGCGGAACATTATGCTCACTGAAAGACATTCATTCATGGGTGTTGCTGTGTCTCATAGTGGGACAATAAGGTGCAAGTAAAAGCACAGACTCTTATGCTCCCCGACAGTTATTATCTGTTGACTGGATAGTTGAAACTGTTTTGAGTAGCAGAAGTTAGAATTTGGTGGATTAAAAAAATATATATATCCAATGCTTAAAATCAAATATTTAAATCAGCCAAAGGACAAAGTCTTCTTAAAAAGAGGGACATTTGTATTCACCTTGCTGGTTGTTATATATGCATTTTGACAGAATGCAGATGCAACATGACTGGACTTATGCAAATGGGATAAATAGAAAGAAATAGAATGGAAATAACCCCACCTGCTACTGACTCCACTAAAATGTCATATATTCTCTATGGACTTTCCAAAAACCAATGAGTGCTGCTGATGCATTGTACTGTATGTTTCATTTAGTGTAATAGTTAAGTAAAACCATATGGACTACAGGGTGCACATGTACTTCCTCTTATGCTAAAAGTATGCATATACAAGTTGTCAGTGCTCATATGTGCTGTATCTTTTGTCGTTAACAAAATGTGCTAATGTTATTGTTACATTTACTCATGGGATTCATATTACTGTATATGCACTACTTCTATAGATGCATATAACATTCTATATCCTATGAAAACAGTTGGATTCAGTGTATGAATATGCCACCCTTGGCATTCAATAAAACAGCTGCACATGGCCCACGGGTGTGTTTGTTTGCTTGTTTGCTTGTGGAAATGTGGTCTGTTTATATAGATATCGATGGCATTAAAATAATTTCATGACAAAGTAAAAATGAGAAAATTACACAACTGCATTTTACACTAAAGACACACATGTACATTAAATGATTAAAATCGAGACAAGAAGGGCATGTAAGGTAATTTAAAACATTTTACATTTTAAACTACAAAGTAATATATATATATATATATATATATATATATATATATATATATACACACACACTGTATATGATATTATGATATCTGACAACAACTTTGTGTTGGATCAGTCATTGTAAAGAACAATGGCTCAACAGGAATATATGAGAAAATGGAACATATTCCTGTAAATTATATTCATATTAACAGTCCCTTTGAGTTAATATGAATAGAAAAAACGGATTTTAGCGAATAAAGCCATCGGAGCGGCCTTCCGATTGGCTGAGCGTGTCCCATGCGTGTTGTGGTAAACAAAATCCGAGGTCCGTGTGCATGCGTAGAAGTGGTAATGGAGGACAGTGATGTTCTCGCTGGGGGCCTAGTTAGCATGCTGTCTTCTTTCAACCCACTTCTCTACTACCCTTTTTATCAATTGTGAGTTTTTCCATCGCCGGGGACAACTTCCAAATCAACCGAGAGGAGGTGGTCAGTGTTTGCATGTCGAGTTATCTAACGGTCGACTCAGAATGCTAGCTTCTTAACTCACAATGCTAACGTAGTGGCTATACTAGCCGAAACTGCTCAAAGGCTAATGTCGATTGGGTGTAGTCTATTTTCTGGAACAGACATCACTGACTTGGCGTAGGGTAGTTTCACTTTTTGTATTATCTGTCAAACTCAAGAGTTCTGAATGTTTTTGGGTGGAAAGACTTATGTGTGATTTTATAATTCCATAAGTATAAACCGCTGCAGTTTCTGTTCGGGTTCGCTAAGGCAACACCATACAAATGAAATGAATAAATTTTTATCAAGGAGTCTATAACTGTAGCATATAGCCCCTTCCCATCACGGCGTTAACGTGAACTAGCTAGCTAACGCTAGATGTTATTGCGTTTCCGTTGATACACAATGAATGCGTTGATATGGCCAATGAACATTGGTTTGTATCGTCATGTTCGTGACCAAAACTAAATGTTACGTGGAAATCATTGGTGTGATAATTATGCTACCAGGCTAGCTAATGAAGCGCTATGTGACACTTCATATTCTCTAACCGCATTAGCGCAGGTTTCTATAGCAAGTTAGCTAAATGGGCTAATGTAGCTGTTAGGGATTCCCAGTTAAAGAGCCGCGGGTTTAACCAATCAGAGGCGGCTAATGCTTGTCCGAGCCCAGCGCGGGCCAGCGTGTCCCCCATCGTAATGAAGAAAACTATACAATCACCTGACAGAATTTAACATGTTTATTAACATCATAATGTGGTTACTTGAAAAATATGTTTTTTTTACTTATCTTTGTTAAGATATATTTTTAAATTATTTTATGCAGTGAAAAAAGAAGCTCCAGTTAAAGATGCTTGGTTGCGAGTTTTAAAATGATTATTCAAAACTAAATGCTAAATTTGAAAAGCTAAATCTCAATATAAATGTTTCCATTTACTTTGAACAGGCTCTGTCGCTGAGGTTCGGGATGGCGTCTGACGTGGTCTCCCAATACCATGGTTCCAAGGGGATCATGACATTCTATCCCACTGCGGATCAATTCAAAAACTTCAGCCGCTACATTGCATATATAGAATCCCAGGGAGCACATAAGGCAGGCCTGGCTAAAGTAAGTACTCATACAATGTGTTTGTTTACAAGGGTCAAACGAAAGCTTTGCTGTCAAATGATCGTTTTAGCCTAACGTTCACAAAACGGAATAACTCACTGTCCACTGTTCTTCCTGTAAGATTGTCCCACCAAAGGAATGGAAGCCAAGAGGGTCATATGATGATATAGACGATTTGGTGATACCTGCACCCATTCAGCAGGTGGTGACAGGCCAGTCGGGCCTTTTCACACAGTACAACATTCAGAAGAAGTCCATGACTGTGAGAGAGTTCCGCAAGATTGCCAACAGTGACAAGTGAGAAGTTCCCTCATCCTTTAATCAGTGGCAGTGCCAAGAAAAAGTTTAGTTGAAGATTAACTTATCTCTGAAAGGAATATATATTATCTTTTTGAGATGTGCAAATGTAAGAGTTTTATTAATACTTGTTGACTAATAATCATTTTCCCAACCATGAACCAGGAGTGCTTACACATAACGCTGCATTTAGAAATCATTTAGATATGCAGTTGAATAAGATCAACTGTATGGTTTGGTATTGGATGTAATTATTTATTTTTAATTACATTTCTAGGTTCTGTAGTCCACATTATGATGACTTTGAGGAGCTGGAAAGGAAGTACTGGAAGAATGTGACCTTTAACCCTCCGATTTATGGAGCAGATGTTAATGGCACCCTTTATGACCCTGTGAGTTGCCATATATTGTTAGTTGTTGTTGTCTTACATATTGATCAGTAGTGATATGTTTTCATGTGTACATTTTGACCTGATTACTAATCACACCTGGATATATAACCACTTCAGTTAGCATGTAGTGATCACAAGTTATTTTTTGTATTCCTGCAGGAGGTCGAAGAGTGGAACATTTGTCGTCTGGAAACCATTTTGGATACGGTTGAACGTGATAGTGGCATCACTATTGAGGGTGTTAATACACCCTACTTGTATTTTGGCATGTGGAAGACCACCTTTGCATGGCACACTGAGGACATGGATCTCTACAGTATTAACTACTTGCACTTTGGAGAACCAAAATCATGGTAAAAACACAAACCTATTCTCTAGAATAGATACAGAAATTAAACACGATTATTAGACATTCTTATATAGTTGCATGTGTTGCTCTGGTTTTAAAAAAACATGGAATGGGTACAGAGTACACAGAGTACACTATACTTATACAGAGCCTATGTTTGTCCATCATCTTGCATAGGCTCATCGTGACTGTTCTCAAATAATTTATAAATAATCAACCTGTGTGAATAGTATTAGTGATAGTTGAGCTAATGGATAAAGCACTCTATAGAATACATTCTTGCCACGAATTAAGGGATTTATTTGACTGTCTGCAGGTACTGTGTTCCTCCAGAGCATGGGAAAAGATTGGAGCGCCTGGCTCAGGGTAGGACAACAGAGAAATTGTTTACATTTATGTTTATGGTATAAAGCTTTGTTAATTGTGTGACATATGCATGTTTTTTTTTATTAGGTTTCTTTCCCGGTAGTGCCCAAAATTGTGAGGCGTTTTTGAGGCACAAGATGACTCTGATTTCTCCCTCTATCCTCAAAAAATATGGCATTCCATTTGAAAAGGTAAGGGAAGAATATCAGTTTGTTTGCATTTCCACCAGGGGATATCATCTTTATAACCTCTGCACAAGCCAAATGTATAACCTTTAGTTACTAATGATTTTGTTATTTCCTTCTCAGATAACTCAGGAGGCTGGTGAGTTCATGGTAACCTTCCCCTATGCCTATCATGCTGGTTTCAACCACGGATTTAACTGTGCCGAATCCACCAACTTTGCCACGGAGAGATGGATTGAATATGGCAAGCAAGCAGTCTTGGTGAGCATCGCCAAATTAGAGCATAGATAAATTTGAACTTAATCATTGATTAGGGCTGCAATGTAGTGTACGTATAGTATATTTCAATCACAGTTTACTTTTGCTTTTATCTCCTTAAGTGCTCTTGCCGTAAGGACATGGTGAAGATTTCCATGGATGTATTTGTAAAGAAGTACCAGCCAGATCGCTATGAACAGTGGCTGACAGGGCGAGATGTTGTTCCCATCAACCACTCACGGCCAACCCCAGAGGCCAAGGAGTTCCTGGGGGATTCTGTCAATGACATCCCCAGCAACGGTAACGGTTGCTCTGTGGAGAACTGTGCAGAGGACAGAGAGCGAAAGGGGTAAGTGATTTAATACAGAAAATGGTAAATTAGTGGTGAAGTATTCATACTTTGGTGAAGTTATTACATAGTTTTTAAAAGGTATTTATGATAGATCACCACCATACAACGACAGAGTTAATTTTGCCAAAATTAGAGGCAAATTAATTTTGTGTTAAGTCCTTAAAATGTTGGCATTGTGTTTGGGATATATGGTATCTACTTACATTACGTGTCATCTTTTGTCAATGATTTTATTGTGCTTTCGTAGTAGATAAAACAAGATGTTTTTTTAATCAATGGAATGATTGTTGGAGACATACTTACTTTGTTAATGCAAGTACCAATTCATTTCAAAATATGCACATGGATTTCCTGGTTACAAAAACAAAAGAATATGAATAAAGTCTTCTTTTTTCTGCTCTCTGTCTAAATTTGATCAACCATTAGCACAACACAGAGAATAGAGACCAAGAGACATAGGGTGTGTCTGGAGGTACCTGAAGAGGTTGTTCCCAAGGATGAAGATGAGGAAGATGTGGCACGGTATGGGAAGCGTCCCAGGCTTAGTCTTATACCTCCACGCACAATGTCACAAGATGGCAAGAGAAATAAAGGTATCATTTTTATTATTATGATTATTTGTATAATGTACAATATCAAGCCCTCTAAATTTACAATAAGAACAAACTGTTAAATGCTGAATGAAAAGTTGAATAAAACTTCTGATAATCTTCTGATTTTAATTTACAGGCCCACCAAAGTTGGTTGTCACACCAACCAAACTCACTTTAATGGATCCATTTCACAGAGGCTTTACCCAAAGTAATAGTGATGGAAGTCGTCCCCCTCATTATACGAAGACTCGTGCACCAGCGATCTCTTCACAGTCCCAAGCTAGAAATGGACACCTGTCTGTTTCATTGGCACCTACCTGGACAGATCCAGCACAGCCTGCCCGGAAAATGGGGGTAGCCAGCCTGCTCTTCCACAGGACTCTGAGTCCAAAAGACACTCTTCAGGTGCGTAGCTACACTCTAGAAATGCAGCGGCAACCCCACACACAGCTGCAGGTGCACAGCTATGCCAGAGAACATCAACCTCGTCATCTCCAGCACAAAACCTATACACAGTCTCTCACAGAGGCACAGTCTTCATCTCAGGCAACAAGCTGTGAAAAAACTGCGCCACGGCCAGAATCAAAAATCATTCTTACCAAAGTAGCACCGACTGAAACAGAAGCACTTAGTCCTGTGGAGCAGGATAAAGAAGAGGGCAAAGCTCACACTGAAGTGACAATACCTGCAGCTATGCCCACGAGCAATCCTGCTTTTCTGCAAACTCAACCACAACCCAAAGAGTTGTGCAACGTTGAGAGAGAATCTCCGAAGAACAACAAGCGAAAGGTCAGTGCTTTAACTTTATTTTAATTCTAATGGACACATCAAAGATAGGTTGAACGTTTTAGCAGTAATTATGGTGTGTAGTGCATGCATTGTCATTTCTGTTAAAACAGTTGTGTTAATCTGCTTTCATTTCTTGGCTCTGTAGATATGTATGTTGGTATTAAGACAAAAAGGAAGCATCTTTGGAGGCTCTCTACTGATCATTATGCTTGCATGATGTTTCCATACTAATCTCCTCAAGATCAACATGATTACTAATTATTGCAATCAAAACAACTTTGTATTATGCCACTATAAGAGAGATCCTCAGTTTATCAGACATTATTATGAAATATTCAAGCTGGTTTCAATATTATTCCTGCTGTTCAATTTACAGAGTAACCAATGTCCCCTTGTGGATAGTGGCATTACCATCCTGAAAGACACCATTCCTGTTGAGAAACCAAATCACAGTGAGGTGAAGGCGCTCTGTCAGAATCATCACGTAAGTAGCTATTAGCTGTGAGTCGAGTTCTGAAAGAATGTTTGGACCTAATGATTTTTAGGAAATGTATGCATGCAGCACAGAGCTTCGAAATATGCCTCAAAATAGAGAATCTTTGTTGCGTTTGGTGTTAAGTATTTGCTACTGATGCAGTCAAATACCTGTTTTTAATTTTGTCATGCAATGCAGTTGTTGATCCAGCAGGTGTCAGAAGAGCAGTCATACTGCAAGTCAGTAGTAAAGAAGCAGCAGCAGCAGCAGCAGCAAAAACAGCTCCGAAAACTGCCCCGCCACCACCCTCTACTTAGGGAGGTGCACAGTGATGATGGTAAGCACACCATTGCTTTTCTGCATTAGTTTATCATTGATGATTTAGTTTTAGAAATGTAATATTACCTTGATGGTTGCTAGTTTACAAAGCCTGGTTTTGTTCAGTTCTGTGTCAAATACCTAATATCAGTATTTTCTTTTTTCTCATATGTAGATATGAATGTAGATACAGAGGTGGAACTAGAGGAGAAGGAGGAGTGGGCAAAGCCATTAACCCAGCTATGGCAAAGTCAGCCATATAACCCTCAGGCAGAGAGGAAATACAACGAGAGCATGGGGCAGCAGCCCCCCTTCTGCTCCATATGCCTAATCTTCTATACTTACCATCAAGTGAGAACAAAAACATTTTATATATATCTAACTTTTGGAAGCAGCATCGTAATATCAAGAGACAACATGCTTGTAATCAATGTGTGAAATAATGTTTTAACAAGCATCTGGACTTTTTCTTTCTTCATCAAGTCCGAGTCTGGTAATGGGCATTCCGGTGTGACGGTAGTAAACCGCAGAAGGGGTCGCCAGTGGTCAAAACCGCTCATCCCAGAAATGTGTTTCAACAACCAAACCAGCAAAGCGAATGAGAGTGGGGAGGGACAGCTGTCTAACCCTCACATAGCAGAGGATGGGACCAGCCGGCTAGTCAGTTGTGCTCAGTGCTGTGTCCGTGTACATACCAGTAAGCCCCTTTTTCCTTAATGTAATTAACAGGTGTCTATTAAAGTATGTCTTAATTGCCTAAGGAATTGTTGGATTTTGAAATGAAATGTAGTGTGCATCCAGATTGTATGTTTGTTATCCATTTGTTATCCATCTAAACCAGTAGACTTTTAATCGAAATCTCGTTACACAAAGTTCAGTCAAAGACTTGCATCACTGAATATGCAAACACACCTATGGAACATTATATCATTCAACAGTTTGTACAGTGAACTATTGCAACTAGTTAAATATTGTTTTAGTGGTAAAAATTCCCTTTGGGTTTTCTTAACTACTTTTTATTTTAATTGTCTTAAGTGTCTTTACTGTAAATGGTTTATTTTGTAGTCCTTTTGTGCCCTGGTCATTTAGTCCAATCAGTTCTGTTACATTCTTTCCAAACTGAAATTATATTCAAAATCCTTTTGTAGTTAAGTATTGAAAATGCTGATAACCAGGTTATGGAAACAAGGCTAAGAATGTTTTTTTGTTTTTAACTTCCTGCACAGGTTGCTATGGTGTGTCTGGTGATGAAGCAGAGCTAGACGACTGGCTGTGTGCACGTTGTGAGGCCAATGCTATCACTGAGGTCAGTAAACTGGGCTGCAACACACGGTAGATCCAGAATTGTTAACTGCCAGATCACTTAATATTTTGGAACGTTTGAGGCTGTTCAGTAACATACGTTGCTGCCAAGAAGTCCAGCGTCATAGTTATGATCAAGTGTACGCAGCAGAAAATTTGTTGGAAAAGCCTGCTGACAAGTCCATTAATGATTTATTTTTGCTTCTGTAAAAAAATAACAGTTTCTTGAAAATGAACGCATTGGCCTTGTATACACATTGTCTACTTATGTTATTTATTTATTCTTTGATTAGACAGTTGAAGTTGATCTAGAAACACCCTAAACTTAAATCACGTTGTGTGAAGTTGTGTGACAGCCATAGCAGCCCTGCTTTTGTCACACTCAAGTAAACTTGGCTCCCTGTGGTACCACTTCCTTTGTTCCCAGACTGTTATTGTTCTCTTCCTCCTGTATTATTGTTTGGGGAATTTGTTTTTCCCAACTTTGTTTGTAAAATGTATCTTTTAAATTTCCGTAGCTTTCAAAATCCCTGTGTGCTCAGAACAATAGTGAGGCATTCTGGGAATGTGGCCCAATATTGACACAAACACCTGACCACCAGTGGGCAGTGCTCTGCTTTAAGTTGCCTGGGTTTTCAGTTTTAGAATCAACATCTGAGCGTTGATGAACATATGTTAAAGATACTTGGCATTGACTTGTATTTTCATATATTTTTCTGTAATGTTTTGTACACTTTTGGCGTCATGCTATTTTTAATACAGCTGTCATCTGATCTGCCAAAATAGAATGTTATTCTCAAGTCTAGTCTAAAAGTAAAATACATTAGACTATTGTTAATCCAAATATGTGTTTCTTGCTGTAGGATTGCTGTCTGTGTTCCCTGAGAGGTGGAGCTCTGCAGAGAGCCAACAATGACAAGTAAGTAATGCAACAATAATGCTGTCACTGTGAAGCTGAATCAGCAGTGATTACTTTTTAATTTTTTGTTAGTCTCTCAAGTGAACTATGTGAAGAAGAACCTTGCAATTAATTATGATCCTGTTCCTTTAATCAGAATTTCTTCATGGTCACAGTCAAGTGCAACAGAGTGCAGCATGGCCACACTCGTGTTTTGGCACAATTTTGCAAACATGTGTGCTCATCTGATATAAAGTGGAATATAAAATTGCTGTGTGTCATTTCAGTGCTCATTCCACACGTGGCTCAGAGGATTTAAAGTTTGCAATTTAGACTGATGAGTATTTGTCTGTAAATAGGAGGAAGTGACCATGTGAATGAAGGCAATAATGACCTTCCTTGACTAGATGTGAACAGTGACATGTCTCCACAGGCGACGGGATTGCATTATATTCAATCGTTTAAACTTTGTAAACACATCGCTGTGTACGTGCTCTAACATTTCTAGAAACAGTCCAACATGGACATTGAACTGTTTGTCCTGAATCTACTTTATGTTTGCCTTTCACACAGGTGGGTTCATGTGCTGTGTGCCATCACTGTGCTGGAAGCTTGCTTTGTCAACATCACTGAGCGGAGCCCCATTGACCTGTCTGCCATACCATTGCCACGGTTCAGACTGGTATGACTCCTTGCAGTTGTTCAACTAGTTGGTGTATGTTTAATGTGACAGTGCCAATGTGATAATATAAAACACTGTTGACCTATTTACAGATTAAAGTCAGGGGCGTACTCTGATGGCATCTGTTTGTGGTTCTCACTAAGGGTGCACATTTCTTCACAGTGAAACTTATTTTGAGTTTGTGCTGTCCTTGCTTAGTTCCACTTCTCTTTTTTGGTCCGTGGATGTTTTGATGAAGGGATGTTGTTTCAGCTAACCAAGGTTTTTAAAAAGAATGCAAAAGGCACACTGTAAACATGGATTTTGCTTCTGTAAATGAGTCACAAATATTCAACTGGAAATTTCGCTGGGATCACAATGCCCCTTGTTTCCATTGTTATAGGATCTAAGTGCAGCTTTTCTCAGTGGGCCTACTTCTAAATAAGTCCATGTGATGTCAGGACTAAATTAAAAGGAAGTTGTGCAATTTCCTTCTAACATATCAGTGTTCATGTCTTTCTTGCCCTCTTGTCCCCTTCATAACTTATTTTTTTGGTCGTCCTCGCTCTCCTTCTCCTCACTTGGCTTTGTTTCCCAACTCCTCCTTTCCTTCCGCTCTGTTTCCTTTACTTCACCCTGCTAACTTTTCCTCTTGACCCCAAATCTCTCTCCACCCCTGCCTTTTGTCACTTTGATAGAAGTGTGCGTACTGCAGGAAACGGATGAAGAAGGACATGATAGGCTGCTGCGTCCAGTGCTCCCATGGGCGCTGCTCCACGGCGTTTCACCCCACCTGTGCTCAGGCAGCTGGTGTCCTCATGCACCCAGATGACTGGCCATTTGTAGTCTTTATCACCTGCCACAGACACAGAACACCTGTCATACCTGAGGTAACACAGGCTCCATGGGCCAATACTAATCTATTAAAGTCACTTTACATTTTTTTTTATTATTGGTGTAGCTGTGTCATGCGCATATGCAGTTTTTGCTAAATGCATAGCCTAATTAAAGTTGTTAGGCTAAAGGTGAAGAGGGAAAGTCTGTACTATAATGACTCATTTTCTCGCAAACACTTTTCTATTTTGAGAACTGCCGTACATGCTGTGGGAAACAGCCAAGTTTACCACGTTTATCTTATCTTTGGGTGGGATTCTGTCTGCCACACAACATTTTTCTGAGAACATGTCCTTGTTGAATGTTTTTTTATCCATTAAATAATTTCACTCCACAAACGGCACAAATGAACATTGACCATACTGCATTCAAACAGTCTAAAGGCTTCCTGTGAGTTTTTTTTTAATAGTTGCACATTGTAAAGAAAGTGTTCCTTCCTTCAGTGCAACCAGAGGTCAGGCACCTCCACAGCAGGAAGGTGCTACAACCAGAGAGCAAACACAAGCTCAGACTGGCGCAAAACTGTACAACACTGGGAACGGATATTTATATTATAAGGGTCCGATTTCTGACACCTTTAAATTTGCCCAACTCTGTCTTTACATAATTTGGTGTCAAAGGAATAGAACGGTTTTACAAGGGATTACATCGTTACACCCTCTTCGTAATTAATGGCATTTCCCAGCTGTTCACTGTTTGATTGTAATTTAATCTTGCCATACACATTTCAAGTTTACACGAAAGCTTTTTTCTTTGTATGAAGAACTCGTATGTATTATTGTGGATGATTGACAAAGAGGATCTTTGTGCCAGGATGCTGGTTTCATCAACTGTGCAGCACAATAACAGTTGGGAAATTTAAGCTCTCAAAGTGTTGCAGGAAGTCTTAATATACTTTAGATTTACTGCTTAGATTTAGTAATTAGAGGAGACAGATGTTTGCTCCTGTCAGGAGACAATCAGAAATAGAAATTGTATTCAGCTGTGTCTTTACTGTTGTGGTGTTGAGCTTCATGTTAATAAATCCAGACTCATGTCAGTTGATTCTGTTCACTGGTCTACAGACACTCCTGTTGCCATACAGCAACTCTTTGACATTTGACACTTAGTAACACTAATTTTCTATTTGTTAGCGAAACAAGACATCCATGCTGGAGTTGGCAGAGGGCCAGAAGGTGATCTGTAAACATAAGAATGGACGTTATTACCACAGCGACGTGGTGGAACTGACCACAGCCACCTTCTATGAGGTGGTATTCGATGACGGGTCCTTCAGTGATAACCTCTTCCCTGAGGACATTGAAGTTAGTAATGTTGCTTTCAAATATAAAGTGTTTCACTTGTATACTGTTGCATATTGTAGTAGTATTGTAGAGCAAATGATGTCCAATGTAAATCTGGTGTTCATCACTGGCTTTGATGTGTTGTGTGCAGAACCGTGACTGCGTTTGTCTTGGTCCACCTGCCGAAGGTGATGCTGTTCAGGTGCGGTGGACAGATGGGCTGATATATGGAGCCAAATTTGTAGCGGCACACTCCATCCCCATGTACCTGGTAAATCCCCCTACTCAAGTTTGTCCAAGCAACCTCAGACAATGGCTGTGAGCACAAAAAAAAAGTAGTCAGTAAAAATTTAAAAACGGATGTTTGCTTAACACTACGCAAAAAACGTAGGTACTTTCTCTGGTCTAGTTCTAGTTCTAGCTGTTTCTCCTTGTAGCTAGTTTTTCACTGCCCAGATTATGTACCAATAAAAAGTGATTAATTAAATCGTGATGATAGTGTTTTAATTCCTCTGTAACAAAACAACTGTTTAAAGCTGTATTTGTCCATTCACACTGTTGTGACTGTAATTTCAATACTCTTACAGGTGGAGTTTGAGGATGGGTCACAAATCACTCTCAAGCGAGAGGACATCTACACTCTGGATGAAGATCTGCCCAAAAGAGTCAAGTCAAGAATGGTAACTGAAACTGTTCCCATTATGCAAACATATGTTACAAACAATATGTTATTTGATTTAAATCTGAAGCACCTGCAGACATTGATCTTATACCTGATGTTGTTTGGTCCTCAGTCAGTGGCGTCAGACATGCGCTTTGAGCTCTTCACGCAGAACAATGTCAAAGAGAACTCCAAAAGGCAACGGGTCGTCAACTCTCGCTACAGAGAGGACTATATCGAGCCCGTCGTTTACCGAGCCATCATGGAGTGATGGTGTTTCTTTCTCCTGCTTTCCATCACTTCTCCTCCACCTCAGCGGCTTCCCTCACAGAGCTACTGTTGATAAGAACAACCAACCCTCTTTTTCTCTTCCTCCTCTTCCACACCGTCAGGCTACGTTTTGATAAACTACGGCTGGGACTTAAAATGACTTTTGTGTGCAGTGAATGAATACTCTTAGGCCCCCATTTTCTTTCACACTCCATGGATTGCTTTCTTCCATTTCATTCAGTTTTTCTTTTTCTCGGGAAGAAGCCATCAAAGAATTATTAAATATGGACATGTCTGACTATCTACCTGGTTTTCTTTTTCTCTCCCACCACATTAAGCTACTGTCAAGTAAATAGACAATATATAACGGAATTACTTTTAATTAGGTTTTAAAGGGAGTTTGATCTTGAGGTCAATTTTTTTCACACATGAAGTCAATCAAAAGCAGAACCATAACCGCTGAGTCAGCTGTCAACTAAATTGACCCCAAAGACATGAAACCATTCTTTAGGGTCGTTGCTTCATGTTTTGAGATTGTGTCAGTCAGTTCATGCACAGCATTACATAGTTCACAAACCTTTCCCTACTCTTAGGAATGACAGTGTGCTATCTACTGTGATAAAGAACTAGATGTGCTCTAGTGGCCCAAGCCTTATATTTGAATGGGTCCAAGTGTACTTTGGGTTTTTCTAAAGCTTAAGTTTTATTAGAACTATTTTAATTAATGCTGTTATAATACTTAATTTATGCAAGTGCATTACATTTGACAACAAAGCTATTTTTGTCACGTCCTTTTCACAATCTGTAGAGAACCTAAGATGTATTTATATTTATTGTTGGATTTACAGACATTCTGTTTAGATTTACTGTATGTTTCTGATCAGTTCTAGCTTAAAGGCAACCCAGTTGTAAGAGGATCATTTTCAGACTTAGTCAAGTTTTCTTTCCTGTTGAGTCCATTGTACCTGCTTTGAAATGGTCTTTTGTGTAGCGCGTTATGAACAGATGTTGGCTGCAGAAGGACGTAGTGGGTGCACACATTTGGCTCTGTGCGTGGGTATTGTTGTCTGGTTTTGTTTGGGCTTATGTCCAAGGCAGCATTAAATCTGTGTACACTTTGTAAACATCACCTAAGTAAAGTCTGCGGTTAGAAAAGACCCTTGTATAATTTATTTTCTCAACAGCTACTCACAGCAAAAGTGCAGAGATCCAGGTCACATGTCTTCTGAAGGCGTTATTTTGTCCATGTTTATGAGCTGCTAATGTCAGACATCTAAGACTGAGGGCCTGAAGCTGTGCCAAGGCAAGACAGGTCTTGTGGGGCCCACTGCTGGAATTTGATAAGACAGCTGGCTCCTGGATCTGTCTGTCACTACACCCTGTGCAACCTCTGTGAACTTCAAGTTGCTGGGCTGTGTCAGACCAATCACATCAAAATTAATCAAAGCTACTGGTCTTATTATTTTCATTAGGGACTACTGTTGTTGTTGAAATAAATGGCAGCTTGATATTTCAGAACTCTACGGCCTCAGCCATCTGATGACATGAGATAAGCGAGGTCATGCTGCTCCTGCATCCTCCAAATAAAAACACAAATGTGGTAACTTGAAAGCAGTGCTTGACATACACAGGAAACTGGACTAGTTCAAGTTCAAGAAGACGTTTCACCTCTCATCCATGAATTTGAGAGTCGGTACCTTAGAAACAAAGCAGTGTTAGGTGTGATGGGTTGTGGACGGCACGTTAGAAGCCATTGTTGAAAGTGAACCAGTGGGGTCACAGTAGTTTCGGGTAAAACTGTTTTTGGGATGGTGTTATGGTAGTACAGTATTGTGTGCACCGGAAAGTGTCCCAGGCCACCTCCTCTGTTGAGACATGGATTCTTCAGGTTGACTAAAATGGCTTCCTTAACTCCTCTTTCAAAACATCTGTCATCCTTGGCCAAGATGTGAACATGGAGTGCCCTGAATCTTTGAGGTGCAAGTAAACAGCTGAGTCTTGTCCTGTGCAAGGGTTGTTTAGTTTCACATATGTGGTAAGATCACAGGTAAACTACTATTATTAGCAACCAGGTGGCTACTTTTTAGGAGAAGGAGCGACAATGCAACGATTTAAAAGGAAATCATATATGTGTGTTTGTGTGTGCGTGTGTCTATGTGTGTGTGTGTGTGCGTGTGTGTGTGTGTGTGTGTGTGTGTGTGTGTATATGTATGTATATACGTATGTAAATTGAAGGAATATTCAGGTTAATGTGTATCTGTTTGCTCTACAATATACACACACACACACACACATATGTATGTATGTGTGTATGTAAAACCATGTTATCAGTGAAGAAACACAATGGCCATCTCATTTTCCACTCAGTCTTCACTGTGTGGTGGTCGGCACAGTGTGATCCTCAACAAGGTGTCTCCATACACCCACTTATTTTCCAAACCCCCTGATGACGTTAATGCATCTTAATCATGGGGGAAAGGCCCACACGCTCCGGCGAGGAAACAAACAGTCTGCTCCGAGCTGCAGCATCCCTGAACCATGTCACGGAGCTAAAGTTTAATTACAGTCCTATACCCATCATTTATATCCCAAACTCCCTCTGGCCAAACACGGGACAACAAATAGGAATTTTGGTGTCTGCTTCTTGAAATATGCTTGAAAGAGATTGAAGCACTATTTAATGGGGGTGTGCGGAGAAAACTATTTTATTCAAGTTGTATTTATGACTTTGTTTTCAGTTTTAATGATGACCCTTCTTTGTATGGTGTATAATTGGTTTTTAGCTGCAGTAAAATGGAATGGAACACATGAATAATTGATTAATGGAGAATGTTTTTTTTTTTTTTACCTATTTACAGGTTTCTGTACATATTTGTGGGGGTTACTAATTTTATTTTCTAGAAAATTACAAACAAATTGCCACTATCTGGTTAGGGCCACCCATTGGAACAGTGTGCATAAACGTGTGGTTTGTGAATGCGTCGTGTGGCCTGGGGAAGTTAACATTTCTCTGAAACTGTATTGAAATGAATCAGGCTCTTGTCCTGGTCTGCCTGGTTCCGTGAACTGCCTCCAGGGAATCGTCGGACGTACATTTAAAGAAAATGTGTGCAGTTTCACTTCTCTTGCTGAAACCCCCCCTTTATTTGTTAATCTAACCTGGTAGATTGTGGTCATTCCCTTGTCAACATCCTGCCAGCCTCTCTCGCTCCTGCTTTCATTTGGTCCTCACTTTTACTTCCTCTGTGTTGTTTATTAGAAGAAAAGCCAGTGTGAGGTGGTACCCAGATGGTATTCCCCTTCACTGGCTGGCACATAATCATTATTTTGTAAAAAAAAAAAAAACAAATCCTCACCTTATTTTATAAATACATGGCACCTGTATGTGAGGGAAACGTATTATGGACTATCTCAACATGCAAATAAAATAGCATTTAATAATAATAATAAACGAAACATGTTAAAGTACTAAAAGTACCAATAGGTCTGGACTGTAAACTGTTAACTGAGGTTTCATCATTATTTAGCATCGCTACTGCCAGCTGCAGGATTATAATCTCATCTGCTCATCTCATTCAGACAGTGAGAATGAGATCAGTCTGTGGTGCGCCGTTTAATTAAAAGGAAGTGATTGGGCACATGTTTTGCTTTGTTTTTTTGTTCTTATTGTTGTTTCTCAATGTTGGCGTAGGTCATATTCACGGTAAATAGAAGACGATGTGTCTTAATCCGAAATTCGACGTCATGGAATGAGTCAAACACTGCGGAAACGCTGTTGTCGTGGGATGGTGCTTCATCACTGGAGAGGCAGATCGCGTGAAAACGTGAAACCATGTGGTGGCAGAGGTTAACAACAAAGACATTTCCTTTGTTTCCTTCCACACATGGTTGATTTCAGAGTAAGAACTTTGAAAGATGCAGTGTGTCCATCTAAAGTGGATCATCATAGGACATAGTGAAGAAAATGATTTTTTTATAGGGACTTTATGACTCAACACCACAATCATGGGAATCCATCTGAGAAATCACAATACAATAGCTTATGGTTATATGTGACATAATATGTATGATATGTGTGTGTGGGCTCGTATGTTGTCGTTACACTTTAAGCACTGCGACCCTGTGGCTGTGGCTCTTTCTGGTCCCGGCAACTGGCTCAAACCAGTCACATGAAAGTCAAGTGAGAGAGCTCAGGTTACTCTGAGCTGTTGACGTCTGGTTTTCAGTCACTGCTGCTAAACAATGTTTTTTTTTCTTTTTTTAAATAAAGCGAATATATGTAGAAATACATCGAAAGGCAAACAACGTCTTGACAAAACAATTAGCTGATTATTAGCAGATTTTAACAAACAGCTCATACATCTGAATAATGGCTTCAAATAATTTCTTCCCACTCGTTACCTGAGTTCCTGATAATAAAGTCATTTAAACCCAGAACATTGTGATGATGTTGAATTTTCAGATGTATTCACAGAAAACAGGGAGATGATGGGAGATGATGATGATACTGATGAGATTGATATTACATGTTTGTTTTTTTTTACATAATCAGAATAATAGCCTGTTGTTGTTGTTTTTTTTATGTTATTATGTTTTCACACTGACAATAAATGCGTTTATGGACATAACCTAATATACACACATAATTAAAATACATAAATGAATATTAATCTTTAGTTACAGGTGGGGTGAATACTGAGGTGGGGGGGTGACGTGAGGTGGAAACGTTGACCACATACATAATTTTGATCTAATACAGTGTTCTTTCATGTAACACGTCACTGCTGTGGCACGGCATAGGTACATTTTTGTGGGATTTTTTTTTTTTTTTGGGGGGGGGGGGGGTGGGTGGGGGTGTTGGTTGGTTAATTTCACAAGGCAAATGTTTTACCAAGAACTGACACCTTTCATCGAGGCGTTTCCTGTGACATTTACGAGTCACTTTCTGCTGCTCGTTGTGTCGCCCGTCTGAATCTCAAACCCGAGTCCACCGATACAGTCCAGCCTCTCTGGACGTGGATCTGGTCTCTGTGCTTGCTCTCACATTAATCATTACCACGTCAGAGACATTGGACTTTTATACCCAAAAGCCCCTCATGAGGATCATACGTTAAAAGCCACTCATCCGTGATCATCGCTTCATACTTCAGCATCTGGGGCCGTTGACAGCTGTGATTGATTCAGGGTCACGAGACCACGTGCACGGTTTTTAAGTCTGTCCACAGGATTACCATCAACCATAGTGAGTAAACATTTGACTTGATTTTCCTGATCGTTGCTTTATGCCTGGCTCAGATCAAAACCTCAGCTATGGAATGACATTAAAAACCTATTAATTTCCTACTGAGATGGGGAAAATAGTAGAAAGTGTTAACTCAGTTCATGTGTGATATGGAATGTCGGGTGGGAGAGACATTAAAATGACATTAAGTGCACCGTTTGGTGCCATCTCATTGCTGCTGTTCCACTTCCTCCTACTTACAAACCCCCTCACTATGCTTTGCAGCGTTTGTGCAGCTGCTTCGCTGATCTCCTGCAGCACCGGATAGACACACAAACACCAAGTATGTGCATGCACAAACAGGAGTGGGGGGGGGGGGGGGGGGGTCATTTGGGGGGGGGGGGGGGGGGGGGAAAGTCATTTGTGCAGAGACAGAAAGTCTGTGTGAGGGTGTGAAAGCAGAAGGTTTTAGATAGACTGGGACACAGTTGTTGTGCAAAGTGATCTTAAAAGATCCTTTTGACTTTTGCGCTGTCGCATGTTTCGTCTTATTCTCCTCGCCGATATTTCCGCCTTGCTGCATATTGCTCACTGTGTCTATTTTCTGCAAAACTATACATGGATGTACTATGCTGCTATTGAGGCTATTCTTCTAATGGGACCCTGTTGCCACTTCATTAAACTGCAGTCTGCAGCAATCTACGCCCTCATGTTCCCCTATGGCACCACTTTGGCCCTAAGATCTCACATGATGAATAAAGCCCATAATTGTCAAAGCAATCAGTCGCCTGCAGGCGTGCAATCTTTCGCCGGCGCTTACACAAGTCAAAAGACAAACTTGTAATTTTCAAGTTAATGGTGGCTTCCGACAGAGAAGCTTCTTCCGAGGCTGTTTTCATTCTGTGACGTTGCTTCCCAGTAAAAACCTTCTGTGGTCGAACTGTGGTGCAAATATTGAAGCGTGTGTCGGCTGCTGTGCACGAAAAAACATTTCACTTTAATGCCTGCTGAAATACTGGATTAAATGAGGCGTGTAATTTATTTCTCCAAAAAGCCTCCTCAGTGTTTGCATGAATGTAAAACCTGCATAACCAAAGCAAATGTTCAGTACATTGTATGCAAAGTACTGAATGCAAACGCAACAAGCATGTAAAGTTGCTTTACTGTCGAGAGACAAAGCTTTTGAAACAATAAAAGATGGATAGAAGTGGCAACACATTGCATTGTGCGATGGGCAATTCCCTAAGAATTAGATAGAGATACTGTTTTGAACAAGTTTGCAGTATCTGCAGTTACACTTGAAAATGTTGTGTAATCGGCTCTTTACACAATGGGCTTGCTGTATGGTTTTTTTTAACTGTAAGACACCAGATAGATCCGTCACATCTTGTCATTGTTAGCACATATTTGCAGACAGTACTGCAGGCGGATTGTACCACGTTGCTCATGTTTGACTGGGATCATCCATAACAAAAGGTTTCCTGCAATTCAAATCCGCCCTGTTAGTAATCATAGTAAAAAATAAATAAATAAAAGGAGTAGTAAACGAGCAAAGCCGCTGCTGCAGCTCTATCTTGAAAACAATACTATGTATTTTTTTTTCAACGCAAATCTTGTTATGCAAAATAGTAGAGATGAACCTGATTTCCTTAGCTGTTTGTGTTTCATTTCTTATATCTTACACAACTTGATATTTAAAAAACTGTAATATGATGATATATATTGATTCACATATTCAGTCTTGCACTGTCATCCATCCATCCGTTATCTACCGCATACAGTATCCCTTGAGGGTCATAGAGGGGAGCCGGAGCCAATGTCAGCTGACTCTGGGCAAGAGGCAGGGTACACCCTGGACTGGTCACCAGCCAATACCTCTAATCTGTGCTGCTGCATGACCACACAATCTTCACACTCACGCGTCACTCATCTACTCACGCGTGGCTTAGCTGGAATTTGAAACAGGAACCGTCTTGCAGCGAGGAACCAGTTCTTCCACCATCATGTGTGATGAAACAAAAATCCTGAGGGCTGCATTTATTATCAAGCAAAAAATTAGGATGGAGAGATAAAATTAGTTTCTCTGTTTTGGTGTCAGTGTTTCCCCTGCATGATCTGTCTCTGGAGATACAGTATCTGGCCCTGCATAGAAAGCGATCCAAAACCAAAACAGGAATTATTTATGGGCTGAGGATGAATCCGTGACCTTGTCCTATAGTGAGGCTTAAAATAACCTGCCTCCTGTCTAGAAGATGATGCTGTGAGCAGTGCGGTCAGTCAAATGTAATGGATATTGTTTTCTTGTACGCTTTGTTCACGTGTTTTTATTTATGAAAACCTGACGTGATCTTTTTAGCAGGTGGTCTGAAGGTGTACTTCAATACCTCACATGCTGATTACTGTCAACCTGCTAACACCAGGTTCCCACAATGATTAACTATTCCCTTCTTTTAAATAAGTTAAACTTTCCTATAGTCTTAAACCACGGCTGCATTGAGTTTACTCTTTAAATCCATAATGACGTGACAAAACAGTGAAGAACTTCAAGATCTCTGCCAGGTAGAAATAGAAATACTGGTTCCCCCCTTACTGAAAATAAAATCCATACCAAAGTCATGTTTGTATGTTACATAAAAAATACATTTTTTTTTCTTTCCATTTCTGCTGTGTAATAGCAGACGTGGTTCTGTGAACATGGCGATCACTGATAATAATAAACGATAGTTAGATAGAACGTAATGTCACAATTACTTCAACGGCAGACGTGAACGTCTTGATTGAGGAAGAATGGCTGCCCTCTGCTTAGGGAACTGTGTGAAAACATTGCAAACGAAAATAAATGAGAAATGGGGAAGTATTATTCATTTCGACAAAGTCACTCCAGTCTGGTCCTGATCTATTAGAATCCCATTAGCACATGGTTATTCCCTGCTGCCTGTCAATGCCATTGAGCAGATAGTCCATTGGTACGTTGGTGAAAAATAAGAATCCGGATTGTGGTCCCTTGAAGAGGGGATTCATCACTGGTGGTAGTCAGTGTTAGAGGGTTACGCAGCATTACCACATACATGTAAACTATGCAGTATTAGTACTTCTTAAGCTTCAGAATCAGAAACAGTTTTATTGCCATTGTCAATGAATACAGGATTCACTGACTAGGAATTTGTTTCGGCATACAGGTGCAACAAGGAACAAAAAAGACACAGTAAGGAAAAATGTAAAAGATTTAAATAAAATGGCCTTGAAATGTGACTCAGTAGTTTCCCCCCTCTACGTGGGGGGAAATTAATTTAATTAATTAATTTAAGCATGAGTGTGAAGACGGATTGTATTTTTCCTTTAACGTTACTGTTTCCAGTCCACCACCCACTGATCCCCTTGTACCTGCGAGTCCCTGTGGCACAGTGGAAACTGTCTGATTATGCTAGGGGAAGATAAATGATTAATTCCAATGATGGGTGCGATAGCCTCGCTCCTCTTGGCGCCGCTTCAACAGAACACGCTGTCTGAAGGATTTGATTTGTGTTTATTTCTCTTATCATGACAGACCTAGCACTCAAGACTTTTTATCAGCCGTGATTTATGCGCTCGACGAGTTGGAAACACGTAGAGGGGGGAAACTACTGAGTCACATTTCAAGGCCTGAAGTTAAAATGAATTTGAATGTGACTTCCGATTGACGGCCTGACTCAGGATGTACAGCGAAGCCAAAGGCGTTAGAGTGTGAGGACACATTAAAAACAAACAGTGTTCTCTCCCGCAGGAACAGGTCCACTTACTGGCAGAGATATTCATCTGAGGGCTTTTCCCAGATATGGTCAGAGAATGGAACATTCCGGGGTTTTTACACTGTTTTCGCAGGCCATTGAAAATTCCCTCTTGAATGATCTGTGCACTAAAGGCCATGAACTCACTGGGAGTCTCACTCACGTCCTGGCTCCTCCTAATCTCCTGGCCCCAGATGGAGAACAGTGGGTTAGCAGATTGTATTTCCAGGCTTGATTCAATATTAATAGATCGGTATGCTACTGTGACACAGTGCAAATACTTCCAGTGCCCCTCCAGTCCCACACACACACACACACACACACCCGGCTACCATCTCCCACCTTGGCTCTGAGCCCAACAACTGCTTATATGGATACGAGTCCCTGTCAATGTCAGGGCACAAATAAGAAGCACATTTCGAGGGGAAAAGTGAATTAGCTGGGTAACCGGAGTAGGTGGGAAGGATGCGACTATGGATCTGCTGCCATATAACATTGTGCTGTGAGCAGATACATGATAGGATGCAAGAACAGCTGGGATCGCGGATGTCAGACAAGGTCTGCAGGGAAAACGTTGAATAAACACCTTAGAAGAGGAGAGTGTATGTTTTCTTTCCGGCTTTTTAAATCAGTGTCTCCAGACTGATGCACGTGGTGTGTGTGTGTGTTTGTGAATGAACATCACTGCCTCATGGGGTTTACACTGAGAGTGATCATATGTTGAGGACTGAATCTTAGATTGAATGTACATCTGGTATTCCATGTGCAGCGGCTGGACTAACATGTTCCTTTATGCTCCCTGAAAAAAAAAATTATATCAGAGATGGCAGGCTGTGGTTTGAATTACAAACTACAAAATTACAAACTTTGAAAAATAGTAAGTGGTAATAATAACAGATGTGTGTGTGTGGGGTGGGGTGGTGGTGGTGGGGGGTGGTGGAATGTAGTGGTGCCTCTTCAACATAATCTCTTTGGCTTTGTCAGGTGAGGTTATGTTGTTGTTGTTTTTTACATCATTGATAATAAAAGCAACTTGTCCAAACATAGTCATCTGTTATTTAATTTATTAACACTAATTTATTCAAACCTTTTTTTTTTAATTTCTAAGTCGAGAAATTGAAGCCCATTTTACTCGCAGTGTATGAAACTGTTTCACTGAAACCGAACCAGACTGTAACACTGCTTACTTATATATGGCAGGGACATACCGTTAGCTCTGACTACGGGATGTAAATATTGCTGTCACGTGCGCAGTACGGTGCGGGCGCTGTGCACGATCCCGGTCCCTGTTGTTGGAGCAGGGGGATGCGAACAGCTGACGTGCAGAGGGGCCACGTGAGGAATCAGATGGGTTCATTTCAACTCGGGTGAATCGGGGGAGGGGAGGGGGGGGGGCTTCGCAGTAGAGCGACACACCTCATGTGACCGCCGGAGGAGAGTTGTCCGCCTCCCGCTGGTGGTGCTGGTGCTGGTGGTGGTGTTGATGGAGGAGGGGGGGGGCATGTCCTGGTGTCAGTGTGAACTGTAGCCTGTGAGACAGACGCAGAAACACGCAGGAAGCCAGCCTGCTAGTCTTCTGCTCACACTTCCACCGTGCGCGTGCGTGCGTGCGTGCGAGCGTATGTGTGTCTGTGTGGGGTTTTTTTTTTCTTCTTCTTATAACCAACATGGCTTGGAGAGTCGGGAGAAGACGGTCGATTTACCGACCATTCCGTTATTTAATCTGAGGCTGGCGCCGTTCCTGGGCGGAGGAGTCGGAGTGGAGGAGGAAAAGGTAAACAATGTGTGTGTGTTTATTCACGTTAATCGGAAAATGGCACCGAGACGCTGTTGCGCCGTGTCTGACTCGACTGTGCGGGCTCATTGTGGTGAACCGGTGGTTCTCCCCCCTACACCACTGCTGTAACCTCCCCAGACCTTGCCAACCTCTGCCGTTTCATACTATTATTCATCCCACATGTGCGGACAGGCCACATATTGTACCCAGACTCATGTATCAGCACATTATTCCCCAGTCAGCGCTGTGTGGTCCTATGCTTCGGGCCTGCGGACTGGGATCAAGGCGAACTCCGCTATGCCAACGCAGCGTTGTTAGCATAGCGGCGCGCTAAAGCTAAGCTAGCGTTTAATGGTCTGCTGCTTATATCTTCTTCCACACATAGCTCGCTTCCCCTGTTCCAAAGTGTCGCAGTGACTATTAACTCATCTTGTTGTATCTCCGCTAACTCAAGGCGCTGTAAACGGATTGTTTTGCGTGAACATGGAGCCTCCTGTTATCATTGGGAAGCCATTGTTTGCGGACAGGCTGGGGCATAGCGCAGGACCGCGGAGGTCCCGTTATGTTTGTTTTGGTAAGGAGCCGCGGAGCTTCGTTAGCCGCGCAGGAGCGTCGCGGCTCACGGGGCTACAGTCTGCCTGCGTGGGGGTGAAAATTAAAACCTGATACACAACGCGTTGAACACGCTGTGTGACAGAGGAGATGACGGTTTGTGCTGCCCCGAACCCGCAGCACAACAACGCGGTGAGCACGGTATCAGTGTCGGCTTGTATCTGATCCACATCCACCTCCCATTGTCACGGGTTTAGGCTAATGGTACTTAGCATCTAAATGATGGAGTCACCCGTATGTGCACATGTACGTGTGTGAGGGACAGTTAACTGTTTTTACAGGTGGAGCTACATGGTTGTTTACAGTAAACATACACGCGCTTATACTTATTGTTCCAGCAACGTTCGTTCAATCCAGTTTTATTTATCAAAATTTCTCGTGAAACAATTCCAACAATTACCACTACTTCTGTACATCATTGCACACTTTACCCCCCCCCCCGTCTGCAGTGGCAGTCTGTCTGGTAACTTTTAGGCCACCACTTGTTTACAGATTAACCTATTGAATTATTGGTTATAATTTAACACTCTAATAAAGGAATATCTTATCTTATTCAGTGGTGAATATGTCATGGGGTATCACATTAATTCTGTTTATTGGGATGGTATACACTGTTTACTGTTGTTTTACATGCAGGAGTTTGCAGGTGTCTTACTGTCTCACCCGGGCTCAACTCGGCTCAGTGCACTTTGCGTCATCCGGTCCTTCATGTGCACTTGCCTCTAGCAGTCATCAGGATAAAACCAACACAGGATTTAATACAGTATATATTTTTTTCATCTGAGAGAGTGTAAAGAACTTTGTATGTCAGTGGGGCCACTGATGACAGTTAGACTAATAGGTTAAGATAAGAATATGTCTATCTTGTCACCATGTCATGTTTTCTGTCACAGCAAGGGTGTGGTTTCCTGTGGACTAGAACAACTGCTTTTTGAAACGTGTTTAACAGACAAAATGTTGGCTACATGTATGTGTTTAGTACCAGTATCGGTGTTTGACTACCAATGCTGATGCTTTCTTTCTGCTTTCTCCTCCTTTAGAAGTTTATCACGGTTGTTCACTAAAAGGCAGGAAAACACAGCTCATATTGTTTTATTTTTCTTGTGGTAATTTTGAATTTCGTTTGGACACAACTCCAAAGTAGGGGATTTGAAATTCTGTCACGATGAAGTCAGTCAAAATGAATCTTTTTAAATCCGTCCAATGTTTAAAACTTTTTTATATTTTCTTCATATACCTTCAGCCAACTAAGTTTTGTTAGTTTTGTATTTGTGCTGCAGACAGATGATTTTCTTTCGGGACGTGTAAATGCAACATGTCCCTCTTCTCTGATCCCTCCAGGTGACGACCTGGATGGTGCCATGTGAATGACTGAAGACCATGAAGCCCACACACAAGGTGATGTTCGTCCTGTGCCCCATGCTGGTCCTGGGGTTTATTTACTACTCCTCCGGGAAGCTACACCTACATGTCTGGGGCCAGAAGCCTCGTAAGTAATATCTCCAATCTGATTGCAACATTTATTCATCACCTGATCATCCACTGATCATAGCCCCTTTGAAGATACACTTATTTTATCTGTTTGTAAATGCCCTGTCTGTCTGCCTGTCTCCGTTTCTCTGTCTCTTTGACACTTTGCTGTCTGTCGGTTTATCATGTGTTTATTTCAGTGTGTTTTTTTTATTTGATTGGATAGTCTCTCTGTTGAACAGTTATTAAATAAATGTACCAATGTAAGTTCTCTGATAAATGGCACTAACAAATATACTGACAGCACTACCTACAGCAACAAAACCCATGCGTTTAACTGAACAGATTGTAGAAATATTTAAAGCTTTTTTAGACACGGTCTTAAGAATCCTACTTATTCTCTCATCTGTTTTTTACTTGAAGGAAATAGAATTTTGAAACCCTAGTGCACAAAACTGAAAATGCAGTTTTGCGGTGCACCCTGATGTAGCTGTTAAAATCCAGCAGAGGGGGCTAGAAGATTTTTCTTCAAAAAAGTGAACTCTTCTTACCTGTACCCATTGTATCTTCTTCTTTTTGGACTTGAGAAAACATTGTCTGCCTCCCCTCACCTGTGTTTTGTCTTCGATACACTTACACTGTCTGTAATGTAGTTCTGCTATGGAACTGGGGACATGGGTGGGTTTTTTTTGTCTTTTAACCATAGACTTAACCATAATCATTAGTCTTATTCTGATGTCCCATTCCAAACTGCTATCTGTGTGAAGCAAAACCTGTGATGTTTAACCCTGATTTTAGGTAGAAGGATTATTTTTCTGATTATTTTGTCTTGTCAATGCCAGGACTGATGTTTTGGCGACGCACCATCAGTATTACTCAGCAAAATTCATGTATGAGTTGAACATAGAGCTGCACAATAACGGAGACCCATGAAAAAGCCAAACAAAAGAATACCTAAAATGATTAAAGAATTCAGCAGTCAGGAAAATGTTATTGAGCCAGGATGGAGTAAACTTTCCATAAATTTAATGTGATAAGCAGTTTCTAGTGTCAACTTATGCATTCCCAGTTGCTCTTATTGTTGTAGTTGCCTTGCTCTGCCCTTGACAGTATGTGACAAACTGTTGCTCTTCATTGAGGTTTTGGTGCTGCCCTACAGAGATGAGTCCATGCTACTAGAAATGCTCATTTACCTTTTGTGTGTTCATCAGTGGCAGAGTTCCTGATGGTCAAATGTCTTTGTCTGTGGTCCATGTCATATTGGTTTCTGACAACAGGGTCTAGTTTTCTGTTGCAAAACATTACCTTTCCCTAAAAGTCAGCAACAGTGTTCATATTTTTGATCAAGTGCAGTGAAGTGCTTTCATCTGTGCACCATTGTCTTCACCGGATTGAAATGATATGCAGTTTATTTTTATAACTGCTTGATACCAGACGGAACAAGCCAAAAGAATGCAGCATAGTTTCTATCCAGCACACTGTTGAATGACACAAAACTGAGAGGAGCTTTGGTTGTATTGAGAAATATTGGCCTTCTGCTGTACAGTGGTGCCAGATGTTTGGCTTAAAGAGGGTCAAAGTGGAAAGGGGAGCATGTGGACAGTCTCTCCTGCCCTCCTCCTCTCCTGGTCAGCTAAGCTATGCTGTCTCACTGAGAGGATCAGCTCCGGATAATCTCTTCTCTTCGAACTTTACATATCAATAGAGATTCCGTCAGTGTTCTAGGGGAAAAACATTATATTAAAGCCTATACCATGTTCATGTACATTGTTTCAAGAATACACATGGTTACGTGCCTTTTCCTTACTACCATGCAGTCATTGCCAATAGCACGTAAGTGTTGTGCTCGAATGAGCTATTTATTTTTCTCTGGTTGCAGCATAATACACAGTATCGCAATGCATAGGGCTATAAAATCCAAGTCGAGGATCTGTGCAATCAAAAGCCTTAGCAGTACAGATTCAGTCTTTGATGCTGTGTTAGTATACTGATAAGTCTCCTATTGAAACTGTGTGTGGTGCTTTTAGCAGTGGGATGTGACAGGAGCTGGGTTTAACCAGCTGCTGTATACAGCAGATTGTCACCTCCTCCAGGCAGGTTGGTCCCTGTCCTGCTCCTCTGCTTTAGTCCTAATTTGAAATGGATCCAGTTGTTTGAAGGGGCTATACAATATGTTTTTTCTCTGTCGGAGCTTATGAGACATAACTTATCACCCTTTGTATTCCACCTGTAAGTCTGCTTGTCCGAAACAAAAACATTGAAGTAGCTGTCAGAGTTGTTGCTAACGTTGACTCTCTGAGATCTGAGGTCTGATTGCTGCAACTTTTTGTCCTTGCTCTGTTTTGAAGAGGGCTTGGTGGTGTTGTCATACTTAGTCACCAGCATTTGGAAAGCAAATGATTCTTTTGAAAGACAAAAGATGATTTTTTTTGCACATTACAATGATAAAACAGGGGAAGTATAAAGATAATACACAGCAGTAGAGGTCTGGACATAATAGAGTTTTAAGTGCATTTTAATCTAACGTATTGGCGCTTCTGGCTTTTTTGTCTTCGTGCAGGCCTATTGTTTGTATGCGTCTGTTTTTGTGCACAGCCAGTGTGTTTCTGTCCGTTGCTGAAGCTGACTTTGAAAACATATATTTTCAATCTGAGTTCGTTGACTTTGTCACGCTGCTTCCAAAGATCCACAGTGATGATGAATTTACTTCACTGTCTTACCCCACTTTTGTTTACAGACTGTGATGCAGAGGAGGAAACTGTAGCCCCGACTAAAGGGGCTGAAGTGAAAAGAATTACAGGTAGAGGCACTGAGACTCTGCCTTTATATCATGGGTGACTATTGTAACGCGGGTTTTAAACTTTATTTTAACTGAGCTGTCAAGTATTTTTTTCTATGGACTATAAATTCCTGCTTACTCAACAATGAAAGATTTCCATTTTTTTTTCACCTTGCCCTACCTATCATCGTTTATATGTTCGTCTTATTTTAAAAGATATTTGTGCTCAGTCACTCATTCAGTCATTGTGGGTGTCTTAATTTAACACAGTAATAATCGCAAAATCACAGTGGTGACTTTCTGCAATTAATGTTCCACTTCACTGCGTTCTTCATCTTTGAATAAAGATTGGAACACAGTGTTATAGTTCAGCCCACTGGGAT
Source organism: Trinectes maculatus (assembly GCA_016785345.1). Taxonomy (NCBI): domain Eukaryota; kingdom Metazoa; phylum Chordata; class Actinopteri; order Pleuronectiformes; family Achiridae; genus Trinectes; species Trinectes maculatus. The sequence continues at coordinate 133,837 of JAFBJQ010003508.1, forward strand.
TGAAGCTACTAACTTCGCCTCCTCCTCCTCCTCCTCTTCCTCTTCCTGCTCTGTAATTGACATTTGCAGTCGGTTTCACTTTCAAGTCCAGTGCTGCCATGACAAACTGACCTCCAATAAGGCTAACTGAGGCTTTTATGTTTCAGAGGTGGAACCAGACATCAGCGTGGGACGGATAGTAGGCTCAGGTACATCTGCAGCCCCCCTTAACCTAACTCCTCCACATCTTTGTTGTCCCCGTGCCATCTAAAAAACTACAGAACCCTGCCGTGCTTCAGCTGCAACATTTGGAATGGGTTAAAAATGTCTTGTAAAGTCAACCAGATATTTAACTGTCATGAAGAACAACGTGTAAAAATACAGTGTGTGAATCCAAGTGGTTACTGTTTAATAACCAAACAGTGAATTTGACAACTAGTGGGGTTTGGACCCTGTGTTCGGTTGCTGTCCTCTTTATGAAACTGCAGTGTGAAACACCACTGCCCTCTGTTGTCTCAGTTCAGTAACACATGGTTGGCAAATGAAGCAGTCTGCAGGAGTTTTGGTGTGAAAATACCGCAAGGTTCCAGAAACCAACATTTGTCTTACTGGTAGAACCCTGTAATTTCTCCCAAGCTGTTTTCCTCGATTCGGCCCCCTGGCTGCCTTCCGCTTTTCCGCAGAAACATAACACACTAACAAACATACACACACACACACACACACCAACAAACTCATGCTCACACTGATCTTGGCTGCAATGGCAAAGTCCCCGTCCTCCAGGGCAGTGCTTGGATCCCTCCCTAACCAGCTGTCATGCATTCCCATTGTCCTTTTTCTTTATCTTTTTTCTCCAGCTTCTCTGTGAAGACAAGTTCCGCAACCACAGGAGTAATTCTGCATATCCGTATTCCTACTTTCAACTAATGCTCATCATACACCTAGTCATACTAACGCTGTCACAACAGCTTACATACATAAATTATGATCATTTGGTGTATTGTAGACGCTGAATGCATCATTATAAAATCTAAGACCGCAATAGATGCTAAAATGGCATAATACAAAATACAGTTCTTATGTAACCCTAAATATTTATCTCCTTATTTCATGTGCTTCTCTGTCTTCTACCTCAGCACATCACCAGGCACCTATTGGCTGCCCCTCTGGTTGTCCATAGGTGATCTCTGAACGTCTTTTCTAACTTTATTTTAAACTCAACAGATTGTTTTGGCTGGCTTCTCCCTAACCTTGCTTGTCCTGTTTGTCACAAATTCTAATGCTTAAGTTGACATTTGCCATTTTGTTTTCCTTGTGAGCAATGCAGATTTGTTAACTACAGCTAATGAGCTGATAGTTCAAATTACATAGACAGGATGACCCGTGCTCATGAACCAACTACATCAAGTTTCCACCCCAAAGGTGCCATTTTTTTCCCATGTACATGCTTTGTAGTCTTGTGTGTTAACAGTTTATTTTCTGTGTCTGTTCTTTTTCCAGTGTACGATAAGCAGGGCTTTTTGCTGCAGCTGGACACAAAATTGTGAGTACATCTTTTTTTTAAATTATACAATTCTGCCATTTAATTAATCGCAGTTGTTCATTCTGTACCATATTTGAATTACTAGTTAGACTGATACAGCTTAAACAACAAGAAAACTTTGATAACATGATAACATAAACCTTTAGGCAATTAATCTCACTTTTAAAAATAAACATACAGCATCGCATTGTAACCAAAACATGGTGACAGATGCACATTTCCAGTCAGCAGCCTTAGTAATAAAATTTAAAGAATTTACTATTCATTTTGATGTATTAAGATTTTTCCCAGTTGCTCCAGAACAGCAGTGGTTTGAGTGAGAACGTGCGACCTTGAGTGATTATGCAGCTGTCTTTGTGCCACTGTGTCTGTTGAAATGTATATAATTCCCTGAATTGGTTTGACACTCTTAATAATCATATGCTGCCATCACCACCTTGGCTCTCATTGGGCATGTCTGTCCTCACTTTGCACACACTGTAAGCATTGTGTCAGTACACACAGTACATATATGCATATATGGTGGCTTTCACATGGGCAGAGTTTATCTAATACCGCTCCTTACATAGCGACAGTCTCATTAATTACACCATTAGAGCACATGCCTACATTAGTGCAATTCATCTTAAAGCCAGTAATTAGTTTTGTGACTGGTTATTTATTCCCATTGGTAGTATGACCAATTGAAATGTGTGTATATGTGTGCGTGCACGTGTGTAGAAAATTCCTGTATAAATGTAAAAGTCAGTGTAGCACTTATAACATTAAAGAACGTTATGTTTTGCAGAAGCAGGTCCCAGTCAAGCCTGTTCTTGTGCTATCATTGATTTTGGACCTCCCATTGAGCAAAGACACGGGCCTCTCTCCCTTTTCCTTGTTTATTTGAACTAGATGCATAGCATTCATCAAGTTATAAATGATCGTGGTAGTAATCGGGAGGATCTAGTTTTAGCACTGCCAGTGTGATTATTTGAATAAGGTCTCTCTGCTTTGTCTTGCCACACACAGGTGATACTCTGAACTGTTGCTGAGCTCTCCAACTTCCTAAGAGACTCATTTTCCCTATCTCTCAAGCAGACTGTTTGACAATTTCAACATTTGAAGCTTTGAAATGTGTCAGCATGATTGATAATACGCTATCTTGATGTGTCTGATTAATCACTGCCTTTGTTCTGCTCATGCATAGGCCTCTGGAGTTGGAATACAAGTATGGCAACCTCAGCGAAGGAGTGTGCAAGCCAGGATATGCAGCAGCAAAGATGACCACCATCTATCCCAAGTGAGGAGGCTCACCTTTCTCTTTTTACATCACTTTAGACCAGTGGTTCTTAACCTTGTTGGAGGTACCGAACCCCACCTGTTTTATATGCGCATTCACCGAACCCCTCTTTAGTGAAAAATAGAATATGTTATATTTTAACATATGTTATATGGTGTCTTGACCTCCGCGGCGGAGGCTCTGCCGAACCCCTGAGACCGAGTCACCGAACCCCTAGGGTTCGATCGAACCCAGGTTAAGAACCACTGCTTTAGAGAAATGGGCTGAAAATGCATTGGATGTCCAGTCTACTTTATCTAAACTACTTGGAGACAGACTCATTTTAAAACGTTCAAGAACTTCACATAGACAATTGGGAGCTTGGCAAATTAATCGTTTTATTTGGAAGTCAACACAAGAAAAGCTAAAACTTGTACTGAAGCATACCAAGATGCATGAGGTCACTCCTCAAGCCAACTTGGCCTTAAGGGTTTTGAGTCAGAAACAGAGAAGCCGTCACATTCCTGTACAATCTCCCTCAAGTTTCAGTCATGTTTCTATCATCCCCCCACCACAATACTCAACTGTGTCCTGTGATCTAGTCGTCACACAAAAGAACCATTGTCACTCAAGTACAAGCTCTTCCATCTTTCCCCTATCATTTCCTATAGCCCAAGAGGCGTCCTCTATGAATGACACTAACCAACTTCCTGTCCTGAGTCACCACGCGTTTCCTTGTGCCCACTCCACACAATCAACACAATCCTCCACGGCCCTCTCTGATGTCACTGGATCTTTTGATTTTCCTCTGTGCTTCTATTTGCCGTCCATCCCAGCTCCATCTATAGGACATTGTCCCATTAGCATTCTTGGAGCTAAGCTAATAGAGGGGCAATTTTCCGCATTTCTGAACAATAGCCAGTGGCACTTCAGTGCGGTTCTTGCCCTAGTTATGGGACAAATACATTGATTCGATTTCCAAGTGATTTCCAAAGTATTGAACTGACAGAAGATGCACAGTTACAGCTGCAGCTTTAAATAAAAGAGGAAAAGCTTTATGGAAAAAACAACAAATGTTGCTTATATTTGATGTACAGTATTGGGAGATCTAACTATGTTTTCCTACACACAAACATCAGCTGCTTTTTGGCTTTAAATTGCAGCGCTGCTTAATGAAACAGACAAAGCAGTTTTGTGGAACTGTCCTCTCCCTCTCTGAGAGGCTACGTGTTAACAATGTCCTCTCACGTAATGACTTCCTCTAATCAGCCGCACGTGTCGGATCAAAGTTCTGTTCAACACAGAGCCCCCACTGGAAGCTGTGTGTGATTACTACCACCTTCAAACTAGTCACACAGGTCAATGAGGACAATTAATGTCATGCTTTGTGCCGGTTTGTGTGTATGTATGTGCTTGTATGCATTAGTGTATGCTTTTATGTATCGCAGTATGTGTGTTTGTGATTTACTGTGTCCTGTGTGAAAGTGATCATTCACTTTCTTTTTCCAAATTTGAGCTTCTTTTAAATTTTATTGGGCAGAAACAGATCAATAAGATATTTATGTTTAAAAGTTTGTCTATGTGGAGGTGGTCTACAATTTGGCCGTTAGAAAACCTACTTAACCTCTAGCACTGAGGTCCCGTGGCTCTCCCTCTAATCATCTCCTGCTTCCTCCGTGTTTGGCTTTTCTGAAGCCCCTTGCCCCTGCAGAATCCAATTTATTTTCCACACCTCCCCTCCCTTCTGCTTTACCCAAAACTGTTTGCATTGGAGCCCTAAATCAAGTCTTGGCAGTGAACTTGAAGCAGCACGGTTATGAAAATATTGCCAGTGAGAGATGGACCCAGCAGAGGAAGCGAGCACAATGCATCCCTGCCTGTTGGCTGTTTTGGGAGCCCTCACTTTTTATTTAACAACAAGCAGCCCCCTGTCTCTCTGCTTTGTCAAGATGTCAGTGACTGACTGTCGGTCAGGGTTCAGTGATCTTGTGTTATTTATAGCCCCTTATGGCCTCAGTCTTGGGTTTAATGAATCTCCATTTGTTTTGGCAGGATAGTAAGTGCATGTGTGTGTGTGTGCGTGTGTTTTTGAATGCACACACACAGTAGTGCTTCTGTTAGGTGATTTGAGGAAAAGCTGGACGATAATGAGGGTATCAGAAACGCATTAGGAGGTTGAAGAGGTTGAAGCTACCTGGTAAACCTCCCAGTTGTTTCAGCCATGATTGGTCATTGTGCCTCAAATCTCCTCTATATTCATTATGAACCAGCTGCTGTGTGTGGTAACAAGCTGCCCCAGATTCCTGCTGGGAAACTAAGAAGTGTTACTGTACTCATGCGTCCTTGCTTGATTCCGGAGTTGAGTATGTCTTTTTTATTTAGTGTGGTCTGTCAACTGTTGGAGCCATAATTTATGGATGGTGAGAGAGAACAGCCATTTGTGAGCTTGGTGCAGCCATCCGACAGCCCTGCAGCAAGGTGCAGTAGTTATGTTGCTGGTGGTCTGGTTCCAGTTAATGAGTCTGTGCAGCAATGTCTGTAATTCTCTTTTATCATAAACAAAATTATACATACCAGCTCCATAGACCTCTACACGGAGCGTGCATTGTCTTATCTGTCCTGAAGGAACATTTAGGTCTGACATTAAAGTTACGTATAGGCGTATATCCAAAGTGCTTGTGCTTGTTAATGTCAGAGTAGAAACAACTCTCTCCTCTTGTGCCCCCTCCAGTTTGACAGCAGGTCATGAAAACACACATCCATCTTGAAGCCACACTTGCAGAAGTGGCACGTAGCCCAGCGCTTGGGTCGCAGGCGTGACTAAGAGGAAATGGCTTCTTTTGATTTTAGTGTTGAAATTAATCAAAGACGGACCCACACACACCCACACACACACACACACACACGTTTTACAGTCACACAAGATAAGGATGAGAATATACTTGAAGTAGCAGTTCATGGGGCATTAAATACATTGGTCCTGTGTTTGCAGTCTTGGGCGAAACAGGCATTTTGTGTTTAAGACTTGTCTCTGAGAAGATTTTTGTCAGAAAACAACTTCCACTCTTGTTCAGTTTGTAGGAACTGTCTCGCCCAAGATCATTTGAGGAAAAGCATTCTGGCAGGAGCGTGTTTATTCGGCTGATTTATCAAAACTGTGTGTCAGCCGTGATTTAGTCTTGGGTGGAGAGGTTATGTTGATGGGTTATGGACTGCAGCTGCCTTCTGTCTCTCTCCCTGCCTCTTAGTATGTATTGCCCCCCTGTTTTTAGCTACCTTTCTAATGTGCTTGTTTTGGAAAACTTGTGTTGGGCACAGGAGCTTGTAAGGCTGTTGGATTAACGACAGCAAAGAACGTGACTTTGTTTATCTCTTTGTGGCTTAAACTCTGCTCAGGACATGAACAATATGGTCACAGGGTGAGTGAGTGTTATGGGAATCCAAAGGTATTGGTCTATGAAGAGGAGAAAAGGTGTGGCGGGGAAAATCACCAAACAAAAGAATAATTCTTAATGACAGGAAGGTTTGCTGAGATTTTTGTGCGTGCTGATGAACACTTTCTCTCATTTACCTTCTTCACCCATTTTTGCAGGTTCATGAAACCAGCGCCCATGTTTCTTGATCGGAACTTCAAACGTCTAGCAAAAGTCGGCAATTACTTACCTCCCTTTGGTTTTAAAACACAAGGTAAGAACTATTCATTACATTAACTAACTACACCAGTAATATACTCTGAATATTAGGTGGGTGTTTATTAAAATATTTTCCACCACTTTTTGATTTGGCATGTGCATCCATGCATATGTTAAAGGTGTTTTCTAGCAAAATTTTATCAAAACAGCAGCAGATACCCTTACCTTCAGTGCTCAATATGGTACAAGCTCCGAAACCATTTATTACTGCAATTCCCCTAATTCTGTTTAGTTGCATCTTTAGACTTCCTGCTTCCTAAATAGCTAGTTTTTCTGATTCTGCACCTTGGGCTCTACTTTAATGATAAGTACATAGACTTAAGTGGATCGTTATTATAATGGAAGATTAACCAGGTGGTAAGACCGAATGCTTCTTAGTGGAGGAAATAGTTTCACTTTATCCACACGCTATGTAGTTGTAGTTGGTCAAGATAACACTGATGACATCACTCGGGTAACTTTAAAAAGCTCCCTCCAGTACCACAGAGGAACTTGTAATTCTCGAGGTAATTTGGCTGAATTTCATGTATAAAATCTGTGGAGTATGGAGCTTCAAGTGTTCTCAGTGCCACTGTTTTTGGCAGCACAGTACAGTAGTTTGTGTCTGTGCTCCCCGGTATCTCAATGTGATAAACATTCATACTGTTGCTATCAGAGCTCAGGTTTTCATGTTTTCAGTATTTTCAGTATTAAGGTACTTTTGGCAGAATACATTTTGCCATAGGGTTGTTGCTGTGTCCTGAGTCAAGGTGAGAGAGTTAATACACCACATTGTACAGTACATTTGGTCACCTCAAGGTTATTCTGAAATCACGCCATGCAACAGCAATGCAATTAGTGACTGAGGTTTATTCATGGACTCTGAAATGGAATATGTCAAAAGCATTCTCCATGTGTCAGGTTTTGAATACGACTACTAAACTTCCAAATCTTTTTTGACTTGGGTTTTTTTTGTTTGTTTGTTTATTTTTTTGACCTTGTGCCTCATAATGCTGATTTAGGTCTCTTGTTTATCGGTGAAAGATGTTTGAGAAAAGAGGATTTGTTAAATTAAATTATATTTGTATTTTTTTGAAATGGAGCCCACAAAATAGCCCACTCAAAAAAACTGTCATTCCTCATAGACTGCCTCAGTAACCTTGGCAAAGAGCCATGAAAGTAACCTGATGTATGATACATTGCATTTTTTGAAATCCCTGGATACTTTTCAGTCTCAAATTCCATTCCAGTCATAGTCACAACCTTCTGTTCAGACTCTAAAGAGACGTTTGTCTTTTGCTTATAATTGTAACATCCTTTTTAAGTGATGAGCTATTGTTTGCTGGATGAGTTCTGTTCTGGGACCAGGACGCTCTCATGTCTCCACACATTCCAGCTTCCACGTCTTCACACACTTTGCTTGTTCTTTGACCTGAACACACTTTAGCACTTCACATATCAAATCAGCACATAACACCGTGGGAAGTGAAGAGATAACATTAATCTGGCTTCAGTGACATGCTCTGTCACATATTTTCCAATACTTAGAAGTTAGAGGTAGGCTGAATGTTACCTTTGTGCTCTGGCAAGTTCTCCACTGTCAAACTAACACACGTACACACAGCCGCAGTCACAATCAAAAGAGCACTCCCTTTTTGAGTGTTACACCTGGCTTCAGTTTTCTTTTTAGTGGTACCCATGTGGAGAGATGATACGTGTGGACCATGAATAGAACGCCACAAAGGATTCCAAATTGGGAACAGAGTGGTCGTGTTGTGGGCTGGAGTTTTATTTTTACTCTTTATTTTGCCATGAGGTATCTATTGGCACACATCAACCATATCCTGAGAACACTGAGGCTATGTTCATTTGGTCTCTGAGAAAAGCCACTTGTCAGGATGCCAGTCAACAACCTAAGAAGTCAACATGTGTTTCTGGTTATATATTACATTAATTGTGAAATGCTGCTCAGCAAATGACATCTACTCTCATTCAGTATTCTTCATTAAACTCCTGTTTTCCATTTTGATCAGGAAGTTATGAACAGTCCTACAATCTGTAACTTCTCACAATGAAAAGTAAAAAGACAATATTTTGCCTTTATTAACTCACAGTGAGAAAAATATTTGGTCAAAAATAACTTCTATGGATAATTTTATCTTAGTAACGATTTATCAGGGTGGCATTGATCCTTTAACCTTTGATAAATTGATCAATTATGTCATTGTATCTCTGGTTGTTGTTTATGAAGAATGCTCATACAGACCGTTGCGCAACTTTACTCACAGGCTGGAAGAAATGTGATTCAGCCAGACAGGCTTCAGACAGACAGAACTGGGGCCAAATATTTGAACACACCTCAGATTTGCAGTCTAACGGCAGCAGGTTTTTGAGCCCTTTCAAATTACAGTATCACCAATAGATTTCCCATCATATTGCACCCAAATAATATTGATATTTCATCGTGGCAGTTGATGTTGACTGAAAAGAGTGCCGTGGAGGTCTAACAAATACCACTCTCTCATCACATGATCTTTCAGATTATTTAGGCTCTACTCCTCACTACACCGTGGCTGTGTTTATGTGTCTTGCGACGCTTCCGTTGTTCCTCTGTGTTGCCAGTAAAGATTTTTGTAATTTCAAGCATTCTATGTTGGACAAATGTCTGAACCTGCAGCCATTTGTCATTGGCTCTACCATGACACATACTTCGCTGAAATGTTTACCCCGGGTACTAATAACAATTAGCTTCCATGTGGTTTTCTGGAAGAGTGTCCTGCCCATTGTGATTTTTCACTTTTCACCCCCTTGGATCCAGGTGTGGTCCTCAGTCTTGTGTTTATGCTGCTTGGGGTGATGCTTGACGCCAGACATCGACACCACATCCAAACAATGGGCTGTTGCTCTGCTCGCCTCTCCTCGGCAGGTTAATCATTAGGATCGTTAGCCAGGGCGAACGGGGCTGCAATATGTCTTACAAACAGCTTTGAGGCGCCAGTCTAAACTCTCTTCTTCTCACTCTTCCCTTTCCTCTCACTTTTGCTGTTTCTCTTGGCCCTCCTTTGCTGAGCATGTGCTGTGTTGGGATTATATAACATTACGAGGTGAAGACAGAGAAATTGCCATTCATTATCAACAAGGTGATGCAGGGTTACTGTGTAAAGTATAGACATAGTATCGTAGTGGTATGTTCTGTGCTGTCCTTTTATGGTGCTTCTCCGTCACTACTAAAGACAGTAGCAACTGTCACGGAATCTGCTTTAATTTAGATGTTATGATTGTTGAATTTCAAATATGTGAGGCCTAAAAATGGTCAAGAGGGCAGAAAAATGTATGTTATCCGACAATGGAAGCATGACTCTAGCAGAATGCCCTGCCGAACATGGCAGGAATGCGCGCTATGGCTAAACATCCCCGTTTCTCACTCTGCAATCAGAGGGGTGCTGGCCACGCAGGGAGACAAGCTCAACATCGCCCACTTAACCAGGAGAATGTGCTTGTTTGAAAATAGCATTCCTCCCTGAGTGCTTTTATGGGAGAGTTTCTACATACAGTACACACACTATCCGGAACTCTGTATGTCGGTTTCTCCCCGATGCACTCCTCTCTGTTTCATCCCATCACCACTATTCCTGAGGGTTGATTGGTCACTCCTTATCTGCGACTGAATAAACGGAGAGAGGTGTTCTCTCCTCCGACTGTCTGAAGACCACCTAGATTGTTCGATCTCTTGTGGTACACTTTTGGCAGTTTATACGTCTTCTGAAGGAACAGTTCCCTCTGTTTTCCCAGCTTTTCAAATATATCCTTTTCTCTAGTGGCGAGACATCTTATCTCTGTTAAGATGAACTTCCTTATTGTTCCTTAAGTGGTGAGTGCTTACATGAACAGTCCTGATAATAACAATAGGTTTTCTGTTGCCGGAATATGCGATTGAGTGTCTTGAATGTAGTGGATATGAAGCTGTTTATAAAAAGAGTCTCCAAGAAAGCATCACTCATCAATGTAAACAAACTGCTCATGGAAATAATTTAACCTACACAATATGCACACATAAGAAGTATTATACAGCATTACAGTGTAGGTGAAAACTTGGTGTATTCATAATTGTTGTTTCTTTTTTCAATGCAGAGAGAATCATAGACAGCATTTTAACTGCCACGAAAAATTATGGACTTGGAGAGGAGCTGGATAGGTAATTACCACTACTCACCTACATCAGCTGGAAGTCCAGTGTTTTCTTTACATCTGTATTTAATGTCACTAAACTCTGACCCTGCTGTCTTGCAGTCTCAGCTGTAAAAGATGCATTATCGTTGGCAATGGGGGCATCCTGTCCAACAAGTCTTTAGGCTCCCGTATAGATGACTATGATGTTGTAGTGAGGTAAGATGACTGCTGCAAGACATAAGGCACCATGATCATGACTTGATGACATTTTTAAAATAAAAAAAAAACAATAAATATCTTATATGAATGATATGAATTCTGCTTACAAAAAAATTTCTTGTGCCGGCAGGTTGAATGAGGCACCAGTACGTGGTTATGGCAAAGACGTAGGGACCAAAACCACCCTGAGGATTACCTATCCAGAAGGAGCTATCCAGAAGCCTGAAAACTATGAAAAAGACTCACTTTTTGTTTTTTCTGCTTTTAAACCACTGGATTTCAAGTGGCTCAGACAGATCGTCTTCAAGGAGAAACTGGTGAGGATGTTTTTCAATCACTGTTTATCAATGAAAGCAGAAGCCTTTTTTCCAACACATTTACACGCACATTCATACAAACACACACATCCTAAAAGATAAATGACTGATGACTCTGCAGAAAAAGCTGAACTACTAAGAGGAGGTTCACATATAAAAAAGCCTAAAATGAGAAAACCTTCAGCTGCGCAGTGAAACTCAACCAGAAATAGATTTATTTCTTCACTCGTCATCTAAATTTGTCTTGAGTTATGTGTGTTTTTAGCAGAACATAGATGTCCAGGCTCTGATCACATTCTGCACATTCCTTTCTGTGTTAATGTAAGCTATTCTAGCAAAAGGATTAAGAGTACAAGATGAATCTTTAAACTAACGTGTGGATGTTTTAGATGGTTTAAATGCTTAGTGTAGTGAGGACAGCTGAGACAAAACAGTGATTATTACACAAGTTCTTTCTTTCTCTCTTTTGTGAACAGGGTTTTTTTTTTCATTCTGCATTTACTGTTCTTTTATTAACCTTCTTTCTCACATTTAGACGTCGTCACACTAATCATCTTGAATCACCACATTGCGAATCCTGTGGGTGTCCTTTGAAACAGTATGATTGTCACAGTTAAATGACAGGTTTTCATCTGGCCAATTAATCACAAGGGTCAAACTGAATGAACAGCGATAAGGGAGGGTCCCTTATCGCTTCAGGTATTACAGAAAGCATTCAGTTTAAATGGCCATTTCGCCCCCCATATTAAAAGCTTTGTTACCAAAAGAGCTCCCATAAGCACTTTCATTCACTTCAGTCTCTGGTATCACTATGGGATTTTTTTGAGTCCATTTAACTCCAGGACAATGGGTGCACTTCTTAAGAGATCATCATGGAGTCATTAAAAATAAAAGATAGTGTTATTTGAAGACCCATACCATAGTTATTACATGTTTTAGCCCATCTGCTGCAAAATGCCATTATTACTATTTACTGAGCATTTTGCAAAAGTACAAAGTGTTTAAAGATTTGTTCAAAATATTTGTTTGCATACAGTGGCGATACTGAATCTGAATATGCTCATGAAAGAGCCCTTCATATTATTCCTGTTCATTGAAAAATTACATTTTAAGGCTCTAAATGTAGTTAATTATATGTAAGTTACTGTACATTAATTTTTGTAAATGGGCTGAAAGTTGCATAAAGCAGCTGTACAGTCCTTAAGGGTATATTCTCCACGGACAGAATGGCTTTACTCCCCATTACCTCATCTTTGGTGCTGAATGCATTTGTCTAATCGGGCAACCCAGAACTGGGGGAACCTATTTTTTATTTTTCAGCACGGCGGTGTGACTTGGGACATTTGTCAAAAAAAGGTCATTACTGAGAAAAGAGGGATAAAAATATAAAGCGGAGGGGACATTTTTGGTATAGAATGGAAAGGGTAAACTGAAGCTAAAGTAATGGTGTGAAGTTGGATTAAAGAATGAAAGGATAGAGGAACGATAGATGGAACGGATAAAGTTAAACAGGGTAAAATGATAATAGCAGAGGAAAAGAAAATGAGCAGTGGAAGGTAACGGTAAAGTAAAATGGAGGAAAATAGTTTTCTTGGCTGGCTGATGGCCCCTTCAGCCTTTGATAGGGCCCAGATTTTCTGGTGTGTCAGAGGGAGAGGACAGTGGAAATGGCTGCCTGGGATAATTGATCTGGCCCCTGGCATCTGACTCAGCCCTCTTTGATCTGCTGAGGAGAGAAGAATGTTTCCCATGGGTTAAAAATCAGGCAACAAAAAGAGGAGAAAAAAAATCATCAGTGATTTTTGGTCCTAGCCTTGATGATAACATGGGAGAAGAGAACTGACAGATGTGCAAAGACTCAGGTTTGACCTTTGAATAGTCCTTAGTGTTAAGTCTCATTTTATACATCTGCAGTAGTTGATTTACTATCATATAAATACCGTATGGCACCCTATAATAATGTTTCCCAGGCAAATTACTCCACTTCAATAGCCACCTGAGATCACTATAATTAGTTTTTGGCAATGTATTTAAGTTCATTGTCAGTGATATACATAAATGTACATCAGTGAAAGGTATATAAAACATTTTATGTATGGACTGAAATTCCCACAGATCCAACAACAGGTTTTGCTTCACCAGTATAATTCTGGGTTTGTTGGTGCCCATTAATGTTTAATATGCCATCAGACCTTTGCTGTTGTTGGGGGTTTGGAGAGCTTTTGTTGGTTGGCATACACTTAAGCACAGTTACCATGGAAAGAGTTCCATCTTGCTCTGAAAGCAGCATTTGGGTGTTCATTTTATTAAAATGCTTGTTTCGAAACGCATCACACAATTTATTGTATTTAGTTTATACACACACCCACAGAGCTTCTTTTTTGTGTTGTCTCATTAAAATACTTGGCATGTAGATTTTAACATACTGCAACTAAAAACACATACATAGTGTTTTGAGAGACAATATCTGTTTAGTAGAAAATGGTTAAGTCTTGAGCAACAACATGAAAGAAACTGCAGTCTTGTTAAATGACTGTTTGCTTAATTTTAGCTGACTCAGACCCACATTGGACTAATGCAGTGGAGACATAAACACAAAGAGGTGTTTATGTGTGCATGTGTATCTGCCTTCTGTGAACTCTGATGCTCTTAGATGCTTTAATTTAAAAAGAAATTTTACCTTCTTACTAAAGAGCAGCAAGCTTCTCCCTCTTCACTCAGTTCATTTAGTCTTTTCCCGAATGAAACATCATGTAGCTATGGACAGCCGTCCTTTGGGAGCTTTTACATCTGTACGTCGACGGGGGGGTTTCTTTGTGCGCACCCTCGCAGCTGGAAGGGATGCAAAGGCTTTTCACTTGTGCGCGGTTATGAAAGCAAGCGTCTTTCTTTTCCTTCTTCTTTAAAAGGTTAGTGGGTGGTACGTAGTTGTGGTGCAGCCGTCAGTGACTCATCTGGCCAGTGGTCATCATGGTTGAATATCCTGTGTTACTTTGGCATTTCAAACGCCTACGGTGCTGTCTTGGATGGCTGAAAAGAATACAAATTAGTGTGGCGATTTTCCAATTTGTTATTTTGTGTTTTGGTACGGTCTCACAGACACACACACACACAAAACCTCCTACTTGCATGCATACATGCACAGAATCATAAACCCATGCAGGGCAGAATGCAGACCATGTTCGGGCTTGAAAACTTGACCTTGGTCCTGCACAGATTACCGTTTACCGATTACAGTTTGCAAAAACCTGTTTCTCTCAATGTGTTTTGAATTTTAGATCTGTGCCGCCGTCTATTACAGCTACAATTAGACTGCTGCTGCATCACAAAAGTTCCAACTTCCTTAATCCCTCATTACCACAGGTATACATAATCACAACCCAACTTAGTCACTCTTGAAAGTCTGACCCCACAAGTGCAGCAGCCTGGTTGATTGCCCAGTCTCTTGCTGTTTACAAACGTGCTCAAACATGATTTCCACGATTGTCGATATTTCCTTTTTTCCTGCAAGGTCAGTTTTGTTTCTTGCCCTCATGCACAGCGCACACTCAGGGTTCGTGCACACACAGCCGCAGTTGTTTGTATATGTGGGGATATTTTCAAACAGAGCCAGTGAAGGATACACAGCTGGTGGTAAACATGAGGTTTGATGGTGGAGTGTCGGTGTTCTGTCCCTTCTGTTTGTTTACTGGAGCTTTCCCTGCCTCTCTACAGGCCTGGGAGATAAATGATGTATGGAGACAATTTGAGGAAGAGAGCACTTTGACAGAAATACACCCAGGGTTTCTTATGTTTATATGTACATAAAAATATATAAATATATATAATATTTCAGTAAAGCCAATCTTTAAAAACACTGAACATCTCACTTGCCAGAAATCAAATGTGTAACAGACTGCTAAAATTCCCTCGTGATTTATATTTCCGAATGAGTTTGTAATACCCCGTTTCTATCAGTTTCTACTAATGTCATTCAGAAAAAAAACATTCAGAAATAACAGATATATGGGTCTTTTATTTAAGCCCAAACATCTGTCCAGAAGTCCAAAGTAGCATGCATACGTGCATTCATAAACATTTACATACTTGTAAACAAGGAACATGGAACCAAGTGACTAAACATAGTGTCCGGATCTTGCTGATTACCCTGAGTGTTGTGTTTCAGAAGTGAGTCACCTGCCTAGCCTGCAGTGATTAACACTCAGACCTGCACGGTGCTGTTCTTTAGTTGATTCGGAATGGATGTTGAGTAACTTAGTATTTAGGCAAGTTTAAGGGGGAGGCTGACATGTCAAAATAAGTCAAGAGAAAGACTGATTTGCTTTTAAGTAGACAGTCCTTCCAGCTACCGATAACTGTGATCTTCCAAGATGTCACCTGTTGGTAGCCAGAGGCCGTGTGTGATATACACGTCCTCATGTTTAGAGTGTTGTCAAGGGCTGTGGCCATTTTCACTTTTGTCATCAGAGGACAGAGGAAAAGACAGTTCACTCATTGAGGGCAGAATTCAGAAGAAGAAAAGCAAAAGCAAAGTGGTGCATGTTTCAGATTCACTGAGATTCATTCAGTAGTTAAAATAACCAGAAGCTGTCCATTTCACTTCTGTGACTACATACACCATAAGAATCCATAATCCCTTTCACTGCGCTCCTCATCATTTACCACTTACTTTGGAAAATCTCTCTTCCTTCCAAACATTCTTTCTGAAATGGTTCAGCAGAGCACTTATGTGGTGAGACACTGAGACACTTGTAAACTCAAAGGTCCGACTTGTACACAGTGCTAATGACCTCCAGACAACCTTAATTGTGATTGTTAGCAGTTTGGGAGCTGCCGTTTTTGTTTCTAAATTGGTCTAAGTCTACCTTCCGGAATCCAGTCCACCTCAAGCCATCCCTCCATAAACATCAAAATGCACAACCACATCATCACATAGCAATGTATGGAAGCGAAGAGCCCAGATATACCCAGACTGTATGATAGCTGCTTATCCAGAAAGAAAAAAAAGATGTTTCAGCAATATTGTGAGAATATTATGGTAAATAATTAAGTGAAGATCAATCTTGCGAGGAGATGGTCTGAATTTGTTGTTTTATCTCAGTCTACTCCCATTCACTGCTCTACATTTCTACATTTCTACACATTTCATTTAGTTTCACGGGACTTATAGACGAAGCTATCTGCCACATGTAATTGAGAGAAATGCTTTATTTTAAAGGTTGCTTCAAAAGTGTAAAGTTTCTTCAGCTTGCACGTCAAGCCATGCTAAAACCAAACCACACTAAAAACCGTAAATGTAAGGCTTTAAACTGGGCTTTTCCTATTTTGGGAATTTTTACATTTATGCAGTTGAGGTGTATTTTCAGTTTTCCGTGGAACTGGAAAAAGGACTCATGTCATAATGTCTATGTCCAGTCAAGTTTAAGTCTTTCACCATGACTACCCTGCCGTTGTTGTCCCGATATTTATATTGGTGTTGTACACCATTTTTACTGCTCCTTTATGTTTTGAAACTGATGTATAAGGGCAGGCTTAGGTTGTTTTTTCACTTTTTAGAACACCATACATTTTCCATTTTAGCTAACTGTTCTCTCACACCTTGTTAGTTTTTCCATCTGTTTGATCCGTCACTTCTCTTGGCTTACAGAAGCTCTTCTGCTCACCCGTTGACATTGTCATTTTTAATCCAGCGCTTTAAGATCCTTTGCTGTTCATCTATGTAACTGCAATATTTCCGCAGCTGTGAAATTACAAGGTAAATACAACCACACAAAGCCTCAGGTGTAGTCAACAGCAGTGACATGAAGAGGCAGCAATAGATTGTGCAGGATCTTTACTGGCTTCTGACGAGCTTGTCATAGATGACAAGTGCGAAAGTGTTCACATATAACACAACTTTCCAGCTGGTTGTGTGTGGGGATTTTAAGTTTACTCTGTTTAGTACTGTCTCAGCTTCCATTCGAGTTTTATTGGTTTTGTTAAATGTTTAAAAGTAAAGCGAGGGACTGTGACTCTTCTTTTCTCGTGCCGTGTCGTTCAGCAGAACAATGTTTCCTCTTCATTGACTCTTAATCTCAGAAGCACTGCCAAGAAATGTCAGCATTTACAACACAAGGCCTTTATTAAGGGCGCCGCTGCAATTATTGCAACAGACTCATTCCTCGTACAAATCTTAAACTCCAGTTGGTACAGTGGTGTGCAGTGTGAAGATTACTCCACTGGGCCGGAAGAGGCAGTACATTGAGAATTCCCAGCTTGGTGTAAATAAAGGCTCAGTGCCTACAGCTAGTCCAACTGAAAAAAACATGCAGCATAAGAAAAAAAACAAATGGGTTTTTTTTGTTTTTGCGTCTTTATGAGAACGTGCACAATTTGCACATTGTCTTTCTCCAAATTGTCCAGAATTTTGTTAGTGAACACTTTCACTAAATTTGGATTGAAACTTTATTAACGTCAACACACTTAACCTTCTTCTGGCTGACTTATGTCAACCTCTCGACCATCTATCTCGTTGCACTGCAATCAGTTAAGTGCCCAAGTTGAAGGGTGTTTTTACAGGTGCTTTATCGGAGCACACAACCTTGAGCACACACTTCTAATAATCCAGACCAATTTAGCCCTGAAGTTTTTGCAGTAGAAGGGGAAACAGCCATTTCCTCTCTGACCACAGCCCAGCGATGGCCTGACCAGAACAGGCTACACACTTCTGTTCACCTTTGAGCATGTGGGTGTCAGGGCCTGGTGAGTAAGTGGTACACCCCTCTGCAGCTTCCTGTTCTGTCTGTGTTCAGACGGTTGTGACGCAGTGCCATTTCTCTTGACAAACTAGTGCACAGTGAAACCGACATCCTGATCCCTGGAGGTAATTTGCAAAAGCTTAGTAGACTACTGCTGCTGCGATATTCACCACCGACATAAACATTGTTGCTTTTATGTCCAACAGCCGTGGACATTAATTTTCTGTGTTTTCCGTCTGCTTAGATTGAAACTGTGCTGCCTGGTAGAGGATGTGTGTGAATCATCTACATTTAAGTCTGTTTCATTGCAGCAACATCCCTATTTGAAGCAGTTTCCACTTTCATACTTTTAACGCATGCAAGAAATTTGACTACTTTTCATTTCTTTTATTGTGGTAACTTATATTTTAAAAAAATACATTTAGTTGAATGTCTTTAAACATCTTGCCATGTATCACGGATACATATTTTAATATTCAAACCAAGTAACAACCCATGAACGCAGTTCTTATCGCTGTCACTTTCCAACTCCTCTAAAATAGCTGAAGAGCCAAACATACACTAAAGGAGAGTAGAGTGTTAGCATTAACTTTCCCTGACCGTGATAACTACTGGAGGTCTGAGTCAGAGATGTTATAATCCAAGCAACTTCTCACATTCCTAAAGTCATAACAACACCCACCACCCCCTCCCTCTGAGCAGACCTCAATCCGTACATACTAATTGCCCTTCAGATTTGTCAAAGCCACCTGTAGTTGTCTGAATATCTTCAAAGGGCCTCCACACCCCATGGCATTTGTATCTATGTACAAGTCAGGTCATAGCTGTGTAAAGTGAGGGGTGTGTGTCATTAGCCTCTCTCTGTCCTAGAATAAAGGAAAAAAATGCATTACTCTCTTTATTCAGCGTACACATCCAAACAGCGCTGCTAAATAGATTCCTGGCAAACACAAGCTGTGTTGACAGGAGAGATGAGCTGCTGTTCCTGTTGTAGCTTGCCGAAGGCACAGAGCTGGGCCCACGTTCAAAAAGAGCCGCCACTGTTGAAGCCACAAAGCCAGCAGGCTTGTTGCTACTGCCTCTGCCAACACGCATAAATACACACACACACACACACACACACACACACACATACACAGAGTCATGCAGTGCTGTATCAAAGGCAGCTGGGCGGGCGTTTCGCTATTTGAACAGGTGATTCCCATTTACATCTGCATCTGCTGTTGGATTCATGCTTTTCAGGAAGTCAATCACGCACAGCTAGTTTGTTGCACTTTCATTTAGTTAATCAGCAAAAGTAATAATGTTTTTCTGCGCGGGTCAGAACACTGTGTCCATTTTTGCATTAATAGTCAACTCAAAAAATTTTATGGCCAACGTTTTGCGATGTTTCACTATCTTACTATTCATTGACTGATTTGACCAAGTGTGTTTCATTAGAGTTGCATAATTTTATGGAGGTGGTGCTGCAGCCCTGTCTGACAGGTTGCCCTAGAGACTGATGATGATTCCCTTGTGTAAAGAAAAAAAAAACTGAGGTCTCACAGAACACCCTCAGGTCAAGGTGTGATTTCCTGTGTGTCATTTCCTGTTAAATGCCTTATTTAACCTCGGATGTTGGCTCACAAAACCGTTTTAGGACTCGTGATTTCTCAACTGCACATCTGACAACAAATGAGTGTTGACTTTACGTCCATTTTCCATAATTAAAATAATTTAATGCACTAATACACACAGAAGCCTTGTCAATTACATGTTCAGAGAAATCCATCAGTGTCAGTAAAACCCTGCTCAGGAGTCATTTTACTTATAGAGGTAAACCTCCAAAGAATTCACTGACATTTTCCAGATAATTATCAATTTTAACTGTATTGTCTTCCTCTGTTGTCTGCTTTAAGATGAAAGAACAAGAAATGACTTGTAAATACAATTAAAATAGAATGAAAATGTGTCTAAATCTGAAAAAGGTTAGGATGAATTTGGAATATTTTGGCTCCCATAATTCCTCTCCCTCTGCCAATTGAAACCTGGAATAGAAGCACTGCAAAGGGGTATCCTCTGAGGGCAGCCCTCACCCATGGCTAGACTTCCCTTCTGCTAGGGGTCATAATTACAGCTGTCCTGTGAGCCCCTCACCCTGACTTCATCCATTAAAGGCCCAAAAGCCATTTCCCTAATCAGTGCTGGTAGGGGTCTGGCTTCTGGTGGGCTTCTGTGTTTTATGTCAGCATTACAGAGGATAATCTCACTTTAATGCGATGTGGTAAATTGTAGTTGCTCTTCCAAAAAGGAGGTGTCATCCTGTGAATGTGTGAACATGTTTTATGTCAATGACTATGATCATGCAGAGAATTAACTACACTAAGTGTCTATGACTAATGTACTAATGTACGTTTTTGTTGTTGTTGTTGTTTTCCTTTTTTATTTTCTTCCAAAGAGGGGAACAGAGGGTTTCTGGAAGTCTGTGGCTCACTATGTGCCTCGCGAGCCAACTGAGATGAGAATCCTAAACCCGTACTTCATCCAGGAGGCTGCCTTCCAGTTCATTGGCCTGCCCTTCAACAATGGTCTCATGGGTAAAGGGGTAAGACACATGCCAGCAGTAATATGCAACACACAAATCAGTACCGCAAGACTCAAGCCAAGATTTGATAGAACAGCGCTGTGCCCTGCTTTGCAAAATAGCCTTTTTTTTTCAATAAATGAATAACATTTCTGGATTGATTGAAGGTCAAAGGGTGAACTTAGGTATTGAAACCCGGCTTTAAAGTTCTTAAGTTAACGAACATGTTTAAATCAGTGGCCACCACCCAAAGCACCGAGTAGAAAAATATAGGCTGGACACCACAGAACAGATGATCATGAATACTGGTGTGTTGGTGGATACGGCTGCAAACGTATATAACAGTTTGTGTGATCTGTAGCTAGCTAGATAGGGCATATTTGTTTGAGAAAATGAGAAGTGTATCACTGTAGCTTTGCCCTCTGGGGCCACCAGAACACCCTGGTGAACTCCCCCTCGCAACATATGTTCAACATGTGGGCATCTGGGTTGTGTGCATGTGTGTGTGTGTGTGTGTGAGAGAGAGAGAGCGAGTGAGTGAATGAGCGTGTGGTCATTTGTGAAAGTGTCTGGGTGTTTGCAGTGCTGTCTCATACAATACACGCAGCAGAGTCGTATGATTTGACGCATTCTTTCCCTATAAAAAAAACATTCCTGTCTCTCCCATGACCATCAGTGTAATGTTTATGTACATGGAAATTAATGAGGGGGTCGATTTGTTACACCGGTGTTTATGTTGAGCGTGTATGTGTGTAAATTAATCTGTATTAGAACACGCAGTAGGGGGTTGGCCAGCTGCTGGTTCAGCTCCACCTACCCTGAGGGCTGCAAATCAGGGTAATGGTTTAAAATGGGGCCTCCCTCCACTCTTTCTTCTTGACCGACTTTTTTTTTCTCTTCCAACACACACTCATTTTTCGTTTCTTGTGTTCTCCAGCATCTGCACACACAATCACACACAATCACACACACACACAGCCGTTATACCCCCCAGATCTATGGCAGCCCAGGGCAGTTAGGAAGCACAGTTCAACCCAGTAGATCACTGTCGTAGCAGGGGTCTGTAGGGGTCGTGTCTTAAAGGTAATAGTTAATCACCAAGTGCTCAAAGTCAGTTAGCAGAGGTGGAGGAGAACAAAGACAGAGGCATGAATGAGGGAAACAGATATATATGAGCAGAAATGAACATCTGTCTCCAAACGTATGTATTAGAATTCACTGGAAATGGTAAAACTCACTGTGTTTTCAGTCCGTATTAATTCATGTCTTATTCAAAATAAATCTTCGCTGTTCCAGTAAACTGTAATGAGCATGCATGCATCTCTGCTTTTACCACAGAACATTCCAACATTAGGAACAGTCGCCATAACGATGGCACTTCATAACTGTGATGAGGTGTCAGTGGCGGGTTTCGGCTACGACATGAACACACCCCACGCACCTCTGCACTACTATGAGACTGTCAAGATGTCCGCCATCAAAGAGGTGAGTGTCAGAAAATCGGAAATCCAACAAACCCATCAGATACTCATTGACAGATTTATCAATTAAGTATTAAGTACTATTCTGTTTACAATTTTGAGAACAGCACATTCTGGTGTCTTCCTGCTCTAACCACAGAACAATAAGTAAAGAAACAAATAACTATTCTTTGATGAGGAAAGACCACCAGGTCTGCAGAGGTTGAGGGGGAGTTGAAATGGCTTATAGCCAAAATACATTTACTTTCTATTTGGGCTGATGGTAAAATTACTTCAAGAAATGTGCATGATTTCAACTTAGATATTTCAGTACCACTTTTCTCTATAAATAAAAAAACGACTTGAATATGATGAATAAAAAACAAGAGAAGAAATTAAATTTTAATGACCTTGGATTGAAGTGCTACTCGTCTTTCATTAGTCACTTCACCAAACATGCTAACAGTTTGTGCAGTCATTTTCTAAGCGCACTCATGACAGACCTCTCCTCTCCATCAGTCAAGTATTCCTCTCTGTGTTTACACTGAAACCCAGTGGAATCAAAGATGTCACCCGTGTGGTGACGTGTGTAAACCGTGAGCTCAGTATGATGATAACCTTTGTCTAAACTCCCAGTCAACCTTCGTTTTTCTTATTATCTTCATCATCAACTTTGTCATCATCGGCCACACATGGCTAATTATTGGGAATACAAATGAATTTTTGTTTGGAATGCTTTAACCGGTGCCGGTCCCTGGGGTTGTTTGAATTTTCCCGGACCACATGGCCTCTGAGCTGTGAGATGATCCCTTTTATTCCCCTACTTTGGAGATTGAGTTTGTTTCCTATCTGGACGAATGCTGTAAAGCTCCACATGAATCCTGTAGCGAGACAGGACACAATGAATATGCCTCACACATCACTGTAGACAATGTGGTGCTACTGAGTTCATCAGCTGTGGTAATGTTGACAGTATGTCAAACATTTTCCCCAGTCTACTCACATGGTGGTTTGGAGACTAAAGACCCTCTCTTCAAATATATGAAAAATATCAGTTAACAGTGTGGGGGGAAATTTAAACATTAAAACTGCTAATTTCCAATAAAACTGTGGCTCACTGCTCCTTTTATGACCCATCACACAGTGGTGGTCGGAGATTTGACACATAGAAGAGTCTCAAACTGACTCTGAGTCTTGTTGGGCCCCGTCTAGCTTCGCCCCCACCTATTCCCTCCTGTATGTTTCTTCCTCCACCCTTTGCCTCCTTTTCATTTCTCAGTCCCAAAGCACTGCACAGGAACCAGCAGCTCCGGTTACACGTCGACCAACTGGACTGAGTCCTCATAGCCCAGCAGGGAGGAAAACTGACCTGCAGTGTCTTTACACATATAAATGCACACATGAACACCCACACAAGTAGATACTGGGAATATGAAAATCCCAAACTAACACTCACAGGCTTGTCTGTCAGTGAAATAACGATGCTTTGTTAAAAATACAGCCTTTACAGTTGCGTTAATGTTGTATGAATGAATTTGTTTTATTAATGTTTTGTTTTTTGTATTTTTTTTACCCCGCAGTCGTGGACACACAACATATCCAAGGAAAAGGAGTTTCTCCGCAAACTGGTTAAGGCCAATGTCATCACAGACCTGACCAACGGTATCTGAGTTTACAACCCACATACTGTACAGTCTCCCTCTGCTTTTCCCAAAGGACTACAGATGAAGAAAGTGGGAAATTTATTGACCTGTGGGAGAGGAGAGACAAAAAACTCCCACAAATCTGGGTGGCCTGCACACTGCCGGGGGTTTTTTTTTGTTTTTTTTTTATATATATATATCAAAGGAGATTATTTAATTAAAAAACAGGAGGGTTTCTGTGGGGAGATGCACACATGTGCCTTCTGAACCAAAGACTCCTGCTGATTGAAGCGGGGTTGGTGTTGGTGATGGTGAGGGGTCTTGGGGAGGACTGGATCTGCCGTGTTCGTGTCTCACTGTGAGACAGCCGCAGCAGAGCTCCGCAGGCCCCACACTTTGACAGTTAACCACCTCAAACCCCCGAATATCATTTAATTTAATAGCAAGAGTAGAGGTGACACGTTGACATGCAGGCGTCGGGAGCTGAGCTTGTCGTACTTGCTAACTTGATGAAGGGAGAGAAGAGAATGGAGCGAAGAGGGGACTGTTACGGAGATGGTGCGGGGACGGGTTCAGTATTAGCAGTGCCAAACGTACCTCGTACCGGGGAGAGGTCGCTCCCCCCCCCCCTCTCCTTTTGCTGCCTGAATGTATTCACTTTCCTCAGTGTAAATATCAAAGATTTTTACTGTGCTTTTCAAAGAGCTGCAGCGCCCCCCTCCACCCTCCACCCCCCACCCCCTCCACCTGCCATTTACCATTCATTCATTGATTCATTCTCTTTTTGTTCAAGGCCAGAAGATAAATCAGTGAGGGTCACCTGCCATGCAGACTGGTGTCACTTGGAGACGTTGATGTTTGTGTTTATTTCATATATGAACTCCAGTATTTGTCCAGTAATTATATTAGTAAATTAGGAACCTGGTGCTTGTGAGGCTGGCTCCACACCGAGTAGCTCTGTATGATCTTCTGACTTCTGGATTTCTGTTATTTATTCTTGTGTGACTGCTTCATGAGGTGAGAAGCCCCCCAGAAATGAAAGACGAACACGGATACATCAGCTTTTTAAAGAAAATACAATTTTAGCTTTAATGATTTTTTTTAAATTATTTTTACAATCTATTCAAATCACACATGAACACAAATGCATTTTAATCTTTTCTCAAGGAGATTGAATCGAACGCAACTGGATTTTTGGTTTTTGAGATAACTATGGCCTGGATGAATGAGAATACTCACAGGCATGTTAATCTTTTTGCTCAAACTAAATTGTTTTTTAAAATCAGAGTTTCTCAAGTCAGCCAGCCCTGGCAGGTGAGCCCCGAAGTCATGACTGGACACTTTCTCCTCCTCCGTGTCTGTAAAGCTTTTCTCCTCTCGGTTCATCACGTCATCAGCTGGGAGCCTCCGGGCTGCAGCGGAGACATACAGCACTGTAACAGTGCGATGTCCTGGTGTAGGGGAGCAGAGACTGTTGCATGTTGGATTTCTTTCCCAACCTCCTGTTGCTGCAGATTTTCTCGTTCTTCAGAAAATGGTGAAATCTTGGATTGTAGAATATGAATATATATTATTTTGTCTTTCGGTTAATTTTAATAATTTATTTGAATACAAAGTCCCAATGTCTTGGTCACAGGCAGGCCTGCTTTCTATTATTTTTGGAAAGTTTGAATTTGGCTTTATTTTTTTTTTCTTCCTCAGAGACTGCATCGTTTGGGTTTGTGGCAGAATCAGTGTTGTTGCTAAATCCATTGATGAATCTGTTGGCAATTGCTGTAGTATTATATGTCAGCAGCTCTTTGTCTCTGTCTCATGCAGCTTACATGAACAGATTCTCAAAATTTCTCAGTATTTACGATTGCATAACAATTAGGCCGTTGCAGACGAGGGTTATGTTACCATGCTTTTCAGTATTTATAGCCAGCACTATCATAGAGTACAAAATGTTAACTGTTACACAATCAAACACATGTCATGACAATGTTGAAATGACACATTATATCATATGAATGGGAAAATCAGCTTTATGTATTGAGGGTGCATTTAAAAAAAACAAACTTTTTGTTCTTTATTCAAGGGACAATTTGCTCGTTTTCTGTTTCTGCTATTTCTTTGGACGTGCGTATTTACTGTACACTGTGTTCAAACAGGTTTGCTTCCAGCACCTCTCAATCAGTAAGCTGCTGCTGCTGCTGTTACATTTGTTACATCGTTCCATCACGTCTTCCTTTACTTGATTAAGGTCCCACAAATACTGCTGGGATCTCGCAGCCGCGTGTCCGACCCAGTCCCTTCAGAACAGTTCCACTGGGTTTGGAGGAGTTGATCATTATTTTTGGAAAACTAGGTCCTGTTAGGGACCGTTTTGTTTTGAGAGAGAGAGAGCTTACAGGGAATAGATGACCATTGCACTATCATGAGGCGCTGTCAGTGCCTTGCACCTCATCACCTGGAAAGTGTAATGAGGAGCTTGACGCAGCAAAGTAACTGCAGCTGATTGAATATATAGGATCAGCTCCAGGTCAGAACAGGTCACTCCTCATATATGTCGTGTGGGACCAGTCCATTGCATATCTGTACTGTATGTTCATTATATACAGAGTAGGAAGCCTGAAATGCTCATATTGGTGGTTCTGTTTGTTTTGGCCTATATACTTAGTACTCACTGAGTACTGATATTGTGGAAACCAGGTGCAGCATGGAAGACATATTCTATCCAAAACCTTTGAAGTATTTCACAGAAACTGGTCACTAATATTGTAAAAATAAATGCAATGTATGTTCGTCTGACTAAAACACACCAAACCACCAGTATCCTTTGTAAAGCCTTGAGACTGAGCAGACTCTTAGTTGAAGTGATTTATTTTTTTCTTTTAATGGGTTTTTCTCTACCAGAGAAAGAAGGTTTTGAATTTTTTTTTTTTACGAATGCTGGAGGAGTTCAAATTGATTGGACCCAAATGATTGCCTCTTCTAATAACATGTTCATAATAAAGCAGAATGTATTAGCTCATGATATTTATATACCATTTGATTGTTGTTGTTTCAATTTACATCATTTCACCATCATCAGTGGGAAATCAGAGTGATCAAAAGTATTAATTGA
>JAFBJQ010003508.1:160612-165612 GCA_016785345.1 Trinectes maculatus
AACTGCAACTCAATAAATGAAGTTTGTCATGGATATTTGCTTTTTGCTTGTGCATGTTTGCATTGCATCTGCATCTTTGAATGTGTGGAGCAACTGAATATATTTTTCCAACAGCTCAGTTAAGATTTTATTTCCTTTTTGTCTCGTTGTATAAAACATATCTCTGTACACTGTGAATTTCCAGTGAATATAGTAGTAAATATTTTGGACGTATTTAATCTTACTTTCTGTTTTATCTCATCCTGCTTTCCACCCTTGCCTTTGTCTGCAATGTGACAGTGGGTGACCTGATGACCTGATGACCTCACGGCAGTGTGGCCTTCAGTGCCAGAGTCAGTGG
Organism: Trinectes maculatus; assembly: GCA_016785345.1. NCBI lineage: Eukaryota > Metazoa > Chordata > Actinopteri > Pleuronectiformes > Achiridae > Trinectes > Trinectes maculatus. The sequence continues at coordinate 160,953 of JAFBJQ010003508.1, forward strand.
TGGCGTCACATTAATGCAGCATACGCTAGACTGTATGTTTTATATGCAGAGTAAAGATGGAAGGATGGAGCAGAGTATTTAAGATGGAGGTTTCTTCTACCTGCAGAGGAAATCATTTGCAGTCCTCTATTCACTGGACCTCCTCCCTGATCTACTCTCCTTTTCTCTCCTGTGTTTATGTCTGTCCTACCCACTGTCCCTCTCTGACTCCCCCCTCGTCCACTCCTCTTCGCTCTATCGCTCATTGCTTCTATTTTTCTGTCTGCTCCCGTCTCTGTGCTATGTATTTCTGTCTTGTCAGCTGCTCAACGCTGAGGTGGATCTTGTTTCATTGCTGTAGCCTTGAAGGACCCATTCAGAACCTGTTACACACACACACACACACACAGAGGAACACAAACTAATCACAGACCATTCAGCTGAAGTCGTGAAACTCTCACTCACTTTGACGCACCACAGCATCACCAGAAACCCAGGCAGTGTTGCTGAGAACAAGTGTGAGCGGGCCGTCCAGCTGCTGAGAGTCACTGCTGGTACGATCTGAAGGAGGACGAGGTCCTGAGGGCCATTAAAGTGCCACCGCTCTGTCCCATCCTGCCATTAATGGGCTGCCAGAAACGCTTTTTGACCCCCGCACGCCACGCCTCAGCGCTCACCAAAACCGCCGAGCTCTGGCTACTCTGACTCGACAGATTTCCTGAACTCCTCGGGGTGGGATCGAATGCACATTCCCCACAGCAGGAGGAAATTTGCCACCAGGGATCTGTCCTCGAGGCAGCTGGCCAGCTGAAGGCGGCCGTTCCTGTTTGTCCGGCAGGCGAGGGTATGAGCACGCCTGCACCTCTTCAGCCGGCGGGCCTTTTTATTCCTGCCGACAGGTTCCCCGCCCCACCTCCTCTCCGAAGAGTTGGAACGGAGAGGCCACGACCTCCGGGCCTGAAATTTAAACTCCTCGTAAAAGGAAAAAAAAAAAAGGTTCGAATGGGGAGAGAAAACACCCATTCAGACACCCAGTTTTTTCTGTGTTTACTTAATGCTGGGTCAGCTGCGATCAGGGAAAACAACATTCCCTTCTCCGCACTGTGTCCCACATTCCGCTTTTGTCTGCGGATGGGACACACCTACAGGGCCGCCGTGTACCTGTGTCATTAGAGCATTCTGTGTTTCTACTTGTCGGACTCTGAACTCGCAGAGTGCAGCAATCATTAATAGATCATTAGTCAGATGTAACAAAGAAAGTCATCGTTACGCAAACCATTTAAAAACAATAAGAACATGGTAAGTCACTGTGTTCAGGAGGTTCTGCTTCTTTCCCCTCTGGCTGTGATGGAAGCAGGAACACAAAAAGGTGCTCCGATGCTAAAATCAGAAACATCTGTAACTTGGAACATCTGTATGTCCAAAGACACTTTACTCCGTCAGCCGCGTCGTCTTAAGGATGACGTATGAGGAGGAGATGGTACAGATGCATTTTAAATAACTTTAATATATTGCATTTCACAGCAGCTTGCTCATTCAAAGCATAAATAAAACCTGCTGCTGTTTTTTTTTTTTTTTCATAGTTGCATTTCTGAATCCTTATAACAATATTTACATCATTAATGGCTATAACCTGTGCATTTTGTTGCCGGGGTAACAAACGGATAGCAGTGTCTGCAACAGCTGTTTTTTATTTTTGAGTCATCTGTCCTTTTTTTTTTGTTCGGGCGATTGGTCCATAAATTTTATGAATTGTTTAGTCTACATAATGTCAAAGAAATATGTCCAGTAAAATCTCCTGGGATGAGCCAACCCTTAAAGTTCGGTTGACCAAACAACATTGTCCATTAAAAGTCGCTTGTGTAGCTGTTAAAAGTCATATCACAGTCTTTATTGGCAGGTCCAGCTTCACCGTCATGAAACTGTAGCTGCGCTGGTTTCCACCTTTTGGTGAATCAGCTCTTGATTTGGGAATTGGCTGCTCCGGAGCTTTTGATCCCATATCATGATCTTCGTCAGCAGGTGAAGCCCGTTACAGAAGTGACCCTGAGGTCAGATTGTTTTGTCAGCTGCTGCTTCTAAGGTCAAGAATTAAATTCCAGCGTGCTGAATACCTCACCTTGTAAAAACTGTAGATGAATTCTGTTCACTTTGTCATTTTCTAGTCCACAGATTGATTTTGATCCAGCGGGAAACAAATGCCATTCACATCTACATGTTAAGCGCTACATAGGAAATGTGACCATGCTTAATGTTACACCTGCCAAACGTTTTATACCGTGAGCATGAGCATATTTCCTCCATCATCCCCTCAGATAAAACTGAGGCCAGACTTTGGCCGTGAAGTTTCACCACTGCTTGCTTTGCTTTGGCGATTCCACACACTGCGCCCCGGTCTCACATCCATCCACATAATAATGCCTCTAATCAAGCCGCATGCATCCCGGGTTTGTTTGTATGAACAGTGATAGAACAAACCTGGGAGACGCCTGCTGGAATGCAGCTTTGAAACGCTCTGATGAATTATAAATTACTGCCGACTTATTTGGACGACATTCTCTTTTTGCGCTAATGTGGAAACACTGTTCTGGAGTTCACTGCTTTGCTCCTCCAGCTACAGCATGACTCTGTCCCACAGATTTTTTTTTTTTTGGGGGGGGGCTGGATGAGGGGAGTTCCCACTTGGCAAAAGAGAAACAGACTTCACAGCTGGATGAGGCCCAAGAAAAGAAAGTCACCTTTGGATAGAGGGAACAAAAAACGAGATAGAAAGAAAGGAAAGCTGATGTTGGCAATGACACTCCAGGTCTCTACTATGCCTACTATGTGAGAAACTGTGTGTGTGTGTGTGTAGTACAGTAAGTGTGTGCTGTGCTTGCATGGGGTTTAACTGTCGGTGTACAAACAGTGTCATGGTGCAAATCCCTCTCACAAAGCTGAGCGACTTAATCACCAGTGCACACTGTGATGGATGATGCAGACACACTTTGTGGCGCTCTCGGCTGAAACTCCGCTGTCGATTGTTTACACAGCGATTTGTTTTATTGAGGATCTTTTTCACTCTGGAGGTGATTGGCTCATCGTTTTAAGAAGAGCGCTGGCACGATGGTGGCAGTGGAATTTCTTTTCGTCGGACGTGTTTGATGATTTCACTGACGATATTAGGAAGATGACAGTTTATAACTGCGATCACTTTCACGAGCGTTGTGTTGTCATGATCCCTGCTGGATCTCCTCTTCCTCCTTATTGTGACTGGGCTCATCCTTATTATCTGACAGTGCATTCCTGCATGTCATGCTCCCGGTCTGTGTGCATTGTTGCCTTGTTGGTTGCTACTATAAATAGCACTGTGGCAGAGAGGAGGATCCTCCCTGCATTTTGTCTCTGCTGCTGCACAGTGAGTGGCCCCAGAGAGGAAAGTGAAGGAGCTGTTTACTCAGCCTTTGTGCTCATCAGTGTTTGCCCTGCAGGGAGTGCCCCAGCTGGAGGGCCTGTCCATGTGTTTGCAGGGTGGATGGGTAGAGTACAGGGTGGATGGGTAGAGTACAGGGTGGATGGGTAGAGTACAGGGTGGATGAATAGAGTATAGGGTGGATGGGTAGAGTACAGGGTGGATGGGTAGAGTGCAGGGTGGATAGGTAGAGTGCAGGGTGGATGGGTAGAGTGCAGGGTGGATGGGTAGAGTACAGGGTGGATGGGTAGAGTGCAGGGTGGATGGGTAGAGTGCAGGGAGGATGGGTAGAGTATAGGGTGGATGGGTAGAGTGCAGGGAGGATGGGTAGAGTATAGGGTGGATGGGTAGAGTGCAGGGTGGATGGGTAGAGTATAGGGTGGATGGGTAGAGTGCAGGGTGGATGGGTAGAGTATAGGGTGGATGGGTAGAGTATAGGGTGGATGGGTAGAGTACAGGGTGGATGGGTAGAGTATAGGGTGGAGATGGAGATTCAGGATGGAGATCCATAGCCACTGGTGTGGAGTGTGGTGCATGAGGTTGAGTGACTGTGCAAACGCATGAAGCACAATGGCAAACATTCATGTTTGTGTGCATGTGTGTGTGTGTGTGTGTGTGTGTGTAGAGACAGAAGTTGTACAGGTGTGCACATTCAGTCATTCCATGTAGGCATGTAGGGGTAACATACACCTGGCCCAGGGGTCAGGAGGTCAATGCCACTGTGTGATGCAAAATAATGAAAAACTTTTTTTTACCATGGTGTCTCACTGGTGTGTGTGGGGGTGGGGGGGGTGGGGGTGGGGGGGGTCATTTAACATAGGGGGGGGGGGGGGGGGGGGGGGGGGGGGGTCATTTAACATATCTGTGCACACGTGCCTCTCAGTGCCTTCATGCATCTGGTCGTTCAGCAGTGTGGGAGTGGAAACACTGTGGGACGCACGTCACTCTTCCACTGGAACACTTTCCCAGAAACTGTCCACGACCGTCCTCTAGATGACAATCACCCCCCCCCCCCACCCCCTCCCTCCCTCCTCCCCGCGCGGGAACAAAAAGACACATAAGCTCTGTGGACGGGGGAGAGGAGTCACAGCAGTGAACAGCGGGGCCACGGCGCTGCGCTCGCACACACTGGCTGAGAGGCGCAGCGCAGCGGCGCGCAGCTCTTTACGCGCAGCCTCCAGTCCCGGGGCAGCGGAGACGTTGTGTAGCAGTTGTGTGGCAGACTCCCGA
>JAFBJQ010003508.1:168112-172818 GCA_016785345.1 Trinectes maculatus
GGTCAGCGGCTCCACCGAGGGTCAGGCGCTGTGGGCCCGCGTGTTCTCTTTACCAGCAGCCTCCTGTTGTGTGGTCTGGTTAGTTTTAACGGGCATGTGGCTTTACGAGAGTTAGCGTGCCGTTCTCCGGCGTTATGGGTTTAACTCTTTCTTGGTCTGGTGGCGTTCGCAGGCCGCCATTTAAACGCTCATCATTAAAGCAACAAAATACGTCGTTGTGATTAGCGCCGGTTTATAGAGCCGCCCTCGTAAATATATTTCGGAGGTTGTAAACACACCGCGTCTTCCTCTCCCGCTGGTCTTTATTAGTCACATGATCAGATGCAGGGACGGATGTTTCCAATAGTCTGCCTGTTGTATTTTTATTTAACATGAATTAATGTCAAGGACAAAAAAGAAAATCCATAGTTTTTGGAAAATGTTTGTGTTTGACACTTATTGATCTCAGTAAATCTTATAAGAACTCAGTGTTATATGGTACATAAAACATAAAAGCCACCATCAAACACAGTGTCAGGCCTCAGCTTCAGCCTTTTTTATTTTTTTTTTTAAAAAAAACTTTATTGCAGTGAAATATTTAACCATTAAAAGTCTTCTGTCAGATTTGTGGAATCCTGTCAGGAGAAGACGGATGTGTGCGTCCGTCCTCAGACGTGTCTCCGCCTCGGTGTGTAGAGTTACTCTGGTTGTTTTGTCCCAGCGCTGATGAAGAGAGTGCAGCGAGAGCAGAGATTGATTATGCAACCTGGAGTGCCACAGGGCAAGCTTCAATCTGGAAGTGCTTAAGGAACGCAGCGACCCACACTGATTCCCTCAGGGCGAATTGAAGGAGGCATGATCTGACAGAGAGAAATTTCAATTTGTTCGACGTACTCTTTCAGGGCGAATGCCTCCCCGCGCGGGGGGGAATTCGTTGCGTTCTCTGATCCCTCTGAATTGTTTTGCTGCCGCTCTTGTTGTTGCTGTTGCTGTTGTGCGGTGCTGTCGAGTTCAAACGGCTTAAATCGTCGAGAACAAAGGCGGCAGTTAAGACTCGCCGAGCCCGCTGATGAAACGTAAAGCGAACTCCTGTCCTTATCGAGAAATCTCCCTCCTCCAAACAAGCCCTTTTCTCCAAACACTGAAGAATGTTAACTGGCCTACGTGTTTGTGTCTGTGGGAGCGTTGGTTTGATACAATAAGCTGTATTCTTCTGAAGCGAGCAGGTCAGCTTCATTAATCACAGCGTCTGAGTGCTGCTTTGAACCATCAGGCCAGGTCATTAGACCCAGCCGGTCTGGGGGCGCGAGCGGGCGACACGGAAACACTTTGGAGAGCGCTGGTTCACCCAGACATGGGACACACAGTTAATGACAAGCGTGTGTGTGCGTGTGTGTGTGTGTGTGTGTGCGTGCGTGTGTGTGTGTGTCACTGACGGCCTCTTTGGAGTGTTACTCTCAGGCTCAGCGTGGGCTTAATTTGGAGAAATAACAACATGAGTTGGGAGCAAGAAGAGGTCGTGAGGGTGGGGTGGAGGATGGGGGGGTGAGAGAGGGGATGTCAGTTTGTGTGTGTGTGTGTGTGTGTGTGTGTGTGTGTGTTCATCCGTCTTCATTCTTTCCCTCTGTCCTTTGTCCGGCCTTTTAAGCACCGCCGTCCTCACAGACACCAGAAAGTGAAACGCCACCCCCCCCTCACCCCCCACCCCCCACCCCTCCACCCCCCGATCATCGCTCCAACGCTGTCTTCCCATTTAAGGTGAGGCTCACTCACCCGCTCCCTGTGTGGCTTCCCTTTGAAACCAACTTAATCAGGCAGGAATTTGGGTTCTCGGGGTCGGGGGACACTGAGCGGGAAGCTGCCTGAGCGGGACACAGGAGTGCAGGGGAGCGAGAAGGTGAGGACACTGACACTGCGTCACATCAGAGGGGCCGTCTCTATCTGCACGCTCACGGGAAAACCAGGCCCGGAGCCGCGGACGATGATGTCCTGTCCAATTTACCCCGAATGGGTCACAAGACCCTCAGAAGTCTGTTGCATTGGGGGGGGGGGGGTTCTACATGGGTAATTACCCCCAACTGCACATGGACTAAACTTCCCAGTGACCCTGCACGCATAATCTCACACAGGCATTTGTACATTATAGCTGCAGTTGATGTGGAATATCCAGGAGCAGGTTCATTCTATTTTCTTGCTATAGGAGAAACTAATAAAGATATATTAGTTATATTAGCCTGTCCACCAGGGCTCCTACCCACTATCACTTACTCACAAATTATTTTTATCATGTCTTTTTTTTTTTTTTTACTGCAAACAACTTCAAACAAAAATGTTAGATCTTTTTTGTACCAGTGACATGTTATTGATAGACGGATGAAACCGGTGATGGGATGTGAGGGAAGCCACAGGTCCTGGCAGGAGCTGATGCTTTGCCTGCCAACAACAATACCAGCTATTAATGTTGAATTCTGCAGACAGGCAGCGAGGCGTGTAGAACCGACACATGTTAACACAAAGGGGGGTGGGGGGTTGATTTGCATATCTGAAACCTGTTGGGTGGAAGTGTCGAGGTTTTCAGGACTGAGATGGTGCCATTCATGTTGTAATGACGCCATCAGGGCGGCGGCTCGAGGTTCAGGTGCCGGTCACGCGTGACACTTTTACGTCTGGTGGAAAAGAGCGTTTCATCGTGACCTCGCTGATCCCGGCGCTTTGATGACCTGCAGTAACTCTCCACGGCAACCAGAGCACGCCGGCGTGACTGTTCCTCCTCAAACGCTCTGCTCCCCACTGAAGCTGCTTTGGTTTGTACCACTGAAGACCCATTAGACACGTTTCTGTGGAGCTCCTCTCTTTGGTGGAGGGGGCGCCGAGGTAAAATCACTCAGGTGTGTCATCAAGAAACCACCTTTACCCTCTAATGGGTTCTTCTAATGAGGTCCAGGTTTACTGAGGAACCCTACAGGCAGAGCTTGAAAGAGGTCCTGTTCTCCATAATTGTTAAGCGTGCGTTCGCCGATGTTATTGAACATGTACCTTAAAGCTGCATCACTCGCATTTTATTGCGTCTGATGAACATGTTCAAACCCGGGTGCAGATAAATATCTGAAAGTCATGTTAAATGTTTTATATTGATTCTTTCCTGGAGCTCCGCCTGTGGTCGTGTTGGTTACAATTACCATTGTTCTGTGGAAATGCACGCCGCCTCCAGCCCGTGTTAATGACAGGCTCCGCTGTGGTTTTACTTACCGGCCTGGAAGAAGCTCCGACTCCTCCGGGCCCAGATGTTGTCAGCTGTTTAACGCAACCTCAGCCTCCTGGTGGGAGACGCACACAGAGGGGTGAGGTCATACGGATTCACTCCTCGCCGTGCCATCACCCTCCAGGCTCTGCAGCATCCACACCTCTAATGTAGTGTAATGTGTGTGTGTGTGTGTGTGTGTGTGTGGTTATCATAACAAATGATGGTACAAACTGGTTAGAGCAGCTGTAAGCAGCTAGGTGATGCATTATGTCAGTGAATGTCCTCACTACTATAGATAACACAAGTGTGTATGAGTGTGCACATGTGTGTGTGTGTGTGTGTGGGGGGGGGGGGTTGGGGGGGTACCTACCTATCTGAATGGAGGCATGGGACCTGCTATCTGTTTCTCATTTCAGCGGCGCTCTGTGGTTTTCCAGCAGTGACAGGCCTCAGAGTGGAAACTGGCACTAACGAGCAATTACATCCTGCCTGGCTGCCAGGGATTATGGGATTACAGGCTGACCGGGCTTCACTCTCTCTCTCTCTCTCTCTCTCTCTCTCACACTCATTCTGTCCTCCCCTCTCTTCCCTTTGTCCACCTTTTTGGTTTCCATTCATTGGCTCAGTTATCTTTATTCACCTCTGCCGCCCCCTTGGACAAAAACCCATTCTCTATTCTTAATTCTCCATGAGTCTTATCATCCGAGTCCTTATCATCTCATTCCTTCTACCTCGCCTTTTCTCCTTTGCCGTCTGCCGCTGCCTTGCATAGCTCGGACACGGCGTCGTTAACCGCTGAGGGGTGAAATTGGTTCAGTCAGAACGGGGAGGACAGTATAATGTTTGCGAAGCGAAATGAAATGAAGCGTGATGAAAGGTGAAGAAAAACACGGCTCCTTTAATGATAACGTTTATAAGCATAGCTATGAATCCCCAAAAAAAAAAAAAAAAAAAAGATGGACGTGGTGGAGCTTTCTGAGAATCTAAAAACATTCAGCCGGTGAAGTCTTTCGAGTACTCACTGTTACACCCTGAAGCCCCTTCACTGACGTACTGGAAAAAAAAAAATGACACTCTGTCAGCAGAGCGCCGCAAGCAAGATTAAAGGAAAGTTACAAAACCAGTTGTCACACGGCCCTGGATGCATGTATGCAGTGGTGTGGGGCTCGTTTGGCGGGACCTCCGCTGACTGTCGGAGGGTCTGGTAGTGATCAGGCGGCTCTCCTGGTGTTCCACCTCTCTCTCCTGCATCTCGCCTTACACTGCAGGTGTCTTTTATTGAGCCTGTGGTGATTTACTGTACTCAAACCTCTCTTTTCTCCCCCCACACTGCTCCTGCAATCAGGCACCGCGTTAGTGACAGGTTAAACCTGGAGGTCACAGCGTTTCGGGAACGTGCACTCGCTTAGAGCCGAGAACAGGTCGCGTCCCTAATAGGTGGTCATTATCAGGAGGAGCGGGGGGGGGGGGGGGGGGGGGGGGG
>JAFBJQ010003508.1:172835-183710 GCA_016785345.1 Trinectes maculatus
GGGGGGGGGGGGGGGGGGGGGGGGGGGGGGGGGGGCTGGGAGAGCTCTTCTTTCTGCATGGTGAGAGGTTTATGGAGGCTGTGTGGGCACAGCTCAGGCAGGAGGGTGTAATCGTATACAGTAGGCACAGAGATGACTAATCAGAAACACCTTCATGTCATCTCTCTAAAAGCAAGATGGAATCATTTGGCCCGTGAGGAGCAACCTCGCTGGCGTCAGGAAACAAGGGTTGGAAAACGGGGCGGCCGAAACGTTTGACACATATATATAACGTGAAGAACAGAAATCCATTTCAGAAGGATGATTCATCGCCATCAGAGACATGAAAATGCAGTTCTATTCAGTTCTTCATTAACAGGATTCATTAACATTGATGCAATATTTATACGCCTGTCAGATAAACAACGCCATTTCAACCCTCAGTTTCCTGTTCGCCCTGACTGCTGTTCTTCATCATCAGACAGCAGTAAGCCACTGTGGGTTGTAGCAGCAGTGTGAATGGAAGGTGACGACACGCAGCCTGATGGACAAACCAAAGGCTTTAATCAGCCAAACACAGGCTGACCTCTGTAAACACGCATAGAAATGTGCACATGTCGGACCTGCAACTGTGGATACACACACACACACACCCCACACCCCCTTTTCCACCCCTCAACGCCCCGACACACCTCATCCCCTGAAAGCGCTGCAGGCGTCGGGCTGTAAACTCCGTCAGAGTGCCGCGGTGAAACGAACCAGCAGACGCAGACTCCCAGCTCGCTAATCTACGAGGGGCTAAACGCTGCCAGCTGCGGCATTAGTGGCTGTGAACGGCTCCTCTCCTGAGACTGAATGAGGATCTGTAGCCCCCTGTCCCACCTCACACCGCTGCTGGCTTTCAGATCAGCTCAGAGACAGAGGCCGCTGAGGAGTCGGCAGCGGTTGGTTTTAGGTTGCAGCGGGCGGCGTGCACTGTGCCTGTCTGTCTGAATCACGCTCAGCCTGTCTCTCCTCGTCCCCTCTTTCCGTCTCCTCGGTGTCTGCAGCTTCTCTTACCCTCGACTGCAACAAGCAGAGCTGCATAAATGCATGAGCGGGCCTTATCGTGACCTGTGATCCTCAGCGTGTTGTCAGTCTTCCATCCCAGTGAACTGAACTGAACTGAACTGAACTGCTGGGGTTTGCTTTTGACTTTTAAATAAACATGGTACACTACACATCAGAGAGATCTATGAGCGGTACACGCTCCGATACCTCACTATGGGCCCACACTGTGGCTGGAGTTCAGTGCCAAGGTCACACAAAGCCTCTTACACACAGCACATGTGTGCATTCAGAGACGCTGGAGGTTTCTGTGGGCCGAGGCTCGTTTCAGTTGACAGGCGTTCGGAGAAACCGAACCGAATCCCAGGTAAAGAGAGAGAAAAAGACGAGAGGGAAAAGGAGAAGAGAGGGAAAAGGAGAAGAGAGGGAAAAGGAGAAGAGAGGGAAAAGGAGAAGAGAGGGAAAAGGAGAAGAGAGGGAAAAGGAGAAGAGAGGGAAAAGGAGAAGAGAGGGAAAAGGAGAAGAGAGGGAAAAGGAGAAGAGAGGGAAAAGGAGAAGAGAGGGAAAAGGAGAAGAGAGGGAAAAGGAGAAGAGAGGGAAAAGGAGAAGAGAGGGAAAAGGAGAAGAGAGGGAAAAGGAGAAGAGAGGGAAAAGGAGAAGAGAGGGAAAAGGAGAAGAGAGGGAAAAGGAGAAGAGAGGGAAAAGGAGAAGAGAGGGAAAAGGAGAAGAGAGGGAAAAGGAGAAGAGAGGGAAAAGGAGAAGAGAGGGAAAAGGAGAAGAGAGGGAAAAGGAGAAGAGAGGGAAAAGGAGAAGAGAGGGAAAAGGAGAAGAGAGGGAAAAGGAGAAGAGAGGGAAAAGGAGAAGAGAGGGAAAAGGAGAAGAGAGGGAAAAGGAGAAGAGAGGGAAAAGGAGAAGAGAGGGAAAAGGAGAAGAGAGGGAAAAGGAGAAGAGAGGGAAAAGGAGAAGAGAGGGAAAAGGAGAAGAGAGGGAAAAGTTCATGGGCGACAAAGTAGTTGAAGAGCAAAAGAGGAAGCTACAGGAACCATGATCAACTTTCATTTTTATTTTTGATATTTGAAACCTACACGTTCCTCAAAAGTGAAGTAACACAAATATTTCACATGTATTTAAACTGATTAAATACCACTGAATTTAAAAAAAAGTTCATCAAAAGAATCAGAACAAATTGTACAACTCTTATTCTGTATTAAAAATCATTTCCAATATACAGAAATTAGCACAACGTTGGATTATATATAGATATAGATATCTATCTATCTATCTATCTATCTATCTATCTATCTATCTATCTATCTATCTATCTATCTATCTATCTATCTATCTATATATATATATATATATATATATATATTCACCCAGAGGACGTATATCTGCATATATCACAGGAACATGTTCCCACCACTGAGTTTAGCTTGTTTTAAAGTTGCTAATATTTCCATCCCGTTGCTCATTTTCACATTCAGGCCACAATGCAGCCTGATGACCTCAGGTTACGGCCGCTCTCTGCAGCCTGCACAATCCTCCACCCTGCACGTACTATATATAAACATCCACGTCCTTGACACTTCTTATCACCTGTCCGGCATCTCTGTGGTTTCTGTCCGGGACCTCCGTGAAGTGCTCCCGCTATGCCTGGTTCCCCCTGCTTGTACCTCCGCCACTGAAATAACCTGGGAGAATGCCTTTGAGAGGTATATCGCCGAGGCCGCCTTTTGTTTGCATGGATGTATGAAGCGACAAGCCAGAACACCGGTCCTTCACCCGAGCAGCAACAAACAGGCCGTCCTCGCACATTCAAGACGTGATTTATGTGACACGCCGGCTCGCTCAGGGGCCCGCGGGGGCCGCTGTGTGTGTGTGTGTGTGTGTGTGTGTGTGTGTGTGTGTTTTTTACAGTATCTGGACAAATGCGAATGTATAGACATCATATCGCCCGCATGTTGTCCCTTTAGTTTATGTTACCCATTTGAAAAGGAGCTCTGGGAGGAGGCGACGTTAACAGAGCGAAGGCTTGTTCTCGTTCTTACATTCCTCTCTCCCTCTTTCTTTCTCTCTCTCCAGGTGGGACGAGGGTTCGGAGGAAGGATAGACAGGAGATTACCTCTGTAATGTCAGCAAAGGCCAAGGTTTGTAAAAAAAAAAACAAAACACAAAAAGAAAAACACCAAAAAAATCAAAACAACTCTCCTTTTCTTTTCTTATCTTATGTTACTTCTTCTACTTTTCTCCCTGAATGGCCGTCCCTGCACATGAACACCAGCCCCATCATTTTTCATTTCCACTCTGAGGCAGGGGACGATTTATGCGCGGGTTTAAATTGTTGAAGAACTCCATCCCCGAAAGGCTCCGACCTGAGCTTCCCATTAAACCACGTCCACACCAAAGCTTTCTTTGTTAAATGATAGGCCGACGGACAACAGTTGATCCAGGCTGGAGAGAAAGCAGAGCTATTTGACTTGAGTATTACTTATTAAGAGTAAGTGAGATGGCTCAGGACAGATATTCTGAAGAGCTTTATCAGCTTCATGCCTGTAAAGCACTTTGTCATGTATGTTTTGTTATCAACCCATTTGGCCCCATCAGTGTTGAGTCCCACGCTGTGTTAACCCTCCAAAATGATCTGTATCATTTAATAAATGGGAATATATTCTATTTATTTATTTATTGTGTTTGTTTGATTATGTCGATTTCTGTTTACATAAAAATTGTGACATTATCTTTTTTAAAAAACTGGCGCTCAAAGGGTTAAAGAAAAATTCCAGAATTCCAAAAGAATTTAATCCCCTCGGGGGAATTCATGCCGAGTCAATCACCATAATGGCATCTAGTCATACTGATGATAATAATCATATCATAATAATGATGATGATGATAATCAATGCATCTGCCAGTTTAAAGATATAAATAACCCCCCCCCCCCCAACTAATTTATCATTTGTGTCATTTAGGTTCTGCTTTGGATTCTGCTCACTCTGCTGCCTCTAGTGGACGGGGCTCATATGAACGCTGGTGTTGCAGGTGTTGGATCAGACTCGGGCCACAGTGTGGGCCTGCTGGGGGGCCAGGAGGAGCGAGAGCCTCCTGTGACACTGCCAGAGGTGGGGGAGGACGAGGAGCAGGAGGACGACGACAGTGACCCTCACTCGACGTGGCACGCGCTATATGGTACGGTCATGTGTGTGTGTGTGTGTGTGTGTGTGTGTGTGTGTGTGTGTGTGTGTGTGTGTGATGAGGCAGGAATCATTGAATATAGGCTTTTAGAAATGTTGACCTTTCACTCTTTCCTCTCCGTTTCAGACCCCTTCCTGATGGATGAGGTGGATGACCTTTCCAGTGGCAGGGCGGGGCGCTCTCCACGCTCCTCCGACCCCACGGAGCCCCAGTCCAAGGGATCCCAAAAGAAAAGGAAGAAGCGGAAGAGGAAAGGAAACGAGGACGGGGACGAGACGGGGAAAAGAGACAGAAAGGGCAGAGGTAAAGACAGGAGGCCGAAGCAGAGCAGCAGGGACTGCCGTGTGGAGAAGAGAGAGATGAAGGTCCGGGACCTGGGCCTGGGCTTCGACTCGGACGAGATTGTCCTCTTTAAGTTTTGCGTGGGCTCCTGCGAGTCGTCAAGAACAAACTACGACCTGGCTCTCGAGGCACTGCTGAAAAACGGGTCGCTGCCTCGGCGAAAGGTCAGCAGTCACCCCTGCTGCCGGCCCGACCGGTACGAGTCGGTCTCCTTCATGGACGCCCAAACAACATGGAGGACCATTCAGTCGTTATCCGCCGCCAGCTGCATGTGTATGGGCTGAAGATGTGACGTGAGGAGGAGGAGGGAGGCGGTGATGAGAGTGGGCGTCGTCCATCCTGAACGTGGAGAGGAACAGGTGGATGTAACAGTGTGAAGGAGGCCTGGGTTTGGGAGGCAGCAATAGGGGGCGCTGTCATGTTCGCAGGGCAGGGGAAGTGGTGAAGGTCATTTTTTTTTGGCTTCCTGTGGTGCATGTCCAGTTGAGGAGGAATCACAGGAATCCACACTTCCCAGCGGAATAACCGGTAAGTGCCGGATGCAGCAGGCCTCGTTACCCGACTCCTGTTTGGATTTTACGTGGGTGAGACGACGCTCAAGAGATAAGACACAGTTAAAGGACTAATGCCGGGTTTCTGGTTCAAACCTAAAGAGACTGATATGATGCGTGTTCTCACGCACAGTGGCGCCCGCTCTTAGCAGAAGTTCATGATCTTTGTTTTTGTTTTTTCCGACCACACACAACAGACAGGGACTTTACATTGTGCCGTTTTCTATGTTCCGTGAACTCAACCCGAATGGATGCCATGCATCTTCATGTATTACTGTATAAAAGTAAAATATATTTATTTTCTGGTAAATTATTTATTTATTCTAGCTTCATGTGAGAGCTGTTGTTTTTTTTATGAACTCTATAATGTAGATAGATATCTATTTATTGCCAAGAGTCAGATTTCATGTCGACAGTTACTTCTGCTCACTTATCGTTCGTACATATTTTTAAAGGAGCTGATTTTCACTCGTATGAAACGGCTGATAACAGACAGGAGAGACTGGAAACGGTTTGCGTTTCCAAAATGACTTGATTTGGTTCCGAAAACAAAAAGAAAACATCGTTAAGCGTGATGATTTTCTTGTTCATTTCATCCCTGAGGAGACTTTAGAACTCTGATTACACCAGACGCAGTGAACTAATTGACCAGCCTCGAAACAATGATGTCAACTCAGCAAACATTTCATCCTCAGGACCATCTCACATACTCGAGAGCTGATTTTCCAGTTTTGTGATTACGTCTGGGTTAATAATAATAATCAGCTTTCCCACAGTCGAATTGAAAAAAAAAAGAAAATCAGTTTCACATCCTGAATGTATGTACAACAAACAAGTAAAGCATTTATACTACAGGACCTCAACGTTTCTCATTTCTAAGTGTTCTACTAAATGAATTTAGTCGGTCACATTATTATTATATTAATATTATTATTATTATTATTATTATTATTATTATTATTACATGAAGTTTCCTTTATTTTTGTATGGCATTATCCTCCAAAGGAATAAAGTTTTTTTTTAAAATAAACCTCACTGTTATCACTGCTATTCCTCAGACTGAACAAATTGAGAGTGACGTCAGAAGGGTTTCTGCTCTGAGGGACCTTTAGATTGATTTTCGCAGTAAATGTCATCAACGTCACAAACTTAGTCTGGCTCCGTTTACACAGGACAGGCTGTGTTGTAGCGCCACCTGATGGTTCAAAAGAAAAGTAAAAAAAATTGTTTGTATTTTCCATGAGAGCACTCATTCTTTCTTCACTGTCACTTTATTTCTCTGCACAGACCCAACTACACAGCCAGCAAACAACAAAACACCATGGGTCACACAGCCAACAGCAACACTTTATAAAATTCTTTTTTTTCAAAAGTGCTCATGTTCACTTTGGCTGTTCACAACAACACATACCAGAACATGTATATATTAAACAACGTGTAACAGGCTCCACGTGGTCTCCATTCAGTTTTCCCTGCACCATGCAGCACTGTGAAGAAATAGCACAGTGTCAATTAGCAGCATGGAAATGAAAGAGTAAGTGTGAGATGCAGTGTAACAACAAAACAGAGAGGCCACTCAACTCACACATATTTGAAATGACGCATAGGATCAAATATTGTATATATATATATATATATTGTATCAAATATCTGTATCACACGTTTGTACCCATGGGGTATGATAATACTAACATTCCCATCAATCCAGGATTGGGAATGGCTTCACCTTATACTGTCTGTGTACTTTCAGCAGGAGTTTGAAATCAGAACCATCTTTTTTTTAAAGTGACCCTTAAAATAGCCTGATCCAGTCTTCACAGTTTACAGCAAACAAATAAGTCATACTGGTTGTTTTCTGCATTTCTGCAGGAATGAAAACACACTCTGACTGACGCATGTAGCAGTGACACACTAGATGTGTCACCCTGTGCAATCTGCTGTTGTACAGTTGTGTGCCACATATAAAGCCTAGATGAAATAACATCAGAGACACGTGGTGTGGAGGTTTTATCACTGGCTACACTGAAGTGCCTGTCAGACTTTAACTTATCTATGTTTGTTTTGGCAGATGAAAAAAAAACACAGTCCATCAGAGGCATTTCGCTGACTGGCTGGAGCTCGGTGTGCTGAACGTGCAGGTAACGACGTCCACTCTCCTCACGTGCGCCGCGCTGCGTCCTGGAGACGCCCTCGCCGTCGCCGCCTCTCTGGAACCGGCTGCTACGTCTCCATCGGGCCCGATGACGGCGGTCGAGGCGACGCTGAACGGGTGAAAGTTGACCTGGGCGGTGTCGTAATCCCACGCTTGCCTCATGGTAAAGTCAGTGAACGAGTGGTTCTTGCTCGCGACCCGCTGCTCCGCGTCGTGTTTGCAGCTGGCCGTGCGTAATGACGCGTAGCTGGTCTCGTTACTGCGCAGAGACGCCGGGGAGTGTCGGCCCTCTACCCAGCCCGCGTCCTCTCCACCGTCCTCCTTACCCCGTGCCACCGTCCTCTTCAGCCTCTGGCAGCCCTTAAGCAGCAAGTTCTTCCGGCACAGAATATACACCCAGGGGTCAAGTATGGGGTTGAATGAGGCGAAGCGGATCGCCATCAAGTCGCTCCGGTAGTCAGGCTTCCCCCCGGCGGAAATGTAGGCAGGGTCGTACAGCTGGTTGACGAAGATCCGCACCTGTCGAGCAGAAACACAGGGACAGGGATTCAATCCGAGAAACGCTTCTACACGCTGTGCGTAAATGCTCGCAGACAGAGGAGTGTGTTGTTCTTACCACCAAAGGGATGGAGCAGACCAGGAAAACAATGGTCATGAGGATCAGGAGCCAGAACATTTGGATCTCCGCCGCCGACGTGACCGACGGCAGCAGCGGGAAGAGGCGACGCGACCCCCCCTGCTCACACAGCTCCGTCCTGACGATCCCGGTCCTCTGGTTCATCCCCACCAGCGACCTGCACACCGCCAGGTTACAGAAGACTGTCACGGCGATCAGCAGCAGCATCACGCTGCCATACAGGAAGGAGTAGCAGGCCCCGAGTGGGTCCATCGCCCTCCAGTCCAGAAAGCACCAAGTTCCGGGGAAGTGCCTCACGTGCCGCCCAAAGCCAAAACTGGGCATGATGCAGAGGACAATGTTGGCGAGGTACGTGACCAGGAGCGCAAAACGCGCCATCGTCCGGTCTATGTGCTGCGAGTAGAAATAGGCGTGATTAATGGCCAGGTAGCGCTCCACGGCCATCGCGCACAGGATGGACATCCCAGCGGAGCCGAAGAAGAGCATGGAGAAGGAGAAGAAGTGGCAGAGCAGCGCTCCTCCTGGCCAGCGGCTGACGATGTAGGTGGCGATCACCACCGGGCTGGTGAAGCATGTGCCCAACAGGTCCGTGATGGCCATCCCGCAGACCAGAGTGTAGAACGTGGTCTCCTTCTGCTCCTTCTTCGAGATGCACAGCACAGCTATGGCGATGAGGTTGCCCAGGACTCCGACGGCGAACATGGTGGCTGAAATGACCAGGGACTTGGACTCCAGGCGCAGCGCGCTGTGGTTGCGGCTCAGGGAGAGAGGAGACAGCGGCGCGGAGACGTTTGCGCCCAGATCTCCAAAGCCAAGAGTGTCGTTGATCATTATCCCAACCAACTCAGTGTTTGCTTGTTTGTTTTTATGAAACAAGAACTTTATGAGGTTAATAAACGTGTTGTAGAAATACGAAAAGAAATGACCACTGATCGTGTAATAGCATAAAGTGCGTTACATTAAAGTGATTCTTCTGCCTCTGCGCTGCGGTCTCCAGTCTTGTGTGTCCCCATGAAGGTGCGCCGTTTTGTGTTGTGTTTACACCGCGCTGTGCTGCGGGTTTTTAAGCTGTGTGCTGATGTCAGGGCGGTGACGTGCGGGTGTGAGCGCCGCGACCCGGGTTTCTCAGGATCACATTTCTGCAGCCAGAGTATCAATATGAAACACTTCCCACCGCTCACCTCCGACCAGCCGGGGGCGAAAATACCATCATCACACCCCACAGCCAAAAGCCGACATCTGGTATCATTTAGCACTAAAACTCTCATTTACCGCAAAATCTACTTTGGATTGACGCAGACGCAACACACACTGCGGATTCCCACAAACAACTATATATATACCTGAGACTGAATGGAGAACAAAAGACGTAGTTTCTGAAGCCACGCGCGGTTTTATGGTGCACACCATGTCATCAATCTCCAACTTCAGCACCAAGGTCAACGCCCTCGACACAATCAGCACCAAGAACAGAGTCAGTGGACGCTGCTGCAGCGTTTATCCCATCATCGATTACTGATAGTGGAGGTGCAATGGACCATATATAGTGATCAATTGATTCACTTGACAATTCTTTGGTTAAAAAAAAGTGGGTTGTTAAATATAACCAACATCCCAATACAGTTGTATCACAGTTGTATCATCCAAACGAAGAATGATTATGTTTAATGTGATGTTGTTGTGATGTTGTTGTGTGATGTCAGACTGCAGAGCATAGGAGCCCACACAGTGCAATAAGAAAAGGCTTATACATAAACAACATTCATTGATCACATTGACTATAGAATTCCCCAGGCCTCTTTTGTACAAGATGACCCTCAGGATCACGTGTCATTGCTAATAAAGATGTTTATTTATGGCTCTCCCTCGCCTCTTTGTCTACTGAATGGTGCTTACGTCGAGGTGTTGCCATACGTCCCTTTTTTTTAATGTGTTGGTCCATATAGATGTCAGTCAGGCATAGAGCCATGTTTTCCTTTCACTGTTTGAACCGGGGATATAAACCACATAGCTGCCCATGAATGAGAAAAGTAAATATAAATCAGATGAGTTAACAGGAAGTGATTCAATGAGATATAGGATCCCCTGACTATCACACAAAAACGGGCAGTGTCGCTTTTGTGTGTCTTGTTCAGTGAAGAGCGAAATTAGTATTTACCTTATCATCACCGTCTGCACCGGATAGCATTCATTCACCCTTTCTTCCCTATAGATTCTCAATAAGCTCTGTAATTAGTGTCATGACTCCATTCCACCTCATTTCATTGGCATCCATAATCAGGAAGTAATTGTGAGTGGACAGTTAAATGGTTACAATGTATCTTGCAATATATATTTTATGTACGTACTACAATTATAATGATGTAGCAACCATATATTGTGTGTGTAACCGTATACAGCAGCTTATCCTACACACTCATACACAGCAGCAGCAGTAGCAGCGTATATTTTACTCAGAGGAAATGAAAGAATTCATCATACACAATGGAGCACAGGTTCGTCTAATTGTGTACTTGTTGGAGCTGAGGCTGTCCGTCTCTGTCTGTGTAAGTAGATTCCTCTCCTCCTTTCATGGACTGATGCCTCCTGGGTATTTTTGTGTTTGCCCCCCCACGCTGTAATAACCCAAAGCTCTCAGACATCAGTGGCTCTGATGCCCACGCTACGAATGACACACTCTCCACCCAACACACACGCACACCCACGCTGAGACAGACAGACAGAGAGACAGACAGAGTGAGGGAGAGATGTGCCGGTATGACTTCAGAGGACATTACCTTGATTGGAATTCATTTCATGAAGACGCACTCAGACCTAGCAATTCACTTCGGAATTCTTTAGGCCGAAAACCTTAACCGACCCCAACTTTAAAATGACTTTGTGTTCCCCGAAGACCAGTCCTCATAATGTGACTGTGATTAAGGTCCCCACAGCACTGTGTGTGTGTGTGTGTGTGTGTGCGTGGGGGGGGGGGG
>JAFBJQ010003508.1:183719-253571 GCA_016785345.1 Trinectes maculatus
GGGGGGGGGGGGGGGGGGTTCACTGTTCTTCTCAGTGAGTACAAGACCTCTCACATCATAAGATTCTACACATCTGTCTTGCTCTTACAATAGAAAATAAAATAAACAGCAAGTTGTCTGATAATCTGAAAATAATATAATATAATACTATAAAAATTCACATATCTCATATCCCCAGTTTGACTAAATTAAAACTGCACCAACATCAATACCATTTTCTTTACTGCAACAACAAATACACAACTACATCCAGAAGAAACCCTGTAGACAGAGGGAATAACTGGAGTTTTTGGAAGATTCTCACTGCTTATTATGAATAAAACATCATCATTGATTTTCTGTTGTAAGGGTAATAAGTTAAGTATTGATCAGCTTGTAATCATAGGGCGTTATTACACTGGGCTAATTCATTTGTTTCGAGAGAATTAGATTAAATCAAACAATCTGAATGCAGATCATTGCAGTGATGACCTTTACAGCTAAAAGTAAGTAAATGAACAAGCAAATTTTATGATTGTGATGTTTCCTAAACATATTTCCTCCAGCTGGTGTAATTTGATTATTCTGGGAAATACACTGTTTTGAAGAACCATGTCTG
This sequence comes from Trinectes maculatus, assembly GCA_016785345.1. Lineage (NCBI taxonomy): Eukaryota > Metazoa > Chordata > Actinopteri > Pleuronectiformes > Achiridae > Trinectes > Trinectes maculatus. Next base: position 184,318 of record JAFBJQ010003508.1, read on the forward strand.
AATCAAGTCTGTGTAGTAAATATAACTTATATTAACACAAAGACTGGAAATTGATGACGTATGTGAGAGCCTCAAGGGTTCATAGTCACCTCTGCTGAGTTGGTCGGCCATTTTTGTTGAAGTAAAGTATTAGCCTTGGACAAGTATAGATGAATGTAGGAATAACACCAAGCACAGCAGCCCCAGAGAGACAAATGTACACAAAACCACAAATGAAACAAATTCCATTTCTTTTTGTGTACATTTTTTGGTATAGTGCTTTGGATGCTGATTTACACATTGTCCTTGGCGACGTAATCAATAAATGCAATACACATATACAGTTAAAATTAACCAATTAATTGGCCAATTATCTCCATGTAGTTCTTCCTGTGTTTCCTGTTCTGTGATTGGCTTCTGGGTTGTCTATATGTGTGTATGTATTCTACATGTATTATCTCTGTATTGATGTTGTGGCAGTGATTTTTGATTGTCTCTGTTTTTTTATTATTTAGTAAAAAACAAAGATATAAAACGTCTAGAAAGACACAGACGTGATCTGCATTGGAAGCAGTAATTCTAGCCGTTTTATTTTCCCATTATTTATTCAAACGGTCGTGGGGGGGGGCAGGTTTCCTTACTGGGTAGAGAGAGACGTGGTGATGACTCCCTCTTGGTGACGTCCTGGTGTAACCTGTAATTTGATGTACATGCTGATGCTACTGTCTTTCTGTCGTCACACTGCTCCGTGCTCGCTGCGCCTCAGTGGTGTCATCATCCAGCTTTATCAGATTTTTCTTCTTCCAGCACTGATGCCTTTCCGCACAGATGTCCAATGGCACTGCTGCTCCTGCTGCAGCCCACAAAGCTCATTACACTCGGGAGGAAAAAGCCCAATTACCCAGCTCGACATTATTTCTGTCTCTGCCCTTCCTTATAGTATATTAATTCATTTGAACGCTTTTTCTTGGTGTCTTTTAAAACTGTGGCTATGTTTGTTTTTTCCTTCTAATTGTTAGGTCACAGAAAGATGCCTGTTATTGAGTGTAGGCCAAAACTGTGGATTAACATTTTGTATTTGAGATAAAAACCCAGGAGCAAGATGAGCATCTGTTCCTCCCACAGTCTCAAACACACACGTACATAAAAACATCCGAGACAGCTGTTGGGTCATGTACTTTTGAATGCTGATATCCCACACACGTCCTTCTACACGTCATGTGTGTCAGTCTTGTATACAAGCGTGTTTGTGTTTTCATCCCACACATTTCTCCTCTTTTACCTTAAGGAGCCTTGAGCAGTCCACGGTTGCGTGAAAACAACTTGGTTGCATCTTGTCTGGATGCGTTAAAATTGTGTTTGAGTTGTGTTGAACTGAACAGATTGGACAATATCAATGATTTTTTTCAATAAACAGCATTTAGAATGAAACTAAAAAAAAGCATGAAACTAAAACTCAAAACTGTCTCAAGGTGAATGTGGGAAATTTGAGTCTGAGTATCTTTCTAGAAGAAAATTACAGAAAAACATTAACGTGAATCATTTTTTCCCTCTTAAGATGTTTATGGATTAGGCTCTGCGAGACTTCATTGTCTATCTCATGGATTGCAGTGAAGATACGACTGATACGATGACCAAGGGCAGTTGCCATAGTAACAGAGGCGGTGAAACAAGGATGGAGCAAGCCGCACGGTGCGGGATTAAAAATGATACAAGCGCCTTTCAGGATCATAAGTTACACAGTCCCCATTAGGGGCCATTTTTGTTTTTGCATGAAAAATTCAACTTGATAATAATAACAATATGTCAGATATAGTAACTAGTGTATGAACAGGTGCTGTGCAACAATGTAGAACATTTCATGAGACAGTATTATGTACTTGAAGGCTGCGAGTCCTTCAGTCCAGTCTACATGTAGTGAAACACCACAGCCAACTTTGCCAGCACTCATTTTCATGGTTTGTGTATTTCATGTTGAATCTATTATTCATATGTGCCAGGCAGTGTATCTCCAGCATGTGTCACTACAAACTCCCTCTGGTCCAAATTTCACCATTGGTGCAGGGCCATTGTAAATTACAACACTTAACTTCACTGAGGAACCTTATTGAACAGGGCAGTAAGTGTTATTGACAGTCACAATGGAGACTGTTGTGCATGACTAATCTCTATGAGTGCACGTCAGTAAATGCATCTGCTGGAGTCGTATTTTTTCCACAGTTTCATCATTATCTTCTTTATTTAGAAAATTTATCTTTGTCTCTCTGTCTGACTCATAATACTCAGAATGCAGCCGTTACAGCCGGTAGTGCTCGATACTGTGCATTGATTCACACTGTGAATCAGGTGGCTGCTGCAGGATATTAAACTTTTTCATCATGTCAGTCCCATAGCGACACTCAGTGACGCTCAACCTTTCTGTCCAGCATTTGAAAAACAGATGCAACTTTATGTCGCAAGATTATGATGTGAAAAAAACAAACAAAATAGACATCCTCTATAAACAAAATAGGATTTTTTTCCTTCTTTTTAAAAAATTTCCTTAACCTATGTCAATTCAGAGAAAACACTACACCTACTTACATTTGTTTATTATGTTACAAAATAAATGTTTTTTAGCATCTCTCTCCCAGTCTGACAGTCTGACAGTGCTGAAACGCTCCATGTTAATCCTGTTACAGTGCCTAACGGTATCAGTTTCATACAATCATAAATGGTTGAATAAGTGAGAGAGTGAGATTAAGAAATCACATTATCCACAAAATTTTGAATTTCGAGTTCAGTTAAAACCAGGAAGCTTAATAAAACTGTTTATAAGGGATGAGCATTAGATTTCATATCACTTTAATATAGCAAATCTAAACAGTCATATCATGTTTCAGTGTGTGACATTAAACACTAGGGTGAATTTCATCAGGGCAAATCATCACTGCACTCCACGCTCTCATTGGTCCTCATACAGACAGTCTTACAAACACCCAGCCTTTGAGTCTGTGTCTGTGCATAGCTGACTTGTTTTTTATTCAAACTTTTCCATAAATTTTAATGGATCATATTTGACTGTTTCCGTCTTTTAAACTCATTTACAGCAAAGCAGTAGAAGACATTCATTATACCCCCGAAGAAAAAGGAACACAAGCCGAATTTTAATTCTCTTTCCAACAGCAAACAGCCAGATACACACATTAAAGACATTAAAGATGAATCACTGAGGGGGAAAAAGATGCTATAATTCTCAAATCAATTAAAAGCAGCCTGAGACATCAGTTAAATAAAGCAAACGAGGGAGAACGGAGAGACGTAAAACATAATCCCACGGGTAAACTAATTGATTAAGAGAAATATGAGTCATTTATCTGTATCATCGTTTCTTTTTCGTGTGCCTCCACTAATATATGATATATGTTGACATCTGAGGCTAAAACCATAGCAAGGCTATGCTGTAAGTGTGCTTGTCTTCTTTGTCTGTGTAACACACAGTGCTGTAGAAACCCGACGGTACACACAGTGTGTACTTTTTGTTTTCCCTCTATACCAGTCAGTCAACCAAAGTATCTCTTTAGTTTTGCCTGTAATTGTTTCAAACACCTCAGGATTGTTCCCCAGTAGTTTTTTCAAACCAACTTGACAAGAGCCTCATTACTGTAGACGGCATGTCACCTTTCTGCCAGCACCTCTTACTCTCCGCTGGCTGCCTGACATGTAAAGTCACTGCTGCCTGTCATTGATGCTTCAATAGCGGAAAAGACAACACACAATGAAAGAAAGAAAAAAAAACAGAAAAAAGCACAGATTTTAAATAATCAACGTGTTAAAGAGTTCAACACGTTGATAATAGCAAACCCATTTTAGTCAGTGTTACTATACACACACATAAATGAGTTCATTATAATCTGCCATGATACTGATGATTAATGGTTGATGGGAACAGGGTAATTGGGGGTGCAGCGCGTACGAATGTCTGTTCAACTGAACTGTCTCAAAATAAATTTAATTGCATAGGGATCACATCACTTTAATTTTTTTGTAATGTAGTAGTGAATCTAGCTGCACACACATCACTGTGGATTCTGTAAATTCTAACAGTCCCAAATTGCCAAATTGCAGAAAGAGGCTATTATTGCAGTGGATGTGTTTCCATGGTGATAGCTTGTCTTATTTTTGAGAGACAACATGAATTTGAACAAACCACAGAGAAGTGCAAAAGTTTATTCTTGACTTTGGTCAGGTTGTATCGCATGGCAAAGGCAACGCCAAGGTTGGACATGTGCTGGTAGGTGCACCGACAGAAGCTAAAGCTACTCTTCCACTCATCTGCAGGCTTCTGCTAAACTTAGTTTAAGCAGCTGCTGGTACCTTCATATTTATTGTTTACTTGTTTAACTCTTGGCACGAGAGTGATGGCAAAGTTTAAGCTCCAAATATCAGACCACAGGTATTCCTATTACAGTGCTGGGAAATATGAATACATAATCCCCACCCTCACCCCCTTTCCCGTTATAATCTGGCAGAACTATAAAAGCAGTACATGCCTAGAAATATACAACCAAAAAAATGGTTTCATTCTGGTTTGGACTACATTTCAGTTGATGAAGTTTTTCTCTGTGTACCTACCATCCATCCTTTTCCTTTCCTCTCAAGAATCCAATCACCAGAGACAGTCAGAGTTCTAAGTAAAGGGTTGGGTTATTGCTGTAATGGACTCATTGTCATGGTTTAAATTGTCTTCTCAGGTATAATGGGTTGAGTCATACATCATATTAAAAAGCAAAACATCACTGGGCGCTAGAATAAGGGGAGGCTCAGTTTCTTCGAGTAGCTCCGGAGTAGCAACACTGGCCGGTTGACGTGTTAATGTGAATGGATGGGTGGATGGTAATGGATATGCCCTTTACTTTGACAGGATACAAGCAGCTCTGTTACTGTACATCATCATGGTAGCGCCATGGAGGAGAGCAAGGGGGAGGATGAAAGGAGAAGGAAAAAGAATACTGGGGAAGAAATTATGGAAATGTCCCTCTCATATAACATCATTTCAGCACCTTCTCTCTGTTTTTTGTGCTCTGAATGAGACCTCCATTAGCTTCCAGATGAACTAGCGCAATATAGCTGTTTTTCAGCACAGTTGCCTCAGGTCATTAAAAAGGTCACTGTAGCAATGCCGGATTTGAAAGCATTCATCATTTGTCTGCCTAATGAGGAGAGTAAGGTCAGGCAGAAATTGCAAATAGTGTCCATGTTTTGCCAGTTCAGTAAATAAGAAAATAACCATCACACATCTTTATTAAAATCTGCCTTCTGCTGAGGAAAACACATTTAAACACATTTACTACTTAGAGCTTTTAAATATTGCCTAAATGGAGGTGTCTTTCCACTTTCAAATAATGCTGGTAAATCATTGTTGCTACTGTGTAATGTTTGTTTATCTGGAATACAGAGTATTAAAAGTTGTTGTGGTTTAGACAGAGCCTTGTGATGTGTTCTGTTCATCCTTACCACATGAGCTGGAATAGGCCAGTGTTTACTATAAATGTACCATGAGCACAGATCATACAAGCACAGTCAATATACCGGAATGTTCTCTCCTCATGAATATTCCCTGAGATGGAGAATTTTACTCATTCACCTGGGAATGTTATCATCAAAGTAGTGGGTCTGCATTCAAAGAATACTGATTATTTTTGCTTTTTTTAAAATAATATAATGAATATGATCACATCTGAAAATAACCCCATCCAGTTTTCTTCCCTATCACCATCAGCTGAAAATGGAAGTCATGGCTGACCTCAGACTTTATCCATAAAAATCAATATATAAAAATCAGTAAAGATTTGCAGACAATGCTACTACACGATTTTCAGTGTTGTGTTGTCATTTCAATCAAGTAAAGTGACTTGATATCTCGAGTTTCTCTTTGTTTATTTTTAACTCAAACTAATGATGCAAACAATAAATGAGAAATAAATTGGTAGCAATCGTTACAGGTTTATTATTACTGGTTACAGGTAAATATTACACAGGCAGTATTTAGAGTTAATTAAGATAACGTTTAGCATTGCTAGTGTAGCACTGTTATTGTACAGTAGCTTTGTAGCCATTTCCGTATAGCCATGTGCAGCGGAGATGTCGCGTCACCGGTGGTACTCGATACGATTGGTCGGAGAGATGCGGGGGCGTACTCTCCTGTCGTTCATTGGGTGCGTTGTTAAATCCCCTGCCTCTGATTGGCCGAGGGCGTCGCGTTCCTATTGGCTGATCTCACGCTGGACGATTTGAAAATCCGCTGTTTAGCGTCCGGAGCAGCTGCGCCGATAAAACGGGAACAGAAATAAAGTAGGCAAACAAAAATAATCAGGGAACATTTGATTTAAAGTCGCAAAGGTAAGAGTTGGACCTTTATCTACATTTAGAGTCGAGCCATGTTTAAATGTTACTTCGCGATCACGTGATGTTTGTGTTGTTAAAATCAGGCCCAGCCGTGGTAACGTTGAATTGATCAAACCAACGCTGACACCTTTTTCATGTGCTGTATTGCTTTGTTTACACCGATAGCTGACACTACCTAAGAAATCAGCTGTTTGTTGGTTCATTCATTCAATAATATTAGTGTTTTTATCCGGCAGAGAGTTGCTGTAATGTTTGCTGGGGAGGATGGTGCCCAGCTCCAGTGCTGTGTGACGGTGGAGAAGCTCAATGCTTCCGGTCAGGCCACGCGCAGGCAGGTCCTGCGGAAAGCCTCTGTTACCCTGGGCAGGAACGAGTTCCAGGAGATGATCCTCAGGGTCCATGATGGAAAAGTCCCACAAAGTTACCACCTGAGAGAGTTCAAACTCTTCACTAAGTTTGCCAGAGATGGTAAAAGCACTGTCAAACTGGTTCCTGAAAATGTCCAGGTGCTCATCTCCAACTGCCCCCCTGACCAGCTGAGCATCTTCCTCAAAACGCTGAGCATCAAACACCAGGCCTGGAAGAGCATCAAGCCCCTGAGCGACAGGGAGAAGCTCAAAGCCGGCCTGCCCCGCAGCTTCGAGGCCATTAGCCCCCTCCAGCAAAAAGACATCCAGAAGATCAATGAAATGAGAAGTAAAGCGGCTCCCAGTGGGCTGACAGACCGCACCAATAAGACGACTGCAGCAAGACCAGGACAGCAGGTCAAGAGGTCAAGGGCCGACAGTAACTTTAGTCCCGTGAGTTTTTCCACATACAGAGCAAGAATGTCAGTCATTTTAAAATACATTATTTGCGTCAGTATTAGGTCTGCACACTGCACATATTGGAAATAATGGTGTTTACTTTGTGTTGACTGTCTCAGGTGAAGACAAACCCGAGTAAGAAGCCCATCCTGTCTCTGCCCTCACGTAAACTGAATAAAGAACAGGCTGCTGTTCTCAGTGCAGTGCTGAGTGGCAAGAATGTCTTCTTCACTGGCAGTGCCGGTAAGACGACACTTTCATAAAATCTACTGTCTGCCAGTATTGTCATGTGGTAACATCTTTTTGTTGCCACGTGTGGGTTGTGTGGGAAATTGTTGGTTCTAAGCTCGTTGTGTTGTTGTGTGTCTTTAGGCACGGGAAAGTCTTTCTTACTGAAGAGAATCATAGGTTCTCTTCCTCCAAAGAGCACCTTTGCCACAGCCAGTACAGGGGTGGCTGCCTGTCACATTGGAGGAACAACACTGCACAACTTTGCAGGTCTGTTACTGGCCCACAAAGACCCACACAGAGAGACCCACCACCTTTTGAATAAGTTTCTCTGTTTATACAGTTGCAATTTTAATGAAAAATGTAGAACTATATAAATTTTTATCTATATAAACAATGACTAAAAAAAGGGTAACCAGTGAAAGTAGTCAGATCATCAGACTTGACAAACTAGTAAGTAGGTTGGTAGTTTTTTCTTTTTTTTGCTCAAATCCTAAAGGTTATAGAATGAAGTAAATCTGGGATTCTGCTGCAGTGTTTGACTGTGTATTTTAGATTATGCAGTTTTAATGTAATCAAGGTGGGGGTGTTGGATACCTTTTCACAATGACGAATGCTTCTGATTAAATCTAAATACACAGATGGTGTGAATTAGATATTTCCATAGGTATTTCCCTTTGTGTCCCCCATGACCTTCTGTCCTCCCCCTCCACTGTATCTGGGCTCTTTCCAGGTATTGGCTCTGGCGCTGCCCCGCTGGAGCAGTGTATCGAGCTGGCTCAGAGGCCAGGTGTGCTGCAGCACTGGACTAGCTGTCGACACCTCATCATTGATGAGATCTCAATGGTGGAGGCCCAGTTCTTTGATAAGCTGGAGTCCGTTGCCAGGTGAGATAAGCTTGTTATTGCTGCCAAGTTTAGTAACAACTGCTGTTAAATTATGATGCGTGCAGTAGAGTAACTGATAGACATATAGTTTGTTTTGTTTTGTTTTGTTTGCCTAACACAAAAAAAGGCTCACCTTTAACAAATTCCTTTGTGTTTCTATACAAATCGAAATATGTTATCACTTTGGAATCTGATGGTATAACGTTAATGATCCAATGATCTATATCACAAAAAAAAAAATTTTCAGGACAGTGATATTTGTAACTTTTCATTGCCCTCCTGCAGGTCAGTGAGGAGGTCGACCGAGCCGTTTGGAGGCATCCAGCTGATTGTATGTGGAGACTTCCTTCAGCTGCCTCCGGTCTCTAAAGGAAAGGAGAAGGCGAGCTTCTGCTTCCAGGTGATGCCATCATGGAGCTCGATGCTTCCTGTTTGTTTTTTTTGTGACCAATTAATATGGTCGTAGTTGAAATGTAAGAACATTTTATGTTAGAAGGTTGTCAAAACAAAAGAACATTGGAACTGTGGATGTGTTCGTGTTTTTTTTTGTTTTTTTGGTTAATTGCCTCAGAGTTGGTCTGAGCATGTGTGAGCCATTTCTGTTGTGTACTGAGTCATCCAGGCTCTCTGAGGTTGCCTATGCATTTGCCAGGAGTTAGAATCTGCTCCGCTCGTTTCCATAGAAGCGCATTCATTAATGGCTCTTATTAAAAAATTTAAAAAGACCCTTTCCCCCTCCTGTGAAACTTTAGGGCAGGAGTTGGCGTAAAGTCATTCAGGTCAACATGGAGTTAACAGAAGTGCGAAGGCAGACGGATCAGACCTTCATCTCCCTGCTTCAGGCAGTGAGAGTGGGCAGGTAAAATGAAGTGCACTTTTCATTTCATCGCTAATGCGAGCATGGGAGAAAACCATTAATTTGACAATCGTGCACCAACCATGCAGGATAATGCGCCGTCCGTTTATAAATGAATGGTTAATGCATTTATAGCTGTTACTGGCAGGTCTTATTAAACATTAATTATACATTATCCAGGGCGACAGAGGAAGTCACTGCGAAGATGCTGGAAAGTGCCTACAATCGTATTGAGAGGGATGGTATTCTGGCGACCAGGCTGTGCACGCACAAGGATGATGTGGAGCTCACAAATGAGAATAAACTCCAGCAGCTGCCAGGTCCGAATTCTTCCGTTCAATTACCTCCTCCTTCTCCATCTGGAGTAGGTGTTATTTAGTGTGGCTTGGAACCAGGTGAAAATAGGCTATACTGTTCCACTCGCGTGTGGCCACTGTGTTGAAAACTGTTTCCTGTTGTTTGGTCTCTGTGGGGCCTCTGTTTTCTGACTCCTGTGATTTCCTGTTCTAGTTTTTATTTTGGAAGCCCGCTGTGGCAGCGAGTTATTTTCCTTTTTCCAGCAATAAGGTCAAAATAAAACGAATTCACTTTTTAATATTTGAATATTTCTGACCTGGTTGTGTGAATATTTGCCTCTACCCCATCATATGTTGTATATGAAACGGTCTGCCTGTTTATTGGATCTCGTCCTGTCCTTTAGGTTCAGTGCGTGTGTTTGAGGCACTTGACAGTGACCCAGCCCTGGTGAAGACTATAGATGTTCACAGCCCTGTCAGCAGGCTGATCCAACTCAAAGTGGGAGCTCAGGTTTGACTACAGAGTTTTGATTCCACAATCTCTGTCACCACTGCAGTTTGACATGTGATGTGTTGCACGTAGCCTTTTAGCATATTGGTCAGATTGAGTGATACTGCGATCTTTGAACTTTCAACCTTTAAGATCATGCTGACAAAGAACCTGGATGTTGCTCGAGGTCTGGTGAATGGAGCACGAGGGGTTGTTGTGGCTTTTGAGTCTGGAAAACACGGTCAGTAATTATTCGATTGACTGTTTAGTGCATTATTCAGCTGAGAACCACCAAATACAATCATCAGGTCTATTGACGGGAGAAATGCAGAGGGTTGCTCATAGCAATGGTTTGACATGATGTCATTTTACACCTCCCTTTCACAGCTGCCTCTGCTCTGTCACCTTCCATTCACATTTTAATTGTGAAAAGTTTGACGTCATTGTCGCACTGACTCACTCCTTGTTTCCTCAGGCCTCCCTCGTGTGCGTTTCCTGTGTGGCGTTACAGAGGTGATAAAACCGGAGCGCTGGGTGTTCAAGTCCAGTGGTGGGATCTACCTGAGTCGACAGCAGCTGCCACTCAAATTGGCCTGGGCCATCTCCATCCACAAGAGCCAGGTGAGCCCAGGTTCAACCATACAGCAAACAGACTGCAAGCACCACATCACTACGATGACCTTAATGTCTCCTAGAGGCAGGTGTTTCTCTGAAATGAATGACTCACTTGATAAATTGCTATTTTAATGTAATTGGCCTGGGATTTTTTTTTTGGTTCTGCTTCTGCGATCCCTTCCAGACAAATTGCTGACTATTTGATTGCTTTGTCTGCATCATCTTTAAAGAGCAATCGTTCTTGTCCTCATTTTTCCTTTTCCTGCAAGGTTAACATCAATTTTGTTTTTTGTTTTCTTTACAAAAACAAATCAATCTTGTTTTAAGTACATTTGGTGATGGGTGTTTTAATGTGCTACTTTCATTACTTGATGCCAGAATGTGCTTTTATATGATAATGAAATGTATAAAACCCAAATATTGTAAATATCCATCCTGCAACCAGATCTACAAAGTGCTAATTAAATATTGGTTTGAAAACCGCTCTGCATAGTGCTTTGTACGTTTTAACCTTTTTAACAAGTTTTCTGTCATTTCATTTAGGGAATGACACTGGACTGCGTGGAAATTTCTCTGGCACGTGTGTTTGAGAGTGGACAGGCTTATGTGGCCTTATCCCGTGCTCGTAGCCTGGAGGGTCTGAGGGTCTTGGATTTTGACCCCCGTGTGGTGCGGGCAGATCCTGATGTTCTCCTCTTCTACAAGAAACTGAGGAAGGAGAGGCTCCTCATGCAGGTTAGTGCAGTCACATAACTATCACATCCAATTTGTCCCAAAGTGTTGAAGTAAAAACCACTTAACTTAAAAATCACTCTTTTTATATAGCAGCAGTGACATTTTATGGGCAAGTCGATCAGTGTAACTCTTGCCTGTTTTGCTATTTACAGGCCTCAATGGATGATTTTGTTGGCAACAACAAAGAAAACCCATGGTGAAAAGGAGAGTTTCTTTCCATTATCTAATGTTATGCACTGTGTGTATGAGTTTTGCTTTTCCTTTAAGGAATAATACACGTCTATACTAACAAATGCCTACCTCATGGTAACACTGCCACCTTGTGTTCATGATCATCACACTTGTTTTTAAGATTTTATTTTTTTTACAATGCCGTGATTTTTAATTTATTATGGTTGCTGGGGTGTATACAAATAAAGTTTTAGTCAACATAAAGAAGTTGTGTATAGCACATTTTTAACAGTCGAATTCATTGACTTTTTGATGTATTTTTATAAACTCAATTAAATGTAATTGTTGCATTTGCAATGGGTGCTGTTGCACCAGGCAGCCACTCGTGCAACAGCCAGGCATGTAGGGATGCGCGATATATATAATTTACGATAGTATCGTCAGTGTTGTTTTGCTGATGTTTAATGAGAGGTGTATGAAAGTTCTCATTCGTCGAATTCACATGAATCATAGCTAGTTCTCATGTCGTCTCGCATGAAGGAAACATGTATGTCTTTGAGCTGTGGGAGAAAGAAGCCACTGTGGACATGCAAACTCCACACCATGTAGTAGTGGTCCTCACTTTACCGTTCACAAAGTATTGATAGATCTTTTTGGTTGAAACATTTTAAGTTGTCATCTGCTGTGACAATTTTTTGTACATACCACCAGTTTTTTTTGTCACATGCAAACAGAAAAATACAATTACTTATTTACCCCAGGTGGGTGGAAACAAATAGGAGCTACTGAGATAAAATATACTGGAAATCAACAAAAACGTTTATTTTACGGTCAAAACAGTAATCAATGACCAAACCTGAGAAACTGGTGCAGCAAACTGACAGATGAATTGACCACATGACTTGTATAGGTCCTCCTTAGTACAAATTTCTCAAACCAATACATCCATAACCCATACTAGCAGCGATTCGTTATTTACACACTGCTTCTGTTTACAAATCTGCACGCCATAGTAAGGTGTTCTGTGTTTGATCTATGAATCCAAGAATATCCGTTTACATCTATGCACAGAAGAAGGACAGACTTCACAGATGATTTATCGATTTTGCAGCTGTAAATGTTGGGAACTCGGCAGGAAGGTCATTTCACGTTGTGAAACAGCTTGTGTGCTACCTACAATAAATGAAAGTAACATTACACATTATATTTGTTGAACAAGGACATCAATCAAGCTCATCACAAAACAATACATATTAATTCTATTCTTCTATATGCAGATTGTTAAAAAGAATGTCACTTTGTTTTTTTAAATTCATGTCCACTGTCTCTGTGTCTCATACTTACACAATGGTCTCGTGCATGCAGGAAATCAAAAAGCTCTTCTGTGCATTCCTCGGTTGTGTCGGGCCTGGAGCTGACCCTTGCTTCACAGGCCTCCAAACGTTCCTTGTAGTGAATGCAGTGTTCAGTCTGCTCACACTTGGCTCGTATTGTTTCCAGAGGGTCCTAAGAGAGACAATAAAGAAAGCCAAAGTACCTCAGCGTCACCTTTGCAAGCCTGCACCACGGCCACCGTGCCAGCAGATGTCACCCAAGAGCTCCATGAATGAGTAGTGAACCAATTTTCAATACAATGGTCCAACTTGGTTCAAAGCTTCAGGAAGCCTCGTTTGGGCATCACTACCAACAAACGTTTGTGTCAAATGTTTTCAGACTAAAAGTTAAAGAAAAGTATGTGTGGGGGGGAAAACAAAACTTACCACCATGTCTTCCTCTTCGTCCTCTTCTTCCTCCTCCTCCTCAGCAGGAGCATCTTCCTCCTGTTCAGTGACAGCATACGTGCTTAATCACATTTGCTCAAAAATAGAATGTAATAAGTCTGCTAATGTTAAAGTTATTATAACATACATTTAAAGACGTTAAACATAATGTTATTCATGACTCCCTGGCGCATACATGTATGTAACAGAAGGGGCGCCCTGGAGCAGCCAACGGAAAAGCGAGTCAAACATCTCTTATTACTTAAAGCACGGTAGAGTTTATTTCACAACGTTTGACATTTCACATTATAATAAACATATAAAAAAAGTCTGTTACAGTGGTAAACTGACAGCAGAGTCGTGCTAAAGTTACTGCGGTAACTTACTGGGTAACAATTACACTTACGCAAAGTGACTTGAAAAACGTAAACTAATATTCACATTACCTCGTCGTCGGGGTCGCCGTGTGTGAGCATTTTCCTCTCGTAAACCATGTTTGACGCTGTTTATATCACCACAAGATCCCAACAGGGGACAGAGGACGTGAGGTCGGTCCTTCGGTCACGCACCGGAAATGACTAGACGCATTGCCGGATAAAGTGTCCCATTGGTCAAATAGTTTGTTGAAGTTATTCTGGCCCAATCATCAGCTTAGTTTTCCGGTAAGGCCCACCCGCGTTTAGGAACCTTTGTATTTGCTGTCAGAGGAAAGACGGACCTAAATAACTGTTGCGCACCAAGATGGCACTGCGCACTGAAACCAGGCTTCTGTTAAGAAAAATTAGAGATTTAAGCCGGTTAACGCCCAAAAGACACAGAGTGAAAGAGAAATGGGTACGTTGTCACCATCGTAGATGAAGCAGTGAAAATGGAGCACAGTTAGAGGTGCAGTTGATTCGTAGACAGGTTAAGGAATTCAAGTCACAGAGCAACGTGAAGTAAACGTCTACAAACTGTCCTTATTTTATTTTAAAACAATGTTTACCATTGCAAATATAGTTAATGAGAGTTGGACACAAAATGTTTGTTTGTCAAATTTTTAAAAAAGATAACAGTGGTGTTAAAATAAATGTCAGTATCTAAAACCACTAGGCTAAATGTGGTAAATGTATTTATGAAATTGTAAAGTAAATTAATTTTCTGCCTGTCTCTGGTACCTTATCATAAAATATATTTTTTGTCACCATGAAAAATATAAAAACAATATTAATGGAAGGGAAGAACAAAACGAATCAATTTGGTGTCAGTGTTTTAACCTCTTTATTTTCCTAACAGGCTGTTACACGTGCCAAGCACCCCCCTACCAGTCTGGCCCTACAGTACTTTGATGCCAACTACAACGTCCAGCTGGGACAGCTGTGGCCATCGGTCCGAGTCGCCTTGCTTTCAGAGAAAAAATATGGAGCACTGCTCAACAATTTCGCACATGATGTTGACCTGGCAGACCTTCAAGCAAAGGGATGCAGAGACTTCATCAGTGACACAGATACACAGGGTAAGTATGCGTTTGAAGAAAAATCCTCTTGTTTCATTCTTCTAAGGCAAAAGCAGATTTTTATAATACAGAAATAGGTCTCTTGGCAACAAACACCACATAGAAATACTGTTCAGTGTAGATTAAACATTATTTCATAATATAATTTAACCTAAACTTATGAACCAAACTATATTGATGAAAATGATCTGTGTTATCAGCAGTCTTTTTTAAAAAGCAATCACATTAAATTCTAATGTTTAACGTCATTAAAAGAGAATGTTCTCTCAGTTCTGTATTCTTCATCATCTGTGCAGTGAAGTCGAGTTTGGACCACAAATTGGAGGTTGGTGTGGAGGATGAGTCAGATGCTGGTCCAGTGAAGAAACTGGATGATGATGGACAGTTTTTATCTCCCCTGAAGCTTAGTCCTAACATCAAGTGTATAGTGTTTCCAAGAGGGGATATCTCAAGATTCAAGCCTGCCAGGTGAGTTTATTTAATTTATCCCACAAAAACGCAAACTCAGAAAAATGTTGACATGACAGCCATACATTTTGTTGTTCATTTATCCGAATTTAAATGTGACTTTCAGTTTGCTTTTGTTCTCTGAAGACCAGACAGTTACAAATTGCTAGGTTACTACTTGCTGGATGCAGCGTCTGTGCTGCCATGTCTGGCTCTGAATGTTCAAGAAGGTCACAGTGTGCTCGACCTCTGTGCTGCTCCAGGAGGCAAGACCCTGGCTTTACTTCAGACACAGGCTATCAGTGAGTGTTTCTCTTCCGTAGCTGTTAGCTGTTGCTCTGTCAGAAAGCTGTTGATCACCAACCACTGTCTGTTTTTTTTCTTTTCTGGAAAAGGCTTTTTGTGTGCAAATGATTCCTCTGTGTCTCGGAGATTGCGACTGAAAAGGGTCCTTCACAGCTACATTCCTAAGGACTTTTTGACAGACAGCAACCTACGCATCACATCATTTGATGGCACCAAGTGGGGGCAAATCGAAAAGAACACTTTTGACAGAGTAAGTCTCAGACACATACTTCATGTTTATACTTTTCCACAAAAAAATTACAGATTAGCAGGGCCTGAATAAACACATGTATGTCCACATATTTCTACTTTGTCTATCTCCTCTTTCCTTTTGCACATCCAGGTCCTTGTTGATGTTCCATGCACTATGGACAGACATTCACTAATGGAGGATGATAACAATATATTTAGCAAGAATAGGACTGGAGAGAGACGCAGGCTTCCACAGTTACAGCTTGAGCTGCTGCTGTAAGTATCAGAGTTTGTTGCTATTGTTTACATGATTACATTCACTGTATTCACAGTAGAGCTGCAATTGATTTCTTTCTGTCCTGAAGGGCGGGCATCGAAGCAGCATGTCCTGGTGGGGAGATCATGTACTCCACCTGCACACTCTCTCAAATACAGAACGTGAGTGTGGTGGAGCAGGCCATCCACTTGGCTCGAGAGATCCATGGCACCAACATTGAGGTCAGTCACACACATACAGTCAGTATGAATAACTGTATACTGGAAATACACTTAAGAGTAGTGAGGGATTTCTATTTATAGACATGTGACCTCTGACCTCAGTTGTTCTTCTTTTCTGTAAAATAAAACACATATTTATAATGCATTTTCCTGGAGACACTGGCAGCAACAAATGGTATTTCAGGAGCCTGATGATCACACTGTCTGAGCTCGCGAGATCTTGCACTGTTGCATTTCCCCATCTTAAAATGTTTTGTTATTTTTTGCATTTTTGAATTTGAAGTTTGGATTTTTGCTCTTTTATGTGCTTTCCCCTTGATGTGAATTTCGGAACCCCGTTCACACCATGTTCCCCCCCCTCCCCTCCTTTCTTAATCATATCCCCCTCCAGGTTGTTGATCTGCGACCCCTTACACACATGTTTAGGAAAACCTTTCACTTCGCTCCTGACCTCCACCTGGGTGAGATGGTCATCCCGCATTTAGCTGCTAACTTTGGACCTATCTATATGTGCAAGCTAAGAAAGCTGACATAATCTGATGAACACGTTTGCCAGCGAGTAACGAGTGACTCTGCTGCAACACTGATACTGATCTACATTTAAACACAGCATCCATTGGCGCACAACAGATGGGTGTGGCTTCTGACACATTTCAACAGTGGACTAAATGAATGGACAAGTGGACCCATTGGACAGATTTGAGCTATAGTTTTTAATTAATAATTAAAAACTACAACTCAATGCAAAACTTCAATGCTGTTTTGTTTTTTTTACATGATTTTGGAACCGTCTTTGCTGTGTGTATTTTTCTTGCAGTTTGTTTTTTGCCCTATAGGTGGCAACAGCAGCTAAAGAGTACAGATATCTATTTCTTTATTGTACCCACTGGAGGACACCAAGCATATATCTGTAAAGGTTACAGGAACTCTGCTGTGTACAGTATGTCCTCCTCCTGTGTGTCTAAGACATACGCATTTTTCAGGTTGTGGAATCACATTACTGAAACACAAATCTCTGTCAGAATTATCTGCCCTCTTTAACTCTGCAGTGAAAATGGGTTCGGCTTGTTCTGCGTTTATTCATCAGGTTTGATGGCTTTCGTCTACTAATGCAGTATCTGCCTGTGTGGATGTACGGCATAATGAACAGGCAGGTAATGACTTATTTGACCATTTGGCTTCTTACGTCTGAATCAGTGCAAGTGTCATTATTATAGCTGGATTGACTCCGTTTTGCATTGACATCACCTAGAGGTGAAATGTTCCCTCTTATCACAACCTAATGTGAATGCAGAGGTGCCTCTTTTTTCCATCACACCGCCGATGACCCTTTATGTTGTCCTGCCCAGGCAATGTTGCGTGAAAAAGGAAGGTGTGTGTGTATGTCTAATGAGTCCACCAACCACATCCCACTGTCATTAAGCTGCTCCAAGTGCAGGAGCCGACTCCCATCCGCATACAGGGATGGACGGCAGCCATGCGGCTCCCAGATGAACATTAAAGAGGCAGCAAAGAGCTAAAATGGGACGCCTCGCCCTGTTTTGCCCCTCCGCTTTTTTATTCCACAGATGAGTGCAGATAATTTTGTGTGCGATTGTGAGTGATTACTGTATTACTGCGGTAAAAGGGGGATGTATCTGGGAATGCAGAGGGAATTAATGACACATAAAAACTATTTTTGTATTGACTGCTTTCGTCTCCAGGGTCTAGAATGCCTCTTCGCACATCTTGTGATTACCTAAACGTATTGTAAATATGTGTTTCCTATGGGCTCTTACATAAATTTACATGTTTTAACACTCAGGAGACGGCAGACAGTGGAGATGACTTACTCTCTCTCCTGCTTGTCTATAGACTCGACTGGCTGCCTGCTTTATTATTGAATTAGCCAATGAAGCGCTGTGCATTTGCGTCCCTGTGTGTAAGCCTATGTTATGGAGACATGCTGTGTATTAGAAAGATGAATATTATGGATTTAACTACACAACCGTGCTTCTGTTGTGTTTTCAAATACACATGTTGCATTTTTTTTGCCAGTAAAGATGGAACGCACTGTCACAGACTTACGTTTGCACCTTGTATAACACAAGCTGCTGTACCGACTGAATGAGCTTGTACCCTTTAGAATAAACTCCATATAAAGCGATTGGTTGCTAAATTGGTTGATTAGCTTCTACTATAAAAGTTAATGATCGCGTTTTCATTGTCTTAGAATGAACATTGTGGTGTCTTTTTGTTGTGGTGTCTACCTGGAGGCAAAGAGAATCTTGTTCATAGTCTTTATATTAAACACAAATGCTGTGGTCCTATTGCAGTGCTTTTACCGCTCCAGAGGTGAAAACCAGATGTGTCACAGTTGTTAGAGGGCGAGGAGAGAGGATTTCGGTCATGTTAGTCTGTAGCAGACATACACTGTGTAGTCTGAGCCCAGCAGGATGTGCTCTCTACAGGTCTAGAGGAATGTTGTACTGCGGGATTTTCTTTTTTACCTTTACATATATCTCAAATTTCAATTGACAGTATTGAAAGTGTCAATTTCCCATAAAGGTAAAATTTAAATCCATAAGTCGTGGATGATTTACTAGTACGTTGAACATCGATATACTACTACAGTAGTAAAGCTTACAAATTTCAGACTTTCTGGTTCATATAGCGTCCTCCATACTCTCCTTTACATTTCACAACAAGCTTTCCATTTTTTCAGCCAGCGAGCTAAGCTTTCACAAACAGACTCAATACTCCATGAAGTGGCTGGGAGCGCTCCCGTTCAGTTTTAGTGGGGCCCGCATTGGAAATGCAACCGCAGGTTTAGGCTGCAGACAGATTAAGAAGACAGAGAATGGGGGTTTTCTTCTCTCTAAGAAGATTACCCGGGGCGGGGTGAGATGGCAGTCAGAGTGTTTAAGGGAAAAAAAAGGACAAGAAGAAAATGGAAGATGAAGTGGAACTAAAGGAGGGTGGCCCGGGATATACCGTTTAGACACCTGTTGTTTGCCTCGTGATATCACTGCTTTCTTTGTTTTTCCATTGTTGTGACCAGATATCATTATTCCTCTCTGTCGTCGTCTTTATAGTATTTATCAAAATGAAAACCCAGTTTGACACAATCTTGGTGGTGAGGGTGGACAAGAGTTGTTGTCATGTAATTTGTTTTGAGTCTGGACACTTTGAGCGTCATGCACACGTTGAATTTCATTGTGAATTATGGTGTGCTGCCAGAGTTTTAGCCTTTTGCCTGTGCAGCTGTGAGCAGCCTGATTATACTCTCTGTTTAGTTCCTGCTGGTGGTTTCCAGGAGGGCTTTGATGTGTATCTGGGCAATGCACTATTAGAGGGATTTCCCTGGGCCTGACAGCTCCGAGAATATGCAGTGAAATGGCAATGCCAGTGGGCTAAAAGAATGCTGGAAACAGGATTAGGATCATATTCTGGCAGACCCTGTCACCTCCTCAATAGGCCGAGGTTTCTAACGCTGGCACTTTTCATTCTTGCCATGGTTAAAACCTTTAAGAGAACCATGGAGAGGAGGGAGGAAAAAGCACTGATTGAATGGTACACTGTGATTTTTGTGTGGGGGGCTTGCTCCGGGGGCCTGTGAGTCCCTGTGTGTGTGTGTGTGAGAGTGTGTGTGTGTGTGTGAGAGAAAGAGGGAGAGGGAGAGAAAAGGAAAAAGTAGTAGTGGATAAAGTAATATAATTTCCGTCAGATTAGTAAACAGCTTGGTGAGTTTAGCTGTTTGCACATTACTTCTATATGATTTGAATAATGATGCAAAAACAGGGGAAGCTGAAATTTATAAAAGGGACCAACTTTGCAGGGTGTTAAAGTTCTTGTCAGTTCTTGTTCCTGGGTGTGCAGTGAGTGCATATTATGTCCAACCTTTGATATCCAAGTTTGATCTGAAGTATCCAATTCATATCGGGGCATTTTTGTTGGATTTGTACCAAATTGACTTGCTTTCATGTGCACACACCCAAGCCTCTCCTTCTTTCTTACATACACACACTCTCACACATGCACACAAGCACACGTCACTTGCTTAAAGGAAGGTAGATGGAGATGCGTCTCCATCTATAAATAGGTGGTTATGGCATTAGTGAATGTACAGCCCTGAGTGTTAGAGATGGAAGCACCTGATCCAGCACCAAGGGCTCAACACACTTGACCCTGCAGCAGTACAATATAGCAATCCGTGTTCAACCCCAGGGCGTGTGTGCTGTGGGGGATGGATGTTGAGGGGGAAGAGAGAACATTTGGAACAAGAATATTGTGTTGTGTTCTCTGGTCCATAGCCCCATGGGAAAAAATCCTGCTGCGTAGCCAGACAGATTCCTCCCCTGGATAACAAGGACATTCACCGCGGCTGCATATCCAAACCGCAATCTTATCAGTCACACAATCTGGACGCCCTTGGCTGAGGACACACACACACACACATGTAGTGTAATAAAACACAACAAGGTTAGGGTGAGGTGTTACACCCACATTATCGCCGCTAATCTGGTGAGATCATTATCCCCTTCTATCCGATTTTTGGAATGTGGCCATTCATAACGGCCGGAAATATGGCTCAGTGCAGCAGCCTGTTATTTACACACACTGATGGGGGGGGGGCACGTATGTTAAAGGCCGATACAATTAACAACAGAGCAATGTCACGCTGACAGGGCAATACGCGTAAAGTTAACTGAGGGAAGAGCAAGGGCATATTTTACAGGATGTGGATGTGGATGCCCAGCTGCCCTGTGTGTTTGTGTATGTGAGTGTGTGTAGGAGCACGGTTGAGTGGGGGCCGGTGCGTTTTGACAAACCATGCTGTTAAAGATATAATAGCAGCATAATCACAGCCCCAGGCCGTCATTCTTCAGGATAATGGCCTGCTTATTCATTGGGGATGGCTTATGTCTGTGCACGGCTTTTTATGTTTCCAATTATATGTTGCTCTTTTTCCATCTCTCTTGCTCCTAAAAAATATTTTTTCAAATATTTTTTGTTTTTTTTTTACCTTTTTCCTTAGAACCTGACCTTCTTCCCATCTCCTCAACAGCTTCATAGTTTTTTCACCTTGCAATCTCTCGCCATCACTTTCTCTCACGTCATTTTCATTTGTGAAACAGCAGCACGGCCGCTCTGATTCATGCTGTTTAATTGATTTTAAGTGCAGCGTGTCACCAACGTCAGTCTGGTCATATTCAGCACAAAGAGAGAGAGGGGGGGGGGGCTCCTTTTAAGGGTCTCCAAGCAATGTTTTTTTTATTTTATGATTCATTTACAACAACACTAGGTCAAGTCTACATTGTTAGGGAGGAGTTAAGGAAACAACACTGCTGATGGTCCAACCACTTTCTCCTCCGTTATAAATCTATCTAACACTGGACCGAGTAGTTTGACAGAGACAGTAGGAGGAACAGCATTAGAATAAGGGCGACAACAAAACTCAAATAGAGTCAAGACAGCGGTACACAGAGGACTCCGGTCAATTATATACCAACGTTTTTTTTCACTTTTCTGTCAGTTTCCAACAATCCAGATCTGTTCCGCTGCTTCTTCAAAGTCAAGTCCAGAGAAAAAAAACTGAAACATATTAATTATTAATTAAAACCCAAGATTGGTACACAGACAACCAAGAGGGGAGGAGGGATAAACAGGACTGCCGGTGAGCTCCGCAAATACAATCTTACACTCTGACAGCTAAACGAGTTTTATCTGAGACAGAGGCCATAATCAACTATACAACATAATAGGAGCTTTACAATTACCCTAACAGTAAACATTAATAGATAAACTTTTTTTGTATTTTAAATATTAAAATAATGTGCTTTTTTTTCCCCCCCATATGAAGACTTTAAATGCCAAAACACGTGATCAGAAAGCATCAGAGACGCGTGTGACTCCCCTTACCAAGTGCTAACAGTCAGACACAACGACAAGCTGCATGTTCCCTCAAGAAAACATTAAGGCAAGAATAACAGCTGAGTCGAGAGACTGTTTAACCAATCGTCCAAATTTGTTGAGCACGTCTTTTTGTATTCAATGGAAATTGATTCTCATTGGACACAAAATGATTTCCAATTGATGTCAATCATATTTCCACCGTAACTGACAGTTCTGGATTCATGAAGGCTGCTTTAAATGGTATGCATGTTCATAATTGCATTTACCCCAGATCCCTCAGCCCAGGGCAAAATGTAATTAAAAGCTTTGAGAATGTATTCACTGAAATCATTTTCTCATTATCAAGCCAGTCTCTGTACAAAGTGGCATATTACTGGCCATTAAACTGGTAAATTAGTCACGTTTAATTATGCTGTTGAGGACAACATGGCGTGGGTTTATTTTTATTTATGTCCTGTTATGTAGTACATGCTATGTACACAACCACGTTCCTTAATTGAAATGGTCAGCGGTGCCTTTGCTGCACAAGCGGTACTTTCCTTTCCTCCCGGCCATCAAGCATTACTCCTCCAAAAGTGCCTCATTTATTCACATTATTCTTGTAAACAATAGTTGCATTGTCTTTGAAATGGAGTGCATCCATCATCAGCTGTTCACATTATCTTTAGTGATTCTTTTTTTTTTTTAAATTACATTTTACACAAAATTACATTTCGTCCTTTCTTTTGATGTGTTCACTTCATCGCTGCATCTTTTTATAGCCGTGTTGAATATCTTATGTTTTTTTCTATTCCCAAGAATCTGGTCTACGCCTGGACCTTGAAGATAGAAGCGAATGGGAGTCAAATAACTTGTGGACGTTTGGTTTATGTCGGTCCAGAGCATGGTGTGTGTGTTTTTTGTGCCATGTGCCCATCTGTTTAGTATACAGGCCTATCGCAGTCACATTGACACGCAGTCGGTCGAGGTGATGTGTTGGCGAATGCTGTGGTTGAGTTTCCATTGTCCTCCATACAGTCTGATTCTCAGTTAGTCATCGTGTCCAGTCCCAGCGAGGCCGCGTGTTGTTTGGCCCTCAGACGCAGGTTTTCGATGCTGGTGGTCTTGCTGTTGTGGCTCGTGAGGCCTCCGGCAGTCGACGCCTGGAGCAGCGGGCTGTTCCACACCTGCTGGGCATGATGGGAGAGGGACTGATAGTAGGACTGACAGGGCAGAGAGCCGAGCGGCGCAGGGGGCATGTTGACATTCATTCCCAGGTAAGGGAGAGAGGATGGGGCAGCGAGGTCAAAAGCAGGGTAGTGCACCAGGTTGTTGGTGGCAGCCATGTGCTGGCGAAACTGCTCCTGCAGACGGAAGAGGCTGAGAGGGGAGGAGGAGTAAGAGTGGCCCTGAGAGAGAGGAGCGCTGTTGGTCAGGCCACTGCTGGAAGAGGAGGGGGTCACAGATGGAGAGACCAGAGGAGAATCTGTACAAACAGAGAGCGTTACGTTAGTTCATATATTATATGATGTTTTTAATTGATCTCTCTGTTAAAAAGAAGGTACCTGATGTGTTTACCTTGTTTAGGGCTGAGTCTTTTACAGGGGGACACATCTCCAGGTGTTACTGCTCTCTCACACTTGATCTCCTCTCTCTGAGATTTACTCTCATCCTCTTTATCCGTGCCGTTGTCCTCTGTCGCCGACTCGCTGCCGGAATGCTCTGCTGACGTGACGTTCAGCTCCATGTCCAGTTGCACTGGGCGGACAGCAGGGCCATCTGTCTCCAGGGAGGAGGAGGTTGAGGAGGAGGATGAAGGAGGCAGCTGGGTGTCAGGATGGACGGTGGTCGGTGGAGGTGCGTCCTCCTTCTCGCTCCCTCCCTCCCCTGACGCCTCCTTCTGCTTCTGAAGCTGCTCTTTCTGGAGGCTGCGTTGCTTCTTGCGGAACTTGGCCCTGCGGTTCTTGAACCAAACCTGATGACAAAGCAGTGGAGGAAACCAGTGAGAGGGAAATTTCTGAGTTCGGTGAACACTTTAAAACTCTTTAAAAGCAAGTTATCATACACACTTAAATTAAGCATAATAATGTTAGCAATAATTTCAGAAATGACTGTCTTTAGATGAATACCCTCTTTTTCTTTAGAGCAAGAACAAGTGAAAAACGTATTATTATTTTTCTTTATAATATTACACTGCTTTGGATTTTTATTCTTGTGGACAAATTCACACTCCCTGACTGTTTCGCTCTTATTTTTAATTAATCCCATTAACTATTTACATCTAATAAATAAAAATGTCCATCCGTTATGAAAAGGTTAGTCCGCCCCTATACGAATTTATGTCAATAACAAATATTAAGTAAACCTCGTTCATGCCCATAAAAATAAATGAATAATCGCCTTATAATGACACAGATGAATAGGTGGACTGTTACTATTTGAATCAAACCTAATAACATTAAAAAGCTCCTGCACACAGGCCTACCTGCACTCGGGCCTCGGGCAGGTTGGTGCACATGGCCAGCCGCTCCCTCATCACCACATCCGGGTAGTGGGTCTTCTGGAAAGTCTTCTCCAGCGCCTCGAGCTGCTGCGCGGTGAAGGCCGTGCGGCTGCGCCGCTGTTTGCGGTGCTGAGAGCCGTAACGAGCCTCGAGGATGATGTCTTGAAATGCGCAGCCGTTGGAAGAGAAAACAAGCGGCACGTTTTATTTTGCTGAACGAACACACGGGAGCATAGTAAATATTATACACGCACATATATACATACAAAGCCATTTCACTCATGTCCACTCCTGTTTATTATTTATTACTTTATTATTGTTATCAACAATTATACATATATTTATATATTTATATATGTATTATATATGTACGTGTGTGTGTGTGTGTGCGAGAGCGCGCACTCAATTACCTGCTAGTCTTTCGGCCAGTGTGAGCGCGTGCACGGACGGCCGGTAGTCGGGCGCGTGCTGCGCCTGTTGCGCGGCCTGCTGGTGCAGGTTGTACATGGCGCTGAGGGAGTTCATGGCGTGCAGAGAGTAGCCGTTCACCCCGTAGTGCTGCATGTTGAGAGGTCGCTACCTGCGGAGAGGAGGAGAGGATGGTTCACTGTTTTTTTTTAAACAAGGACATGTTCACTGTACGAGCGCGTGACTGCTCCTGCGACCGCAGTGAGCACGTGATCACATCCCGCGCCCCGTGTAAATTAGATACAAGAACCCAAACACTCAAAAACATCTATTTATAAGTGATGCAGCGATATAAATCACTTGAGTTGTTTTTTTTTTAATCTGTTGGCCCTCGAGCCAACAGATTTAATGTGCAGACTCAGACAAAAGTGTTATCCATTAACATCCAATTATCACCCTGTTCATTCCATTAATTATACAAAAGACTTTAAATTGGGGTAATTATCGCTCGTTCCCATAATGAACCGAAACGGCTGCCTTATTCATGAATGTATTCACGTGTCTCTGATCCCGGGGAAGCCAAATCCCAATTGAAAACGTCGCTCTGACAGATCAGGGCTTTGATGAAATGTGTTGGAAAATGATATAAGGAGATTTGTTCCGGGTCTCGGTGGCAAAACGTGTAACCAAATACCAGGATTATTTTTAATGTGCTCCGATTACGGAACTATTGATTTTATTATAGTGACTGTGATTTAATCTATTAAAAGAATAAAATTTCTTCGCAGCAATAAAAAGCAACGCCTAATTTTGGACGTTTTCTCGTTTATCTATTAAAAAATACGAATAGATTTTACAGTGACACAGATTAATGTCTGGGAGGAAACATCCATGTCAGTATCTTTCAAAAGGCAGCAATTTCCAAAACTGTATTTTGTAGCCCAGTTCTCCTTCACGGCCGAGATTTTCATAGATGAAACGCTTGAGGACACGATTAGATATGTATTAGCAGGGAGGAGGCAGACAGGAGGGGATAGACTATCTCTGAGGCCCAAACACTTATTATAACTATTACACTGAGACCACAGGGGGAAAAGATATAAATCTTTCTGCGGCGTGACAGGTAGGCAGCACGAGCCAGGCTTAAGTTCAGGAACTTAAACCAAAAAAAAAAAAAAAAACTGAAATAAATAATATTTTTGACATCAGTTTTAGCTGATCATTTTTACCTGTTTTCATTTTCTTCATTTGTCAGTTGACAAAACAAATCGATCATCGTAAATGTCAATAAAGTGATCAACAACAAATCCCCATCATTGTCGCTGGTCTGTTTAGAGGATGTAAGTTGACATTTGAAATGAACCGTCACCAAGTTAAGTAAAAACACCTCTGCATAACATGATATCAGTGTCTGATATTCATTGTTTGAATATGACGTAATAACCCTTTAACGGCGGAGCGTTATTTATAACACTCCACTTCAGCAGCCTGCAAACTGTTTTTATTGTATTGTATTTTAGCCTTATTTTATAGCCTTTACTGTAAAGACTGGGTGGTCTGCCTTGTAAAAGGTTTTTTTTCCTTTCCATTTCTCAATCTCTCTCTCTCTCTCTCTCTCAGTCTTGCGCGTGCGTGTGCGTGCGCCCATTCCCAGCCTATTAAGTGGCTGCGGCGGCTGATGAATGTGATCAGAGGGCAGTGGGGAATAGTTTAATTCGCCGGGACAGAAGGTGCTTCGCTAAACATTTACTTTACTCCCCCAAGTATTTGAGTTGAATGGGCCCCCCGCCCCGTCCCCGCCCCCCCCTTTCCCCTCTCTGGCGGCCTCTTATCCCATCGCCCCGGGGCAACGTTTTGGCTGAGATGTATGGCTTCTCCGCGGGTAAAAATATGCATGTTGATCCCCATTTGGCTCCCCGTCTAATGGAAGTGCAAATAGGTTTCGACTGCGAGGCCCTCCATTTATCATCACCGCTGACACGGACGGACGTACAGTGGGACCGAGTGGTGCGCTCCGGGTTGGAGTTGCCTCGTGAGCCCGTGCGCGCGCGTGGGTACATGTGCGCGCGCGTGCTCTAGTAGCCTAACAGAACACTTTTTTGTAATTCCTTTTTTTTTTAAAATTATTATATTATTCCTGCATGTTGTGTTTTAAATGAAATCAATAAAAACTCTTGTCACGTGATGACTAAAGGGGCAAAGAAGTAGCTGCACCACGTGTCTGTAACGTTTCTCCACAGCTACGTGGTTTATTTATTTGTTTGTTTACTAAGATACAGTAAGCGATGGATCTTTGAGGGACTGAACTTCCTGTCATTTATTTAAACGTCATTTTTTTTCTCACCAAGTTAAAAAAGAAACATCAGTGTGTAGCCTGTGCCCCTCTCCTCCTCAGTGTGCAGGTAAACTTCAGGTCCGCCCTCTCAGGATTAGCAGCTTTACCACCGCAGTCTGGTCATGGGCCTGGATCCGTGTCTCCATATCAAATCCAGCACAATAGCCCATCACTGTGAGCCCGTCAGCGCTGTTATTGTCATTCATAAGGCTGGATGTGCTGCAGGCACTGGGCCCTCCCGGCTGCTCAGCTCAATGCTTCGATTATCAAACCGTCATTATGGAAATTGGCATGTACAGTGCAGCTCTTTGATCCGACTAAATGAGGAAAAATGTTATTTGTTCGACGCCCGCGGGGCCACGAGTCGACCTGACGATCTGCTCTCTGCTGTGTCACCGGTGTAAAGTGTCAGAGGGCGAGCAGCAGCAGCTTTGACCCTTTTTTTAAAAACTTCTCTGACATGTTGTTATGAAGGATGTTTTTGTTATTGCAGAAGCCTTGTGGGAAATATTTTATCATGCGCATTTATCAAGTCATTGTAAAGTCACCAGCGCCACTGCGACAATATAGTTCCTGATATTTTGTAAAAATAATCTATGGCTACATATGTTTTTTTTTAACGTCTAAGGTTAATAGAAAACTCCACTGGGAGGAGTGATGTTCTCACACTATCGTTTTATTTTAGTGTCATTTGTTGAGTTTTTTATTATTAATTTTAAATAAGAAAACTATATTTTCTTTCATTCGGCCCTTTATTTGTATTTGTAATGAGATCCTTATGATTTGTCATGATGACATTAGACACGTGGTGCACAAATAGACTTTACAAAAACGAGTCTACATGCAAAAAAAATAAAATAAACATTTGCCATTTGTCAACAAATGACAAAATGAGTAATCGATACGTCACAGTCAAGACCCTAAATACACGTCATTATATTATATACACACACATCGCAGTGACTGAACTGATTTTACACGAACAGCAAAGTCCATTATAACATGGAGACACTGCTGCGAGACAATACGATATTACAATAAAATATATTATATTCAATATAAATAAATAAAATCTTTTTTTTTTTTTTTTGGTTTTACCTCTTGTGGAGACAGCTGTCTTCAGTTGTCACTTCCCCCTCAGACAGATCAGAGAATCCAAGCTGGTCAACTTCTTCAGGTTTCTCCTCTGCGCTCTCAGCTGTTGTGTCGTATTGTTGTTGTTGTTGTCGTTGTTGTTGTTATTTTATTGCCACTGTTGTGTGGCTGGTCAGGCCGGCGATAAACTCATCCAGTCCGCTGCGTCAACTTCAAGTCCGCTCGCTCGCGCTCCACCTGCTCTGCGCTCTCCTCGTGCCGACTGCTCCGCGTCTCGCGCTCGAGTGGGGGGAGCCGCCATCTGCTGGAGCGCGAGACCCCGGTGGAGGCATTTTAAGGGGAGTATCCCGGGGGCCATGCTGGCTTCCCATTGGCTCCCCGTGCTGTCAGTTAATGTCAGTACACGAGCTCGTTGAGCGGCAGCTTCTGATGCACTGACCTGGACTTATTCCCAAATATGATCAATTTAAGCACATTATGTCAGCTACCCCCCCCCCTTTCCCCGGACGTGATAAACAAACGTTTAACGTTTCCATTTTATTACACGGGTAGATGTTTATTTCTGTTTGATATTTAAAAAAAAGAGAAAAGATTGAATGTTTTGGGGACATTGTAACTATGAAGTTTGCAGCTTTGCCTGAAAAATGAATAGAAGCTGTGTGTTTTTTTAAAACAAGGCTACAGTTTGACTCTTTATTTTGTTATTTTAGTTCATAAAAAAGTTGACCATTTACAGTTCAAATTGCAGTGAATAACCGAAGTGCACGTGTGTGAAGAAAATGTTATTGTCTTCCTCAGGTCTCCATCCGCATGAAACCAGTTGTCTTTCCTTAGGTTTTGGGAACAAAAGCAACCAACCTTTAGCTTGTTTGCTTTTCGCCTCTCTCTCTCTCCCTCTCTCTCTCTCTCTCTCTCTCTCCATTCCACCGGAGGAGAGTGGGAGACTTTAGAAAGATGGCTAATAAATGCCAGGGTGCTGCCTTTAGACTTTCCCGGCCAGGAAGGATTTGGGATGGGATAGGGAAGACAGGACGCCATCTCAGCCTCCAAAAACCCCTGTCTTAAAATGACTGCGGGTAAGAGGATTAGGGCAATAATGCCCTTCTCTTCTTGAAGGGTTTTTAGAGAAGATTTCTTCTCCCGGAGCAAAACCGTTTAGGTAGGGAATTAAGGGCAGCGCAAAGTAGCCTTTTAATGTAAAGCTTGCATATTTTGTTGGGAGATTTAAAAAAAAAAAAAACTCAGTTCTATATCTGACAAGCTGGAACAGGAGCAGATTCATATCCAGGCCTTATAGGCTACATTTAAACATCTGTGAGCGCGCGCGCCTGTTTGTGTGTGTGTGTGTGTGTGTGAGAGAGAGAGAGAGAGAGAGAAAGACAGGTATGAAAGTCAGGGAGGTTGTTTACAGGACATTTAGCTATTTATTTTTCACTTGGGGTGAAAAAAGGCTTGTAATTGAAAAAATAAGCACCGGGCACAGTGATAAATTATTATTACACTGGCTGTTGAAATATAGAAAGTAGAAAACTAAACCAGGAGATCTAATCAGACTTTTCCACAAACTGTTAACAATAACCAGTAATGCTGTAATAATCATTAAAATGAAAAAAAAATCCTCAGTGTGTTAATTTGTGTAAACAAGAAATAAATACAGGAACCAACACCGTTTTTTATTATTATTATTATTATTATTATTATTATTATTATTATTATTATTATTATTATGCCTGCCCATGTGTTTCTCTAAACTTTCTCCGAGTGTGCTGGAATCTGGAGAAATCTCCTGGTTCTGTCGCCTTGGTGTAGGCTCCTCTCTCACTCGCTTTTTCTCCGAGGTCTGAGAAAAGAAAGAGGATTAACTTGTGAACCAATGGAAATAAGAACTTAAACGGGAGGTAAATCTGGCCACTGTCTCTTTGTGAGGACCGTCCCTAAAGCAATTAAAGCGAGAAAGAGGTTCTTCTCAGCGCCTCTCCACCTAAAGCTCCTTAGAGCGACCAGAGCTGTCCAGCACATCTGAGGGGCTTAAACGGCAAAAACCTGCTCCCCTCACCCTCTATGTGCCCTGTATGCACCACTGAATACAACCACCCAACTCCAAATAGAAGTGTTTTTATTAATTGGGCTGAGGCATCTGAGCTACCGATGATTTCCTGCTTGTATAGATTTGAACCCCAAACAGTGGGTGAACTCATTTTTTGAGATGCTCTTCGTCATTTTCTGTCACTTTTACTTCCATTTTAGCAGAAAGCGTGGATTTTTATTTCCTTTTATTTTGTATTTGCCTAATTCATAAAAAGAATATTTAATATCTGAACAGAACCGTCCTCACAGCACAGCGAAGTTCTGCTCTCTAATAGCTAATTAATACTCTTAATGATGTTCCTGCAACTTCATGAATACATTAGGTCTGCGATCCAGCGAGCCCCAGCCTCCCCGGCACCATCCAAGGGTATTTCAGCATCTGTTCATCACGCGGCAATTAATCATCTTGATGTGTAGTTTAAAATCGACTTCTTGCTGGAGACCCCTTTTTGACAAGAATAACAAAGCAATTTGCCAGAAGCCACCTCCTGGACACGTTATTAGCAGCACTTCCGCACTAAGTCTCGCGCTGGCATTTATTTATTTATTTATTTATTTTTCTAATGCGGCAGATAAATGAATTTAAAGAGACAGTCGCACTTTTTTTTCTTCTTCTTTTTTTATTGTCAGCACCACCACGCCTATGAGTCCTGCTGAAATCCTTATTATTGGTGACAAGATCTCAGGATCTCCACTGCAAATCCCTCCTCTGAAAGTTTTCAACCTGTCACTTTGCTCCAAAAGCTGTATAATTCCCCCCTCGTCTCTCTCCATCCATCCCCCTTTCCTCTTCCCTCCTCTGTTATGTT
Source organism: Trinectes maculatus (assembly GCA_016785345.1). NCBI lineage: Eukaryota > Metazoa > Chordata > Actinopteri > Pleuronectiformes > Achiridae > Trinectes > Trinectes maculatus. The sequence goes on from JAFBJQ010003508.1 coordinate 215,617, forward strand.
TTTCCTCTCTTGTCTCAATCCCTCTGTCTCAGTCCTTTTCCTTGCCTCCTCTCTCTCTCTCCCTCTCTCTCTCTCTCTTTCTGTCTCTCTTTCTCTGGCCTGGATCCCTCTGCACAAGGGGCCCCATTGTATAGTCCTAATCCAGAAGCAACACAGCTTTAGGGACATGCAGGGATAAAAGGCCCATCAAACCCACAACTTTATGGGGGCAAATCTCTCCTTAATCCTTCGCTTTATCTAAACAAAAGCCCCTTTGCCTTAATCCACCTATGTGTTGAAAAAAAGCAGGGGAAAAAAACTGGAGAGAGAGAGAGATCGGGAGAGAAGAGAAAAGGAGAGAGGGAACGAGAGAGAAAAAAAAATCTCACACGCTATAGGACTGAACGAGGAGAGATCATAGAGGGAGGGTCAAAGTTTCCCCCCAGAGCTGAGTCACAAGCTTTTACCTGCAACTTCACCAGCGTTCACTGTAACTGCTGCACAAGTGTACTGCTGAGTCAGCACGGAAAGACACGAACGCACATGCCTAATGTAAATATGATGAAATCAAGAATAGTGTGATCGTTAAAAATCAGATGAGGTGATTTTTAAAGGTGTTCACGTGCAAACTGATAGAAAAAAATGTCCAAAATCGTGTTTCTCATCTTACAGTCGTCAACATTTCTGTTCTGTTCCTGATTCCAGGCCTGATGGGAAAAAAAACTTGAATAGCAGTAGTTGCTGACTCGGGTCAAATCCCAATTAAACAATCAGGTTTTATTAATGCTAATAGTATGGGTAGTTTATACTGTGATTATACAGTCTGAAACAGTTTTAAGACTTACACCATGCTTTTTTAAAAAAAGTTATACATTTTAGATTAGATTAGATTTTACACTGTAATGGTGCATTAGGTTATTTTGCCTTTTGATGAAATAAGTGTCATAGTCCAAACAATGCCCTCATTACGGATGTGATAGTGTCTGCAGAATAAATACAGTTGGTTGTTTTTTTTTTAAATATCCCTAATACTGTTTGACTCGGGTGTGGCCTCTCCCTTCAGACCCTCTGCTAATATTGACACTAGATGCAGGCGGCTCTGCCCAGATTCCAGGTTTAGAGATGGGTGCACGGGGCCAAATCTTGAACAGCTAAGACAAAGTTAAAGCTCCTTTGTGGAGCCAGAATCACTTCACTTCCTCCGAAACATCTGTCTTCACTGGAGACAATCCCACTTTATCTGCTCCAGTACGGACAATCAGACCATAATCTTGAGCTGGCTTTAGCAGACTGAAGTCAGAGCTCTGAGGGATATAGGTGGTGAGACTAAGTGATACCTGCTGCATTAGGAGTAAATACCAGGACAAACATTGGAGCAAATTCCACTCGTCAGCTGTGTTGAATATAATGTTATAATATGAGATTGATTGGTTTCGGTTTTTATACGCGATCCTTTCAGAATAAAACGCCCCGCACTCAAAACCACAAGCATCACATATTTTTCTATTACTTCCAGACCCTGTCAGCGTGACACTTACCATGCAGCCTTCATTAACACCCTCAATTACCCGACTCCTCCTCACCTCCCTTCCTTCTTAATAGAGCTAACACAAAGCTAATGAAGCAAATAGTTGGGACAATTTAGTCATTAGAGACAATTAAGACAGTCCAATGCAATCCAGCGTGCACCAGGAGAGCAGGGGAGTGGTTGGGGAGGAATCCCACCATCCAAATCCAGCCACCCAAACCAGGCGCAGTACTGCCGAGTCAGCACAGAAAGCTTTCCCTCTGGTGGTATCAGTGGAACGGCTTGAACCATTATAAGGCTGATCAGCAGCTGGCTGAAGGCGCCTCTGGTTCCTCCGCGCAGGGATTACACCTGGCCTCAGGAGGAGGAAAATGAATCCCAAAGAGGCAGGCAGATGCAGAGGGAGACACCAGGCAGCCTCGGTGCATTCCACCACAATAAAGTATAAATCCTCTTCTTCACAGCGTATTACAGGAATGAACATAAGGGATTGTGTCATTGTTTGTCCATAATCTGGCTTTATGCTTCTTGTTTTACAAATGGTTCTCTTTAAAAAAAAAAAAAGCACTTTCTTTTTGCGAGGGTCTTTTAACCCGCGGATTCCTCATCAGCGTTTTATTTATTTATTCCGGGTTTTGTTGTTGCACGTCAGATTTTTGGGTCAAGAGAGATTCAAGTGGATCCAACTCTTCCACCAAAGGTCTTGTTTTTACTGTAGTCGTTTTCCAATTAGCTCACAGTTGTCTTGCGTTCCCAGCATAATCTCACCGAATAGTTCATGCAAACTGCAACATACGGTATATGCTAAGATATTATAATTTTCCAAATGCCTTTCCAGTTGTCCTTGCCCTCCAAAAGCTAAGGGTAAAATGCTGTCCTGCTCTGAAAAGGGAGATGGCGGCACTTTTTTCTGTTGGTTGAACAGGCAGCCTGCATGAAATAAGTCCTGATAGAACTGCTCAAGCTGTCGTCCTCTCCTGTTCCTCCATCCCCTCCGTCCTCACCCAGCCAGCTTCCTTTCACCCAGCCGAAACTGTAGAAATTCAGTCGCCTATGTTAATGACTGGAAACTTTATGTCCACTTTGGCTGACAGCAAAGACACGTATGGTCCCCAGATGATATATCCATAACTTTTAATCAAGCACTACCATCAGGTAAATATTTAAACATCCAAGCAAACAATGACATTACAGGTATCAGACCAGTCAGCCACACTAATGGCACATATAGATTATTTTTGAAAGCGTTTTTTTAAGTCTAATTTTCCACCAATCTGTTTATTTTAAGTTTTAACTATCAGCTAGTGATTCACTTATCGTGATGGGCATTCAGACCAGAGGAGCCTCATCACTTTCCTATTAAGATGAATTAGTCGTGGTGATTGAGTTTTCTGACAGATTAGAGAAACAAGCGACTGTGACTGATCAGAGATGAGTTTCAGGCGGTGAGGGCCGAAATCGCCCATGTTACGATACTGGTTAAGACTTTTTCCAATAGAAAAGTAACATTTGTTGACTTTTTCCAGCAGTCGCGTCACTTAGCCACAGAGACACCATATAACAGTTTGGGGTGAGGCCAGGAGGCAGGTCCACTTCCAGCCTGCTGTCTCACTTGTTCCCTATCCCTTGTTTTTAAATATCCTGCTCCCTGTTTGAGGCTCCCTCCTCCTCCTCCTCCTCCTCCTCCTCCTCCTCCTCTTGAGCTCTCTCCATTGCCTCTGAATGGAACCTTGCTGAGCCCAACAGTCTGTGTAACGAGCTGGGCAGGACAGTCACAGTGGGGTATGCGATTGTGTGCGTCGGTGTGTTTACACTTGCGTTTATGTTTGCAGTAAGTACCTTGTGGTTTTTGGGGGGGTCTCCCCATGAAAACATATTAGATGGTGTTAGCGGCTTCTCATCTCAAACACACACACACACACACACACACACACGCACACACGCGTCCTCACCTCTCAGTGATCCTCTGCAGCAGGGAGCCGGGAGGAGGTGGAGCAGGAGGCTGATGGATATGTTTGTTTACCTATTTGTCCTTGACATGATCAATTGATCAGCGGGCTAATTCACTGCCACCACGGGCTCATTACATTTCCATTTAAATTGCAAATGGATTTCTTCAAGGCTTCATCTTCCTTTCCCATTTTCTCTGCGTGCATACGGCACGGATGTACAGTAGAGATGTGTGTCTGTGGACAGACACCTCCAGAGCGCAACGTAATGCCCTCGCTTGCATCAATGCATTTGTGAGCCTGACATAAAGGTTGTATATGAGAGAGCGAAGGGTCCCAGCATGTGTCTGTCTTTGTGTCTCTTATCATGCATTTTATTTAGAGTAAAGCAGGGATAATTACCTGTATGATGAAGTGTATGTCAGTCATTAGATGGTGGTCTACAAGTCGTGCTCTCTCTCACACACACACACACGCGCACACACACACACACACACACAGTCCTCCTGGGACGAGTGTGAGCTAATTCCTGGGTGTTAAAAGCTCGTGATTATGTGTTGCCGGGAAGATTACAGTGAACGATTACTGATGTGGAATTTAAACAGTGGGGGGGCGAGCAGCCAAATTGGGCAGCAGTGGGAGAGCGCTAGGCTAAGCGCTAATTGACACTATCGCAGATGAGCCTGTGGTGAAGCAGTTTGGGCCGCAGAGCTGCATTTTAAATACATTTGATGTGCACTTGAAGGCATTTGAAATGCTGTCAGGTGAAAATGATTGGTACTTATATCAGCCGGCAAAAATATTGTTGGATAATATAAGATATACGAATATAATAACCAATATATTCTGTTACGTTTCTATTTGAAAACATTGTTTTTTAACACAGTCATTGAATTTGACCAAAATGCTATGTGCTCCAGCTATATGAAGCACACCTTGTGTACAGTATACATACATATAATTATTTGATAGGTTTGTGTTCTGATCTGTGGCAATAGTTAAATAAGTTAAAAATTGTCACATGTTCAGACAAATAGAGGAATGATGGAAGGATGGATGCATGAATGGCAGGGGCCTGACTGTGACATCCCATGGGGTTCATTTGTTTCATTGGCTTGTTTGGCCATAATGGGCTTTATATGATGACTCCTCACCCCTGTCGGATTCCACCATGATCCAAACAAACACACACATTCAGCACTAACACACACACGCACGCACACATGCACACGGAGCAGCGATCAATGGCCATAAATTTGATCCCTGACAAGTCTGACACTTGCACCCACGAGGCCTTTGGTCACTCTGTTTCTTTTGACCACTCCCCAAACAACACACACTCGCACTGCGCTCGCACACACAAACTCTCCTACCCTCTCTCACTGCTTCCTTCCCCTGACACGCTTGTCAAGGACCTCGTTGACCCCCGACCCTGCCTCACTTGGCGCCGTTATTGATTTTTTCCCCCCGACCTTCTCAATCTGGGATGAAGAGGGGTGAGGACGGGGGAATTAGTGGCCATAGTCAGGTATAACGGAGGGGATGCTGAGGATGAAGGGGAGCGATCAATGTGTGCTGATGGCTGAGCTTGCAGCAGCAGAAACAACAGTCAGCCATGGAGAAAATCAAAAGGGCTTGAGGCAAGGCGGGTGAGCAGCAGTGATGGGGGGCGGGGGGGACGGGAGTGTGTCATGTTCCAGGTATTTATTGATGTTTTATTAATAGCTAATACACTATAATAATGGAAGAGACATAGTTGTTTCACCAAACAGCAATATTCAACATGAGTAATTATACAGCACGTTTTTTTTTCCTTTGTGGAACTAAAAAAGGTTGTTTGTGTTTTTGTATTTTGTTTTTGTATTTTGCCTGTTTCCATTCACACCCCTGTTTTTCTGATTGTATTAATTGCGACTTCAGTGGTTTACGGTTTCTCTATTCGTTTGTTGCATGTTTAAAAAACAAAAACACTGAATGTTTTCTGTTGGTCTTTTTTTTTGAGCACATAAATTCAGATTCCTGCAAGATGACACATTCTCTCCATTTGTCATTGCTCATTTCGTCCCTTGCAAATATTTCATACTTTTTTGATAAGTGTTCTCAGCAGCAAGCAAAATAATTTTTATAATTTATTTATGGTTTTAAGAAACCGTGGCTCCCTTTTCTAATGCGGCTGCACTGTTCCACTCCTGCTTCTCCACTCCACCACCACCTCCTCCTCGTGGATCAGGTTAGAGATTTCACAGCAGTGTTTGAGGTGACACACTTGGACATAATCTTTTTTTTTCCCTTATTTAATTTCGTACCGTCCGCTCAGCTGATTCTCCTTCTGTCACTTTAGACGCTGCTGAGAGACTGATTTGGTTTCAATAACCCCCCCACCCTCCCCTCCCCTCCTCCCACCCCACCCCCTCTACTTGAGGAAACCTCGAAAATATCATAAGGAGATTATTTCATTCGTAATTGATTGAGTGGCTCCTCACCACAAACCAAGATACTTCAAAGTGTGTGAATTAAGACTTGGGGTGGGGTGACTGAGGCGGGGAGGGGGGCTCCATGAGGCTAGTGCCGGGGTCGAGCAGCTGAGCCTCTTTGGCTGAGTCTGATCCGGTGATGCCAGCCAACTGGCTGAGAGGAGGAGACGGCATATTGGTCTGGGGACCATTTCGATGAGACTGGTTTCAGGCTCACAGCTTCTCCACTGAGGCAAATGCTCACGAGAAAGAAGTTGGTAAACTTCAAACATCTTTGGCTTTTCTTTTTTTTAAATCGTGCACAAGTTTGCAAGTTTTTAGTCTTCTGGGTGGAAATGTTGTGAAAATGTTGCTGTTGAGGAACAGTTCAGCATTTCGACACTGAGAAGATTGATCGAACCAGCTGGAGATAGACACCTACTTTCAGTCTGTTGACCCCCTGTTGTATATAAAGCCAATCCAAGTATCAGGTTAAGCATTATCCTTATGCTCCTTATGGGGGGGGGTCTGAAAGACAGAGGACGAGAGGGCCAGTTCCTCCAGCCTCCATTTCATATCTCCCCGAATAATATCTCATTTTCTCCCTCTGCACTCATCCCTTTGTCCCTCCATCACCCCATTCCTCACTATCACTCCTGACCCAATCCCGATCTTAATCCTCTTACCTCGTGGCTCTATTACCTTCTCCAGCCATTTTTTGCATAAACGCCAAAGAACGAGGGGCTCCTCTCCTCCTCCTCAAACTCCCAAAGCCCAGTGCCCCAATCCTCTGCAAATACAGATCCCCCCCAAACCTCTCTCCTCCATATATCATCGCTTCGTGTGTATGATTTCTTTTTTTAATCAAATGTGGATGTTTCTAAATCTAAGGGGACAATTTTATTGGGCGCAGTGGCGCTTTTAAAGGGCTGAGGTATAATGTTCGTACCCCTTTTCTTCTCCGGGGCTTTCATCCAAATTGAAAATGGCGCGTCAGTTCCCAGGCGGGTGTGGCTGCGTTTCGGGATTATCTCCTGTTTTGTGTTGTTTTTAATCCCCCAAAAGCCACTTCTGGTCCCAGCACTGCCGATGCCCAAATGCAAATCAGTGCCACACTCCTCATTTGCTGTGTAGTCATTTTGCACATTGTTGTTGACAATGTAAGTGAAGAAGAAGTCGTCCTTCAGGCGCTTGCTTGCTTGGTTTGTCTGAAACAAGCTTTTTCATGCTGTGTAATTTGTCATGTCAGATATGTCCCTTTCAACACAGCCATTTATGATCTCCTCTTATTCTCCCCTTTCTAATTTACTATTTCTCCCTCTCGAGGGAGAGATTAACCTCTAATCCCCTGATGTCCCATGGTTAATTGATATGATTTAATGGTTACAAGGCCCTGGGTGGTTCCACACTGCTTCCTCAGAGAGCACATTCCCTCCGCGGAGAACTGTGACCCTCCCCACTCCTCCGCCATCAAGCTTCCTCTCCCCCCCCTTGTCTCGGCTGCCTCCCCCATCTCTTCCTTCTCCCATCTTCTCTTTTTCTTCCTCATGTCCCCACTTCTATTCTCCCCTCCATCTTGCTCCCATGGGGCCACTGACAGACTTCAGAGCGCACTCATTGCCTTGAGATGGTTTAGAACATTCTGAATTAAGTCGAAGTTATATAAAATACCTTATCCTTTAAAAATACAGCTGATTAAAACACAAAACAAATGTGTATACAACATTAGATTGTTTTCTCTGTCATTATTCCTGCTCTGCTCGTAGTCACACCGTGAAGAACCTCTTGAGATCATGTGGGCAAAAAGTGAAGCTGCTGTGTGTTCAAGCCGAATCAGTAAATCTGCAGGATTTGGAGGCATTTTCTGCAACAAATCCTGTGATAAGTCAGAATCTCTGTGTATAATCTTTGTTTATAATCTCCTGATCTTGTTTGTGCAGTGGCAACGATGCTTTGGAAATCCCACAGAGAATCTAGTGTCTCCATATCAGATGTTATTTGACAGTTTTGATTGTTTGAAAGTTGGGTGATGAGACAAAACACAGTATGTAACATTAGTATTCTATAGAGATGCTGCAGTTCAATAGTGAAAACAATCATAACTTAAAGGAAGAACACAACATTTTGGAAAAGGGGCATAGAAGAGCTTTCATCCGACAGCCTCACATTCCTCATATACATCTTTGTGGCTCTAAACCTGTGCTGAGTGTGTTGACTCTATTATCAGTCCAGTGATGAAATGTTACACCCCAACTACAAATACGTAACATGAACTTCCTTTAACCACCTCTCTCCTTTTTCTTTTTCCTCCCCCACGTCTCCTCTTCCTCAACATCCATCTATCCCTCTTCTCTCCCTCTATAGCCGTACTTAATTCTAGCCTCGTGCATGTCCAACACACACACACACACCTCTACACCTCTACCTACTGACGCTGAGACCTGCGAGTGTGTCGGTAAAATCACTGTCATATTTCTCAGGCTGATGGAACATTCTGCCTCGGCCCGGAAACATACACAAATAGAGGGCCGCACTGTCTGCTCTCGGCTTTAGCATGTATTCGTAATGTGATCATTCTCAAAGCCACGACCTCCTCCTGTGCTTTTATCGTCGCCTCAGATCTCGCCCTCCTCCCCGTGGTTCTTCAGCGCCATAGAAACAGTAACGTTCTGTAAGCACAGAAGCAGGAAATGCCACATGTAGTGAAATTGTGTAATGGATTTGTGGTTGTTGGTGTGTGTTGCGTGAGCTTAGGACTTGATTGTTGTCTTCTCAGTGAGGTCACTGTGGGTGTTGAGGGAACGTGTCATCAGAGGAGCGGAGGTGTTTGTGGTTTGGAGTGTTAATGGGAGAGGGCTTAGAGGATAGTGTGTCTGTGTGTGTGTTCAAAGTTATGTGTGTGCGGTGCCCTGCCGTTTACCTTTTGGCTGACCTGAACGTCTGCGTTCACTCGTCTTTCTTCTCCTCCCACTCATCCTCCCGTCCTGCTCGGCGTAGCCCTCATAAGTCACTGAGGTATTTCCACAGCAGCGTGTCAGTGTTAATATTTACTCTGATCTCATGGTTGGACGGAGGAGCTCGTCCTCGTCCTCGTCCTCGTCACCGCAGCGTGCACCTCCTCATAACTGCCCTGCCATGTTTACAACACTGACTGCCAAAATTAGATGGATGAAAACAAACTGGCTAAAATCAAAGGCTGTTCTTGTTTTATTTTAGGGAACGAAATAGGTGTCATTGCGTTATTGTTAGTTACTAATTGATTCAACTCATCACGAGGCTTCTTTCAAATGGGCAAATGTTGCACAGGTTCTAAATACATGTATGAAAGAAACAGCCATGGGAAAATCTCCTACAGCTCCGCTGCCCTTTGACCTACATGCTGACCACAGAGGTATTTTAGAAAGATGACCTTGCTCTTTTCATTTGACAGGCAAACCAATAAAGACATAGAAATATAAAAAAAACTATTAAAGGCCTATGATGATCAATTAAATGTCTAAGAAATATATAATAAATATTGCTCTGAACTAACTCTTTGCTCTAAACTAGCTGTTTATTTAGTTCGTCATGTGTTTCTATGCCGTAGGGTGTGCAGTGTTTCAGTGTTTATCTTTTTAAAGCTGCGTCTCCATGGAGCTAAGTTGTCTCGGTCAAACCTGTGGGTCACAGGGTCGTGAACCCTGGGTAAACTTCAATCTGCTGACTCCCAGCAGGCGATGGAGGCCAGATCAGTTAGCAATGAGGGAGCATCATGATACAACTACATACATATAAATATATATATATATATATATGCATATATATATATATACATATACATATATATATATTTTTTTACACACACACACACACACACACACACACACATACACACAGTTTTCTCTGGTTTTGTTGCAGACTACCAGACTTTTAATTGGCCCCCGGCAACAATTTGACAGTCAATAGAGCACGGACCCTCATTAAACACCTATTTCCCTTCCATTTGATATCAAGAGTGAGACAGAAAAAAAAAAACAATCAGCAGAGTCTGACTGTTGATTGAAAACAATGATGATTTAGTTAAACTGGAAATCCAATGGCTCCCTCCTTCAGCCCTGTGATCAGCACAGAAAAACACCTTATCCAGTCGATCCTACAGGAGAAAAAAAGAGAAAGAAAAGCCTTTTCCTTTTCTTTATCCCCAAAGCAGGATAACAGCCCACGTTAGGGGAATATCCACGCCTGCCAATTGCAGTAATGGCCCCTAATTCCAAATTAATTCAGTCTAAATGAACTGTCAGAGGGAGATTGATTTGTTGGAGCTGCTGTCTTGATGAGTGCTGTCGTGGGAGGGGGTGATTAGGCGCTGAGGCCTGCGTCGCTCTCCCACTGCCCGAGGCTGTGAGGGTAGATTTTTTTTTTTTAGCACACAGGACCTGGTGGCAACACCAGCTGTTTCTGGGATGACAGGTAAAGGGACATGTGGCCACTTGGGGATGACGTCCACCGAGTCAGTGCAAGTGGGGGGCAAATGATTTAGGGCAAATTTTTCTGATGGGGTTCCGGTGTATGAGTGGTGTGAAGTGAGAACTTCCACTGGAAAGCTCTGAGATACTTAGAAAAGACCACCTCATTTTCAATTACAGCCACAGTCTTGTGTATTTCTTTGTGTTTCGTCTATAAATTGAATTCCGGCCTCCTCCACATCCAAAAGTTCCCTCTGCACATAGTTCCAGGCTGTTTCTATGAAGACAACCTTATTAATAGGCTCTCTTCAAAGTTAATTAGCTGTGGAAACGAGGCCAGGGGCACTGGCGTTTCTACCCCAGAGGACTTTCCTATCCCTGCTGATTCCTGGGCTAGGCTAATTATTTCCCAATAACCTTACTTACTGGCCATGCACCCTCCTCTGGGCCTGAGCCTAACAAGTGTCACCCTGCGAGTCGAGCGGCTGTTCTGCTTGGAAGTTTTTAGCCTCCTGCCTTCATAGCGTGCCCGTCACCCCGGAGATGATTTCCTCCTCTTCCTCCCTCTGAGAGGACGCGGGCTCAGAAGCTCTCAGCTCCCCAAACATGTGAAGGCGAGCGGGAGGCTTTCTAAATGCGCTGCTGTTTGATGTCGGAAATTAAATTCCTTCAAATTCGCCATTAACGCTATTACTTAAAGTATTGGACACACTCCCAAGTATCCCAGTGGCATTATGTCTGCTGTCATTAACTTTGCCCTCTTCTGTAGCTCTCCCTGCAAATATCAATATCTAAAAACCTAAACAGTTAACCTTATTACCCTTGCTATTTATTTACACTGTTTACTTACGTTCTCGTTTATATATTTGCTCTATTTCGCCTGCCCTCATATGGCACATATGAATAAATATGGAACACATACACATTCCGAGGGCTGAAAAGCTGTTTATCATGCAAAGAGGGGACATCAGAGGCTGAGCCATTAGAATAGATAGTAGAATATATTAGAGTACTGGAAATTAAATGTGAACTTCTGATCCTTTGACCATACCTGAAGATGAAAGGAGAGAGAAAGTAACTCTTTAAAGTAACAACATTGAAGATAACAGTGCATAAGCGTGTAAAATAGCATTTCCCATGGTAATTATGTGACATCTCACCTTTTAGAGTAGACATGAATAAAGTCAGTCTGTAAAATATGATATCATTTTCTAACCCTTCAAATTGTTTTCACCCTGTTAATTACTCCATTTGTTTGTTTCTACCGCAGTGTTTTCCTCTCTTGACCATACTGCATTAATCCCCTTTAAAGCTGTCGCGTTTCAATCCTCGCTAAGCACATAGCCGGAGGCCACTGCTCACAAGCACCACTGTACATGCACTGTAACAGGCTACACACGCTAATGGTCAGAGAAACATGTTTGCCTTCTTATCTGACGGCGATCATAACAGATTAAATCCGAGGTTTCTTCATAATATCCAAAGAATGCATGACACGTATCTTTGGTAAGTTGGTTGTTTGTTGCACACTTTGTCGTGCATCCAGCCTTAAGTGTCATTAATTCCTAAACAGCAACCTATAACATGTGTTTGTTGGATGAGAAAAATATCTGCCTTGGTACACGAGAGGTTGCGTTGTAATCTTTTGTCAATACAAATATTTTTATCTGAACAACCAGAAAACAAAGGATCTTTCTGTGGTATATGGATCTGTTTGACCGAACAATACTGTATATTAACAACTGCGAAACTTCATTCATTCAATCATTTTATAAATAAATAAATACATTTTAGAAACTATGAAGCCCCTGAGATCATAAAGCGACATTTCTCCTTCACATAATTCTATTGTTAAATAAATGGATAGTGTCATTAAAAAAAAACATTATGTTTCAACTAAAGTTTTTTTTGTGTTTAAATAACAAATAAACATTAGCTGTGTACAGCTAGTTCTATCCTTTACAGGAACAAAGTACAAATGTAGTTTATTTTGATGTACTTGTTATAAAAAACAATATATTAGAATGACATAAATACAACACGTAAATTCTTTCTTCTGCTTTTTTTTTTTTTTATCGTCTGTAATCGATTTCCACCAAAAGTTTCCCTTTGTCCTCCCACAATGCACCTGGGGCCATAATAGAGCCCGGGCATCTCATTTCCCTGATGGACCTCCTCTCAGCCTGACACCGCTGTCCACACACTCGTTAACAACTTTACCCCTCATGTTGCCCTTGGCCATGCGCTGGATGGATAGACGGCCCCCGACGTCTCCTTGTCTTGCTCCCACTCCCTCTCTTCCCATATCATCCCTCTTTCCTCCGGCTCCAGCCCCGTAGAAGTCACTTTCCTCCACCTATTCTGAAATATCTCTCCACACTGCCATTCTTCTGTTTGCTTGTTTTCTCCTCATTTGTTTGGAAGTGGGAGCTATTCTGCTTTAAGCTCGCTCTTTGATCAATACATAGTGGGGCTTTCTGACTGCATACATCCTGCACCTTGGCAGCTTAGCCTATCAATACTATTTAAATTCTCCTTATGGCCCCAAACAAGCTGCTGCATTATTTAGCAGGTGTACAGTCAATTGCACATTATCTACACAACATTAACAGGTAAATGGTGTTAATGTGGAATCTGTCTTGCAGTGGTCGCTGAGCGATGTGGCGCCTGGAATCTTTGTCACTGTGAACAGGCAGTGTAGAGGCTTTAGTCTCTGAATCCAAAGTGCAGATCCCCTCATCTGTCTCCAACTTACGTGACATTTTCTAAACTCAGTGTAATAGAGTTATTATAGAAAGGATGCCAGAGTGCAGCTATCTGAGTAAAAATAAGATTGCATACTGCAGGTACAACGCATTTATTTATTCACTTTCCTTTGCTGCCCACTATAAAATGGAATTTCAGTCAATCCAAAGCAGCCACACAAACGTAAGTGTAATGTACTTGGAGATGTAGGAAAGAATGGGCTACAATAAAAGCCTGGTCTCATTTAGTGTGGAAATGTTTCCCCATCTCCTGAGTTGAAAGGGGAAATATTCATTAAGGAATAAATCAAATGAGCCATGACTGCATCAAGGTTAGGTTGCAGTGGAAATTCAATTTGAATTCATAAACAGCCACAAGCAAGAGGTAATAATTCAGAGGAGTTGGGTTACTGAAGCTGTTTGCTGTTTGTTATTTAAGACAATTGTGTTGTTGTGCGTGTGTGTGCGCGCGTGTGTGTACAGTACATCCATATGTGCAGTCGTATTTGCCTGTATGCACCTTGAAGCATAGCGATCCCCTTCACACAGTGATGAAGTCTGTTGTATCTATTAGTGACGATCATATTTGTTTTGTGTTGTTTACACTCTTAACTGAATGACACTAAACAAGCACCGGAGCTAATGTTCTGTCATTAATGGAATGAAACTCAAGGTTTCGTTCTCAATTGTTCCGAAATGATTCTTCATTAATAACATAAACTGCACGTGGAGACTTCGTTAAAATAATCTAAAACTGGCTTAAACTGATGTCTTTCACACGTGAAGAAATAATACTGAACAAAACCTATTTTAGAAAACAACCAGCAAACTTTTAGACTGATTAAACAGCTGCAACTGTAAAAAAAAAAAAAGTGTTGCGAGTTTAGAAATATATAGGAATATATAGCTATAATTTACAGTAATCCAGAGTTCTAGTTGGTCCACAGTTCTTTTTTTTTTTACCTTTTAATCGCTCTTCTCCCTTCATCCGAATAAACAGCTCGAGCTTTTTCTCTCTTTAGAAAGTGTCTGCCTGAAAAAGAACAACAAACACATTGAGAGCATAGAAAACGAAGAAGAGATAAGAGATGGAAAGAGGATGAAGTTCTTCACTGTGCCGGAGAGTCTGCCAAAATCCATTACCTAAGTGTTCTTTATCTTTTCCATATGCTTTTGTTGTCTAATCTATCTCTGCAAATCCCGGATTCAGAAAACAAACAAATGGATCAGTCCCGTGGCTTGATGCAACCAAATCACTGCAAACACCAGACACTAGTCAAAGGAAGGGGATAGAAATGCAGTGATGGATGGATGGACGGATGGATGGATGGGTGGTTGGATGGTAAACATATAGAGAGAGGAATTCAGGGACAGAAGACAAAGTTGCTAGCTCTACTTTCTGTTCTGTCGGATCCTTTACTTTGGACCTAGTATCCTTGATCCTCTTGGCTTTCACCCCCCCCCCCCCCAACACACACACACACTCTTGGCTTTCCCCCCCCCCCCCCCCAACACACACACACACACCTCACCCACCTCCCTTCCCCGCTCTCCTTTTTAAAGGAGGATTGGAGTTTATTCCAGACAATCCACTCCAGTTCAGGAAGTGGAACGAGAAGGACTCAGGGAAATGCGGGATCATGGACGGACTTCCGAGGTGGAAAATCGTATCACAATAGCGCTGGGAGTCTTATCAGATTTAAGTGAAGGGGTTTGGGGTCTATAATGCCAAGAGCTTGGGCTCAATGGTAAACTTTCAGACTGGGTATGGGGTTGCGGTGGTGTGTAGGGAAGACAGAGAGGAGGAGTGCACTGATTATTGAAATGGGTATGAGTCTTAAGGAAGAGGAAGCTTTACAGGCCTCCAACTGGCCTCGACTGGACGGGAGTCACAGACGCATCATGCATCACAGATAAACAGCAGCGATAGGACTCTGACAACCATTCACACTTACTGTATATTCACACCTGTGGTCTATTTAAAGCCTCCAAAAAAAGTGATAAGATTTCTCCAAATATTTGTTTCATATATAACAATACAAATAACTATAAACTATAACAAATAAAATGAAATACATTTACTACTATTTACTACATTTATCGACTACTATTTAATTTCAGCACACTACTATGGTAACAGCACAATATGACATCAAAAACCTAAAGGTGATGATCTTCGTGTGCTTAACATCAGTTAACTGTAGACAAATGACTTGCTGAGACAGTCCTACACTTCCTTCATTCTTCAGCCGTCCTCCAACCCCCCTGTCATGCTGTAGGCCAAACTAACTAGCAATCAGTCCCAGTCATTAAGCCCAGTAGCAGCAGCATGCTGTGTGAACAAACATCCCTAATCACAGCCTCTTAAAGGCTCCTAATGAGTCTCCGCTAATTAGGCCTCTCTCCCCGAGTCAATCTTTTCTCTCTCTGCCCCACTCTGTTAGCCCAGCCTCATTTGTCTGCTATAGATTAGTGGATGGAGCAGTGTGTGTGTGTGTGTGTGTGTGTGTGTAAGCTTGGTGCAAATCAGACTATTGAAAATCATCAGTAGTTAAAGTGAGGGCTTAGGATGAAAAGTCGTTGATGATTAAAGACAAGGTTTGTTGATTTTTTTTTTTAAGAAGTTTATTTTTCAACACTTCATAACATATTAAATATTTTTCTGGTACCTTCTGCTGGTATCACTCCAAAATACTAAAATGAAATTTAAAAAATGCATATTTACAGTATTTAAACACAGTTTTTTTAAATTTTATTTTATTTTAAAACATAACCTTTCGTTATCATGATTAATATAAATACAATGTGTGAAACTTTTCCACTTGACACATTTCACAAGCATAAATAATCAAATATAAATTTGCTTACAAATGTGAAGTCTTTAATATTAATTTATGCTCTGCTAATATTAATACATACATACATACATATGTTTGCCTCGCAGATCTATTATTATAAAGAAGAAACAGCACTTGTTAGTCTGTCCTCTCACAGGAGTGTGTCTAACAGGGAGATTAGACATTTTGAGTACATTTTTGTTCATATGATCTTTGTCAGTCTTTAAAAATGTTTCAACATTTTAAACCTCTGTTAGAACTCAATCAGTGGTCCAGGTATTTTCAGGCATCTTTACGCTGCACGAGTAAGATTGATAGTAAGATGATTGTTTGCATGGGAATCGATGTTATACAGGCCTGTTTGTACTTTTGTGATTCACCTCGTCATATTCAGAAACCTAACTAGGTCATCAGCACGTCTCCCTCCACAGTGAAAGCTTGTGGTAATAGCAGCAAAGTGCAGATAGCAAAACCCCCGGATTCACATTGACACTGAACAATACAAATCCTTGCCAGGAGACACGGGCAGAGAGACCTCATCATATTTGTGTGTGTGTGTGTGTGTGTGTGTGTGTGTGTGAGTGAGAGAGAGAGAGAGAGAGAGAGAGTGAACAGATCTCAGAGGATAAGTTTGGAGATGGAGATTATTTGCCTTGGGCTTTCCTTTCACTGACCACACGCTCAACTATCTAATTTCTCATTTTCTTTCTACACTTTTTATTTCTTTGTTTCAAATTAGTTTTTCATTTCATACAATGGGTCTCCATGTGGCTGTCACTGAACAGGTGCCCATACCATAACCTTTTATTATATAAAGACAAAAACTGCATTTTATTCAGTTTAAAAATATTTCAGGGACGACCTTTATTACATGATCTGGTTATTTTCTCCAATAGAAACTTCAGAAGCCGGTGGTGAAAAGGGACAGATTGATGATGGGTTTAGTTAATGGTTGATAGTAGATGATCAGTATGCCATGAGACCTGCTAAGTAAAATACCCCTGGCACAATCCAGTGCCCTGCAGGAGCTGAGTTCCAATCTCATGGCAGCTAGTGTCCATCTGCACTGTGGTAAAGTCAGGGCAGAAAGCCGTGACAGATCACAGATCAGCTGGTAGAGCACCAGGAGAATTTGTCACCTTTTGTAGCAGCAGATCAATGATAATTACCCGGCTGACATGAGTACAGTTATAACTTTACAGGATCAAGAACAGGGGGAGTGGGAGATGAAGAAGGAAGGGATGAAGGGCTCTTGGCCACACTTAGCTCTGAGCTGATCAATACCGTGTGAGATATGGCTGTGACCAGCCCCGAGGCCCGGCCTTATAGCAGCTCAACAAGCCATTACTGCCTTCCTTCACAGGGCAGCCTGCTGCTCGACTGGATAGAGCCAGGGCTTGTGTGTGTGTGTGTGTGTGTGTTTCTTAGAGGGAAATCCATTTTGTTGGCAGCTCACACATCAATATCAAACTAAAATGCCATTGCAACCAATCGTACCACATAGAGGGGTGTTTACAGTTATTATTATTAACCAAGTAACTGTTTCTTCCTTTTCACAGTGGCTATAGTGTCACAAAGTGTCCTGTCAGTCCATCCAGAGGCTGCTTGAAAAAAAAAACGCCACAGAAAAAGATGTTTACGTATTTACCTCCTGAGCTCTTTCAGCACCATGGACAGCACCATCTGTTCAGTTTCTTTTTTTAATCATTTATAATAATGTGGAATCAGCCGATTGAAACTTATTTTGTGACTGAATTGATTTGAGGTGTACATTTTTAGAGGTGGTATAAAGTTTCTTTTTATATCGAGAGAGAAGTTTCTCAAACAACAACAAGTTTTTAAAAAAAACTTGGCTTTTTTAACCAAATTCGTAACAGTTTTTTCCTTTAATGACGCGGTGGAATTAAAGTGCCACGTAGGATTCATAGAGCATTGTGGCATTTTCACCCGTCTTACCTGCTGGTCCACAACTTGCAGCAAGTTCATCATCATAGAAAAGTGTCTCGATCGCGTCATGTCATAACAAATTAGGCGGACAGGGCAGCAGGGCAGCAGATTGGTACATTCATCACAGGAGAAATAGATCATGTCAGTGTTGTCTGTTTTGTGGAGGCCTATCTGCTGCTCCTGTGGGCCTACAGACGGGGCAGCCGAGGTACTACATCACACACAAGTGTAGGAAATGAGGCCTTCATGACAAGTAATAGGTTTTGTTGAGTGGATGGTGAGTGTGTTTGAAGTATATCAGGACAATCTTTGTGTAGCGTACTTCCTGTAGTGTACTTTCAAACAGAACATGTAAAAGTTCTTCCTTTTTCTCCGGCCATGTGATAAATGAATGATTACTAAGGCGAGCAGTAAGATTAATTAGCGTTTATCCAGTCTATTCACCTGCGGCACAGTAACCTCACAAAGAAAAAAGCCTGATTGTGCGTTTGCGGTGTTTTTTTAATCCGCCTTTTTTTTTCTAGCTTTTAAAATGTGTTCGTGTGGGCGTTTGCGCAAAGCACAAAACCAGCTATCACCATTCTCAAATCAGCCCGCTATGGAGGGAGCGTGATGTCTCTCTATCCTTTTGTAAAACACGACAGACAAATTCCCTTTTTGTAACCTCTGCAGGGTTCAGTGGCCACGTTCAATGACTGTGAGAGAGAAAGAGACAGGGAGAGGAAGAGCGACAGGCAATCATTTCTCTGTGCGAGCAGCAGAGCGGGTCGGCGAGCAGATGAAAGCCCATTTTCCTCTGATTAAGTCCTCTGAAAATATTCCATTTGTCAGTGCCACTGCAGCTGAGACAGGCCCCGGCCCGCACAGCCAGCCGACTGTATCTGTTGACTACGTCGCTGCCGCGATTTACATCACTCACTGACAACATCATCAGTTTCTCCTTTAATGTCCTCCCGCACTTGCGTCCGTACACCTCCCTCCCATCCCTCCATCCTTCCCCTGCTCCCTCCACCTTCACCGCCGCTCTCCCTCTTCCATTCCCCCCTCTCTCATCCCATCCGCAGTGCTCAGCAGCCCGCCGCTCTTCTGCCCCCAGAACAGCCTATTTTTGTTTGATCTGCCCTCATTGCAAGGTTGACTGCTACCAAAGAGGGGAGAGCAGGAAGGGACCTGCCTCTGTCTCTGTCACACTCATTTTCAATGTCATAAATTTCAATTTCCAATCTCTCCTCTCTTCCCCCCCCTCCCCCTTGTTCTTCCACACACACCCCTCCCCTCCCCTTCTCACCCCCCCCCCTCTCGTGGCGCACCCATCATGGGAATTTGTCAATTCTGTTTCTCTCTGTCTTTTTCCCTCATCTTCTCATTCTCTCCCTCTCTAAACACCTATTGGCTATTATCCTGTCTCATGTCTTCCCCAGACTTCTGCCACACAGAATGCAATTTTCCCCCGGCCGCGTCCGTGATGAGATCCAAATGAAAGATCGTTAATATTTTGTTCAGAGAGAAATGGAGTTGTGTCTCGTATTTTAAATATTGCCATTTTCCTTCCCCGCGCTCTGCCTGCCGTCGAGATTCCCCCTCTCACCTCCAGCACATCAGGGAGATGCAGATGATCACTTTTTTTTTTCCCCCCTGTTACTGCACCGTCTCTCCCAACACCTCTGATTAATGCATCCATGTGCGTGTGTATGTGTTGGTCTGCGGCTCAGGCGACGCTGACAGGCGTCCAAAAAGATATTTGCTCTTTGTCTCTTCAGAAGGTCTTTAACTTGGAGACAATGACAGGAACAGATGAAGCAGCTGTGGCGTCAGTGTCAGAAAAGGTGGAGTGGCTCCAGTACCTGGAACCAGTCAGACTGACTATAGTAATAGACCTGTTTACGATGAGAATGATGCCAGTTAAATAAAAGAGGACATTAAAGGCATGTTGTTTTGTATTGTCCTTGAAGACATGAAACTCTTTACGCAAGTCATTTTTAGTTTTATGTCCCATAAAAGTAAAATTTAACCCCAGATGACTTTCTAACCTGTCTCACATCCCACCCGTGAAAGAGACGCCTCAGATCATCACATGAGAAAACCATGTTTGAGACTTACAGACCTAAAATCTGTGTGTTTTAAAAGACTCCGGTGTGAGGGGGAAACAGCTGCTGCTGCTGTGTGATTGTGTGCCAGCGGCTTCAGTCGGCTTTAAACCTGACTTCTCATAAGTCCTCTTCAACAGACAGAATGATGCTGTTAATGGAAAATGTTCGCCAGAGAAAACAGAAACAATGAACTTGTGAAATGTAATTTGGGAATTAATCAGCATTCATTAGCCCACGGGGCCTTTTCCTCCGCCTCTCTCTCTCTCTCTCACTCTCTCTCACTCTCTCTCTCTATCGCTTAATGTTCCCCCTCTCATCGAGGCATCGTGGGTAGCCCGCTCACTGCTCACCCAAGCGTTGCCCATTTGCCTGATGTCTCGCCAGTTCGCTCTCTAACCAAACTTTACCTCTTACCTGACACCCCCCCACACACACACACACACACCCGCCCGCTCATTAGCATCGCATTAGCATTTCATTTGTATGGCTCCAATCTGTTTCAATTCAATCTGCTCGGTTTCTCGTATTTATTTGTTTTGTTTCTTTCTGTCTCTTTTCTGGCCTTTGTGAAACTTGTTCACTCTTGTGTTGTGTGTCGTGACCTTTTGGGACTTATTGTGGACATCTTTTATTAGGAGACTGGGTCCGGTACAAAGTTTAGAGACCTTCCTTACCAGGGTTTTTGAATGTTTTTCACTCAGTACAAACCAGTTAAGCTTATTGTTATTGTTGACAATATGTGTTTTTTAGATAATCACACCAGATCATTTTATTTTATTTGAACACAACATGCTTTTTTTTCCATCCTCAGCCTTGTTTTGTGGATGGGACGAGACTCTCAGGGGTGTGGAATATCAGTAGAAGGACAAACCTGCTGGTCTGTACTGTATTATGACAATGTCAGTAACCTCACTTTTCATGCCAGTGAAGCTTGAATGGAGTTGAATTCATTTCAATCTTTTGGCTGGAAAGACACAGTAATTAGCCAGGTGAGCGGAGCGGGGGTGGGGTCACACTCAGGCAATTAAGAAAGTGACAGCCCATCCAGCTCAGTGACAGGCCGTGGCGACACACTCACACACACACACACACACACATTCACATATGCAGAACCACAAATGTATGCACACAACCAGAATCCATGTAGTAACCAGCTTCTGCAAAAGTTGTGTGTGAGCAGCCTAATTAACATAAAAGCACTGGCTCTCTGTCGTTCATCCTCGTTCCAGACACAAGAGGCGAACTGAAGTGGACAAGAGGAAATTAACCACTGACATTTTAACCCTCTAGGAGCCAGCTCTTATGTAAAAACATAGAGCAGCCTCATAACAACAGATTTCAATGTGTGTGTGTTTTAAATGTACTTGGACTTTTGACAACTCAACAAAATCCGTTTTCAAAAATCAAAAATCAGACAATACTGATAAGTTGAACATTTTAAATCGTGGCCTCATTTTGCACACGTTCAAAATATTTCACCATGCTCACACACATATATATACACACACACACGCACACACACACACACATCCCCCCACAGTCATCTAAGAAACACAGTTTGGATGCGACGCGACACTTTTGCACAGTGCTCATCTGTGCGGTTCAGTGTTAATGTGTTTGTGACATTAGACAGGAGAAGGGTGCCGTCTCTCTTTGTCTCAGTTCTCTTTATTCCCCAGCACCAAACTCTTTTCCCTCTCTGCCTGCGTGTGTGTGCGTGAGTATGTGCGTGCGTGCGTGCGTGCACATGCATGAGGTTGGGTAAGGCGTCAGGCAGTTATAAATGGCCATCATTTCCCCAACCACTCTGTTCTCCATTGTGGAGCGCATGTCGCCGCAGGGAAGGGAGGTGATGTGTGTGTGTGTGTGTGTGTGTGTGTGTGTAGGAGGATGTAAGGGTGTGTGAGGGGGTAATAGAGGAAGTGAAGGGGCTGATAGTCCCAGTAGAAATGTGTAATGGTAAAGAGTAGCCAAGACACACCTTTGTGTAGACGGGGAAGCACAGGCTGAATCCAGTTGGAGAGGGTAAAGAGACAGTTGTCTGACGATAATACAGAACACTCTCTATACTGTACCCGACAAGACCACACGACGTCCTGATGTCCTGATGTCAGGACATCCTGAAACTATCACTCAGACACGACCTCCATGTCCTCAGCCGTGTGATTTGCTTACTTTGAACACTGCAGTAACTTCCTGTTACTGTTCGTGGATAAGATGAAAACAGAACTTCCAGATTATTCCCTCGAGGAAAGAAAACATAGAATTTATTAAGTAGGTAAATTTTTAGAGGCGCAAGTTTTCCATCCTCAAAACATATTTTTTCTTACGTACGCCTTTATTTCTTTCATCATCAGCAGACTAATTCGCTCCGTGTATGCAACGTGTGGATTTCTGTGCATGCACCATGGTCGTTGTCTCCATACATTTTAACGTTGCGTTCACGTTGCGTAAAACGTTGCTATAAAAATGTCAGAAACATTCTTTCTTGCTGAGTTTGAGACAATAGTGTTTGTTCCTCCCATTTCCTCAGCTTGTGTCAGTGGTTCATTTCAAGCGTTACCGTGGTAATACTCTTTGCCGAGGCCACTTCTAGTGCCAGCAAAACCACAGGATATAATTTTCTTTTGTTTTATTCCTATCCCTCTTTTCCGTCCGACTGGAAGCTTGTTGCCTGCTTTAACTCGCCCGACCAGACGCCTGCACTTTCTGATTCTTATAACTTAAGAATCTATTGTTAATGGTGTTGTGTTTTCTTTTGGCTGTCACACAGTTCGGGATTTAAAGCTGTTAATGACGTTTGGCTCTGCTTGCCCACTATGAGCTTATATTATCTTCTTTTCTTTCTCTCTGCTCCCTCGACGCCCCACTAAAAAGGGACTTTTCTTTTCTTCATGTGAGACACGAAAGTCAAATCTGCGTGTGCATGGCGTTCCTTTGTGGATCCATCACTAAAACACATTCACAAACAGTGAACCTGCACTGTGGTTCCACTGCTGACTGGTGTCACTCGGATGCTGATGATGTGACGACTGCACCTTCTCCGAAATATTATAAACCACAAAACACTCCATCTTCGCCTCTACCCACCAAAAGAGGTTAGAAAATTAAATGGCAAAAAAAAAAAACAGCAGGGGACCCAGAGAGTATGTGTGTAAACCCACTTCAATATATTACACGTCTCCCACTTAGGCCTGTTTCAACCAGAGGGCTGATACTGTTTCGATACCAGAGACGAGAGAGGAAAATGGCCAGTTAAGGCGGGAGGGGGAGTGGGGTTGGGGGGGGGGGGCATGGTCAGTATTTGACACGAGGCCTTTTTAAATCCCACACTCATCCATCATAAGTGGCATTTGTGCACTCAGAAGGCCTGATAATAGCCTTTTGCATTTTCACACCGCGCTTTGCCTCCTGTATTTGATTGGAAGGAGAGAGAGAGAAAACGATGGAGGAAAAAGGATGAGGAGGCTGTGATGGGACACACACACACACACACACGCACACAAAAGCGCACACATGTATATAGTTTCATTCATTCTCCTCTTTTTTTTCCCCAACTCCTCATCATCCCACTCTCACTCCTTCCAGGCTGCTTCTCGTCTCTTCCACTCTACATTTTGGGAAAATCACTGCCTGAATTGGAAAAGGGGCCCTGGGGCCACAGGCGCACACTCTATGTTTCGTCTTTTTTTTTTTTCCCTTTGGATAATTGACTCCCGTTGCCTGGTAATTCATCGCGTGCATATGCCACCTAATTCATCAGAAGAAGAGAAGCTGCCGACCTCACAACCTTGCATGCCCCACCACCCCACATGGCCTAAAAACACCCACCCACACACACACACACACACACTTCATATATTAACATGTGTCACACTTCAACCTCGCATCGCCCACATCACATATATGCATGCACACATACAAAACACACACACACACCATCTATGGTTGACTTTAGCCCCCCCCCTCCTCCACACCCACCCACCTGCCCCAGAAGAGCCACGAGCTTGGAATGAGAGGAGGGAGCAAGCGGCAAGTTAGCGGATGGAAAACCTGAGATGATAGATGGGGCACATTGTGGCATTATGAATGAATTATACCTCCCAAATACCTTGAGCGGTGCAGACTGTCAGCCTGTATCTATACTAATCTGGGAGAAAATATAACCGTTCCCACATTAAAGGGGGCCAGCAAAGAATGGGCTGCAGAATTAATTGAGCAATCAGGCCATTAGAGAGAAACATCATACTGAGTCCTGTTTCTGATGTAGCAACATTTATCACTGCTCACTAGGAATCTGCTTCCATTTTTTTCTTCTCCATGCTCCCTCTCCCTCTCTCTCTCTCTCTCTCTCTAATGTGGACCCATCTTCAAACAGATTAGGATTATTGTGACAAGACAAAGGTATCTTTTGTCTTTTTCCATCGCGGTGTCAGCGCCTGCTGCATTTATCATGGTTGTCACACAGTCTTAAGGCTTTCAGCTTGCACACCTTGTCCCATTTTTCTCCCAGCGGTGGGTCCATGTTAAATTTGCAATGAAAAGTACATTATAGGAGAACGTCCCCTGAGAAATTATAGGCCGGACTGTCAGATACACCAGCATTTGTTTGCATTTTCCCCCTGTTGAGTTGAGCCCTATATCAGGTTTATCAGGTTACACTTGACAAAATATGCTTGTGCTTCCTCGTCCACAAAGTTGCTTCCTCACAGGTTTTCGACGGGAGACGTTAGTGTTGTAGATGCTCAGTAATATCTGAGAGGGCCACAGTATTATAATAATAATATAATAATAAACAGTGCAGCATTGTGTAACGACTGTTACAGAATTGAACTAAATATGCCTAAATTGAACTAATGATGGTTTCGGCAGTATTATACAGTTTCATTATATTTGCCCCTTTAAGATGAATTATTAGCATTATTAAATTTTGTATTTGTGGCAGTTGTAGTTGTTATGGAAACATATAACCCCATCATACTATTACATCCTTTACAGTATATACAGAAGATATAAGAGCACCAGATTTCAGCCAGATGCAGATGTGCGTACAAGCCTCTACTGCGGTTAATAATAACTTGATATTGTCATTGTCATTATTGTACCATGCACGCTACATATAGACTACAGCAGAGCACTAGAGAAACTATATATAGACTATATATAGTCTATATAGTCTGTAAATAGGAATAAATGACCCAGTAATGCAGCAGTCTATTATTATCTCGATCTAAAGAAAATAAAAGAAAGGGTTTTTTTGTGTTGCTGTATATATATATGTATATGTGTGTGTGTGTGTTTTTTCCATTTCCAAAAAGGTGTGATATGCCCCTGGTACCTCAAAGCTAAATGGACGGGACATTGAGCTAATAGCTGATATGTATCCCCCTCTAGTGGCGAAATCAGAGAACTGAGTGCTGAGCTCAATAATGATCAGATCAATGCTTGTTAGGTTCCTCACAGTCAACTCAGATGACCCCTTCTTTACAGATTAAATCTAGGAAAACTTCACACACTGACTGCTGATGATGTAGCCTGCTTTATGTAATAGTGTCAGAAGCTGTCAGTGTAAATAAAAGTCAATTGAATAATATATATCCATTCATTTAACCAGCGTTAATCAGTACCTTTATTTTAAGTCAGCCATCTGATTCCATTCAGCCTTTCACGTGCTTTGTACTCTCACTCTCACGTTCATATTTATTCATAACATATTTGATCAAATATTGCATCAATAACAATGGCTAAAATCACTTCTATCATTATCCTTACTTATGCCATGATAATAACATAAAATAATAATTAGTACTAGTTCATTATACATTTGCATTTCTTATTTTTAGCTTCATAAACCGTATTGAAGTTCAACTTCAATCTAAATTTACTGTTGTCTTCTACTGTTCTTCTTCTCTCCCTGTTTGTGGATGTGCATCATTTGTTGCATCTGAGGGTCTGATGACATGTCCTTCATTGATATGTAACGTTCCTCTGCTCTGGAGTTTTATTGGTGAGTTGAGCTTGTAGAGGTTTGTGTATCTGTACTCTTATGGACTCTCTGTTTGGACTAGACTATGGTGTGGCCCTCACCATGAAGGCAGTCTTCTTCTGATTTGCGAGTCTCCTCTGGGAGTCTGAGCAGGTCACCTGCTGGAGTGGTCATCACTTTCAGTCTCTGTGAGGAGAGAAGGAAAGATGAATCCATCATCACGTCATCCAAGCTGAAGGAATGTGTGGCATGTGGGATCATTACTTGTCTCAGTGTTCCTGGAGTTACAGCCAGAGTGTAGAGACACCACATTGGTGCCATGAGGACTGAAGAGAAGGCAAAAAACAGGCCCAGGGCATAGCCCCACCATGGGTATTGATAGGTGTTGTTGTATCTCAGAGGGGTGAATTTGATGACAGAGAAAAGCAAAATGCTCTGTGACGGCAGAAACATAACAAGTATGGCATTAGTATTGATGGAAGAAGTTCATTTGTTTTTCTGTTTTTTCACAATTTCATTTTCTCCATGACACAATGTGTCACTATTTACTCACTGCAGACACAAAAGGTGTGATGAACCTCCAGCAATATTTCATATAAGGTGATGGTCGGTATCCAATCATGTCCATAATATTATTGTAATAACGATCAGTACCTGGGAGACGGACATGAGATCATCTATATGAGATTAGCATAAGAATCATAACGTTTAAAATAATGTTTGATTTAAATGTTGAAATTGCTTTATGGGTTGAAAAAGAGACAGGTATAAAGGCCATGTGAAACTTAAGTGGAATTGTCATACAGTTAATAAAAATCTACTAATTAATATTAAAAATGAAACTCACCATATATCCATCCAATACAAATAGTCTCCAAGATTGCAATTAGTAACAATGGGATACCACTACAGGCATAGTAGTCAAAAAGCTGAAATACGTAGACCCCTCCCTGCGGTCCATGAGAATAAAGAGTGGAAAAGGAAGAAAGACCATTTATTAATTCCTGGATATATAACAGATATATTTCTGAGATGGTAGAGACACAGACTGACTCTCACCTCTGTGACCATACAGAGACCAATGAGGAAGGACACAGTGCAGATGCCCAGCAGAAGTAGTTTACGTCGATAACCAGTGAAGAAGAAGGATGGGTACATGTCTGATATGGATGTGACCAGAGCTTCCAGATACACAAACTGTGAGTGGGAAAGAACAAGAGTGGTTTGTTTATTTTTGATAAAATGGAGATGGAGGTTAAAACAGTAATATCCGACCTGACTATCCAGTCCGAGGAAGATAATCATGAGGAAGAAAAAGGTGGCCCAGAGTTGAGGTAAAGGCATCATGGCTACTGCTCGAGGGTAAGCAATGAATGCCAGGCCAGGACCTGCAGACAGTACAGAGCAGACACTAGTTCCACACTCTGTTGGATCTGATTGGTTAATTATAGTTATAGTATAGTAGTCACGGGACTTTGGAATTCTTTATCAATTTACCTTTTTAATTCACTTCTAATGGACTAATAATTTACAGTTACCCGATTCCACCACTGTTGAGATGTCGACACCCAACTCAAAGGACATGAAGCCAATGACGGAGAAAACTGCAAACCCAGCAATAAAGCTGGTCGCACTGTTCAACATACACAGGGCAAATGCATCTCTGTAGTGGCAACAGAAAATGTTATGTAGTTACTTAAAAAAAAAAAACAGACATAATAAAATCTCTGGATCAAATATGTAGTATTTCCCTACTTGTAGCAGTTGTTGTGGTATTTGTTGTAACTTCCCAAAGATGCCAAACAGCCTGTGCACACAGCATAGGAAAATAGTACCTGGCTGCCAGCATCCATCCACACCTGTACATAATGAAATGATATGCATGCCAATCAACAAAGGGTTTTCCAGCCTTGGAACCAATTAGAACGTTTTGGGTTTTTATTTTTTTAAATAATATGTGGAATGGCTGCATGGACCACTTGTCCACATTTCTGTCACACCTGAGGATTAGCCAGATGTGTTGGATCAGGAGAAAGGTAAAATTTAATGCCGTCTATGGCTCCTGGTAAAGTCAGACCTCTGATCAGCAGAACAATCATCATCACATAAGGAAATGTGGCTGTGAAGTAGACCACCTGAAACAGGAGGAATGATGTTGATGCAGGAGATCAACAAAATAGTAACGCTGCAACATCATACATTTAAAAAATGCTGCAGCAAACTTAACGTTGTTAAGCTTGTCAGGTTTGTTTAGTTGTTGTTGAGACCAGGGTAATTTCATTCCCTCCAGAGTTGACAGACATTCTTGCTTAGGAGTTCACCTTTCCTGAAGACTTGATTCCTTTCCAGACACAGAAATAACAAACAGTCCAGCTCAGCAGAAGACATCCAGCCAGGTCCCAGCGGATACTCCCCATCTCTTCAATTCCCTCCGACACAGCCAGGACGCGTCTCCTGAACACAATGTTTGCATAGGAAGAAGAATTTCAAAGTCTGTATAATAAAAGCTTCATTTTCAGCTTGAGTTTGAAATAGAGGTTCAGTGAGTACGTACTGCCAGAATTCTTCAACTGAAGATGTTGCATTCTGAGAAATGTGATTAAGCGATGAATGATTCCTTCGGATATCAACACAGTCCCCTTGTAAAGTAAGAATCTCTGGTTAAAATGGCATCTGCACCATATTTTATTTTTCCACAAACACTTAGTGATAGTGTTTAGTTTGTAATATAGCGTTTTTTTAACGAAGGAAATGTGTTAAGACATGGTGTGAGTCATCATAAGTCAAAAACTACTGTTCATATTCAAGGCATTAAAGCAGCCTGTCTACACCCATTAGCCACACTGTGTGTGTTTACCTGTATTCCAGGTGTTGTTACAGCTGGCCCAGGGCAGTTCAGTGTTGAAGGAGGAGAAGAGGTAGAGGAAGCCCCAGGCCAAGATGACGATGTAATACATCACAGTGTAAAGCATTATTATTTGACTGCCATAGCCTAAACCTATTGGCAGAAATATGACCAAATTTAAATAGATAACAAAACCAATTCAATAATATATATATATATATATATATATATATATATAACTGAACTATACCTTCAATTAATGGGCATATTTTTCTCCAACATGTGATTGCTCCTTGACCAGTTAACTGTCCCAGAGACACCTCCAGAAAGAAGAGCGGTATCCCACATGTGAACAGGAACAAAACATAAGGAACCAAGAAAACTCCTAAATGGGAGAATTGTTCCAAAACCCACAACTGTTATTAATGAAGGCAACAAAAATGTGTAGTTTTGGTGACATTACCACAGGTTGCACCATGTGTCCTCTCTATTTTCACTTGTATAGGCTTGAATTGTTCTCTTACCGCCTCCGTTTTTGAAGCACAGGTATGGGAATCTCCAAACATTTCCCAGACCAATGATTTCTCCAACCACTGCCAGTAGGAATTCCCTCTTGTTTGCCCACTGGCCTCTTTGAACACATTTTGATGTAGGGTTATTTGGACTGTTGTCCATCAATTTCTTCTCCGGATGAATTCCTTGCTCCATTTAGACAGGTAAACTATACTTTCATTTCAGCAAAAAAAAAAAAGAGAGTAAGATATTTCTTTGTTTGTTTTTTAACATTTACTTCTCTCTCCTGTTGGACATCATGCAGACTTGAGGTAGATCCAGACTTAAAGCTGAATGAATTTATTTTTTCCAGGTCTTCAGTCACAGTCACATCCACAAAGAACATGTTGGATGTGTTCAGGGTCACATGGTCTTACTGATCAGAGCTTAAAGGCTCTTTATAAACATGTTAATATCAGGTTGGGATCATTTTCCATCAACCCAACAGTCCTAAACTTTTTCCTCCTCTCTATATAGTATATATCTGTCATTTGGTCTTTTTGTGATTCTGGGTATTAAATATGTTCTTGCTTCCTGTAGGTGGATGATGGCGAAACTGTTCTGCTTGTTTGCTAATCCACCAGCATTTCTGCCAGTAAGCCTCTTTTCTTTTTCTCTTTTGATTAATGCTCGCACTTTGGATTACCAGGTTCATGTTAATTTGTATATAGGTCCACTCTGTATGTTTTGCTACCAGTGTCACATTCCACGATTTATGTTTAACTCAACATCAAGCATTACATGGTTTACACATTGACTATGGACTATAGCTTTGGTTTGGCTTTATTGTTAAACCAGACTATACTGGTGTGACAACACACAAGCTACAAAATATAACACATTGCGAAATAACAAAAAAGAAGATTAAAATATTTTACAACATAACATAATACTGGGAATCCAGTTATTTTGTCAATGAGTAATTTGGATATCAGAGGTAATACTTGAACAAGAATAAATGCTTTTGAAGAACAAAATCAAAAAGAATGACTTTGTTATCATTTTAGCTTTAGTGTGAAATAGAGTAAGTGAAACTAACTCTGAACAGAGAAACTGGCAAATTGTCAGAAGCAAGTACAGCTACATGGAACATTAATCAGTACTTACCTTTGCTTCTGGAGTCCTGTTGCAACAGTTGGACAGTTGATCTACTATTATGATGAAGCATTCGACTGAATTTGATGAAGCATTCGTTTTAAAAACTATTATCAGTTGTTTCCAGGTTTGTGCATGAGCCAGATGCCTAGGTTTGATCCCAGCTAATGATGCTTTATGCAGGCACTGGTTGACGCCTCCAGAAGGTGCCTGCCCATATGTGGCTCTGTGGTCCCTCACCGATAACTTCATGTGAATGTATAATGCAGTGCTTGTATATGGCACTCTACTCATGTGTAAATGACAGATGAAGAAAAACGGAAGATAAGAGAAACAAAATAAACAGAGATGAATTAAGGTAACAAAGGAGCTGCAAAATGAAAGAGGTGTATGGTTTGTGGTGGAGCCGGACATTGGTGTATGTATAAATATACATTTACATTTAAAAATGTCCACATTGCCTCAGATCATCAGTGATACTGCAAGTGATTTTTTAAATTTTTATTAAATAATCAAATAATAATGTTAAAAGTTCATTATTAATACATGTGATAATTTGCCCACTTTTTGGTAAAAACATCTGACACAACAAGATTTTGTTATGTCAGATGCGTTGTGTAACAGTGTTTTTGAGTCATCAGCAATGACGTTTCTCAATGCGGCCTGCAAACACTAGAGGGCAGCATAACGCCTCTTTTTGACTTACCTGTGTCATTGTTATATATGAAAGTGAAATGAATTTGTTGATTGGAAAGCAGCTTGTCCCGAGGTGACACAAATAATCATTTGACTATTACCCGAAAAACAGTCAAACAAATGATGCATGGTTTAAAACATTTAAGTAAATAAGACAAATATTTATTTGTTCTCCCTTCCCAGCTCCAAGGATTTTTTTGTTTTCTTAAACTGAATACCTTTGACCCTCAGACTGTTCAGTTTCACAAAATTAGACATCACAACGGGCGCAAGAAATTTGTAATTAGCTTTTTTTTTCATTTCTTTGGCACAATACAAATGACAATGACTGAAGTTCATGAATGAATGAATGAAAGAATGAATTCATTCAGTGAATAATAAAGGACATTTTGATTGGGTCCTCCAAATCAGGCACTGCAGGCATTGTTGTGAAGGGATCTATTGTTCTGAGAGGAAATTTCTGCAGAAATTGAAGACAGCAATTCGGTCAATGTAGGAAGGAATGCTAATTTGCCAGAGTTGCAGCATCCATGAGTACGATGACATTGTGGTCGATCTGCACAGATGATTTTTTTTTTTCAATTTGCACATGCACAAATGTTGAAGTGATTGTTCTGTTCTGTTTTGTTTTTTTGACTGAAGTTGGGATGGGCTGAATGGAGCTAAGTTAAATGGCACTGTGCTGTTTATGGTTCAGACAAGTAATTAACAGGCTAATTGATCCTAAGGAGTGCAAAGCCTGCACATGTATTTACATAAACAGGCAGTCATGTAATTTCTTCTGATCATTCCCACACATTCCCTTCGTTGCTTGATCTACGTTCTAGTTGTGTTTATTGTGTTAACTTTTCCTGTGGTTGAACCCTTACTGCTACATTGTCTTAATGTAGCTAATGGTTGTGTAAAAGTAATACACATGACGCCCGGACCCTTGTCTTCCTCTAGTCAGTGTAGTCTTAATTACACAAACTCATTCGCACACACTACGGAGACGTAGCCCATACGGCGCCCCTGCCTACAGTTACTCATACTTCTAAGTTTAAAGTCAGAATTCTAACTTTAAAGCCAGGATGCCGAGTTAAAAGTCAGAATTCTAAGTTTAACGTCAGAATTCCGAGTTTAAAGTCAGAATTGTGTCAGTTATAATGTCAGTTAAGTGATACAGCCAGACACGCGCCAGTCCTTTGATCTCGCGCGCGGTTTCGGTAGGTTTTCGCACGCTCCGCAGCGGGCCAATCAGAGCAGCTTTTCCCGAGAAGCGTCCCGTTGCCACGCGCTTGTCCTAAAACCTGCTCAGACCTGTCCGGCATCGAACGTGAGTTCTCCAAAACATCACTCACTCACAACTTTATTTACTTTATTTTCTTAGAGACAGCACGCTTATTCTGGACAAACACAACCTAAGTATAAATTCTTGTTCGCTTTTCAGGTTTTGTTTTTAAATTAACTGATAGAAATTGCCGTTAGAGGTAAGTTAGGCGTGTTTTTAGTGCACGGTTTCGGGATATGAGATGTTCGCCAGTGTCACATGTGTGCAGAGGTGCAATCAGGAGATTGAGGATATATTTCCTTTATTTTTGTCCCAGTGTAATGGGCCTGCAATGATATGCAGTGCCGGTAGCAACCGTGCCTGAGACGGACACGCCTGGTGCTGCGTGTCCGTCCAATCCCACACGAGCAACATTAGCATACCACCAATGATTGCAGCCATGCAAATGTCCGCCTGACTCTCATTGTCCCAGACAGTCTTAATGTGAAGTTGCCAGATATATCTCTCAGTTGCAGCGTAGTGAGCTAAAGATAACAAACTGTGTTAAGTCGAGGAGATAAAGGGCGAACAAGCCGGCACTGTTGCACTCTGTTCCGACGACGGTTTGGATTTTATGTACAACATGACATTTGAGGAACTAAATGGAGATTATTCTCAAGAAAGGTAAATATGCGGATTATTATTCAGTCGGTATCTTGCCTTTGTGCAGCAACGGGACGTGCATGAAGTAGATTAGTACACGCTGGAGGCCATTTGAAGTTATTTCTGTTGTCGTTGCTAACTTACAGCGTTAGCATCACAGCTGCCTGTGGGTATTGAACTACAGTGTCCTACCGGTGAACCGCAACCAGTTTAGCTAACACGCTGCGCCGTGGACGATGGGGAACAAAAAAGTGTATGAAAACTTGACGTGTCGGTTGGTGAAACGTGTTGTTTTACACTGTGTGAAAGCGGCGAGGAGGAAAAAACACTGTGTGAAATTGTTCTTATTTTTCGGCACAGTCGTGCCTGAAGCGAAGCCGGTGGTTAGCTAGGTGTGCGGCTAACTTTAGCTAGAAAAAAATGGACGCTGGAAAGTTTTTTTTTGGTAACTGTCCTAACGACACATTGTTTGTCTCCGTGCTGCAGGATGGATTCAGTGGCTAAAGCGTTAGAAGAAGTGCTCACCACTGCGTTACCACAAGGCTGCATTACAGTCGGTGTGTACGAGGCGGCCAAGTCCCTCAATGTGTAAGTAAAAGCATGCCTCTGCTAATGACAGATACTGCAAATCCCTGCAAATATAAAATATAACTGTGACATCTGTGTACGTCTTTGACTTATGTCAGGTGGGATACACGCTGTCATAATTCCTGGATATAAATAGACCAAATGACCAACTGTTTTATTTCCCTTCCCTCCTCAGAGACCCTGATAATGTGGTTTTGTGCATCCTGGCGACTGATGATGAAGATGTTAAAGATGTGGCCCTGCAGATCCACTTCACCCTCATCCAGGCTTTCTGCTGTGAGAATGACATCAACATCCTCAGGGTCAACAACACCAGGCGCCTGGCAGAAATCCTGGGTGGAGGAGGTGGTGGAAAACAGAGTGGAGGGGAGCCGATGGACTTCCACTGTGTCCTGGTCACTGTAAGTTATGATCTCTCATCTCACTGTTTTAATAGCTGTATGAAACTTAGCAGGTTGTGATTGTATACCAGCCATGTGCAGAGCGAAACTCTTCAGTCAAGAAAAACATGTCAGAACTTGCTCTTGACACTTTGATAAACATGTGTATGACTCCTCCCTCATGTGACTCCTGGGGAACTACAGTAGAGGAAATTCCTTGTAGGGGCACCTACACAGGGACAATTTGAGTGCAGTGTTAGCTATATAAACCAAATTAAAAACTCTGCTCTTTTTTATACTTATTGTCAGAGTCCACCTTCTACATCATGGAAGGACCCTGCTTTGAGCAAAGTGAACCGATTCTGCAGAGAGAGCCGCTGTATGGACCAGTGGGTACCAATCATCAATCTGCCTGAACGATGAACTGGGAAAAAATCAGTGAAACGACATTAAGTGTATCAGCGCAAGAAAAGCGGTGGTGAACCCCGATGGACAAATTACTACCCAGAGATCAAATTCCAGAGTGCTGATGGGGAAGATAATTTTGGAAGAAAAAAAAGACCTTGCTGTCTTCATGGGATGTATTTAAAAGAGAAAAAAAGCAGAGGAATGGATTTCCATTGTGCACAGGACTGTTTGTTCCGTCTGTCAGCCTTTGCAAACCAGATGAGATGGCGAGGTAGAAAAAAAGCAAGTGTGCTTTTTAATTTGAAGCTAGACACAGCACTGAAGGACTATATCATGGATGTGTTTTGTAAAGACTCTGCAACGAGTCAAAAAAGTGGAGAGAAACTAGAACACGGAGCTGTTGAGTGGACCAAGGCCTCTGCCTCTTTGCAGAAACAAAGCACTTGTTGAAACACTGGACCTTTTACAATTTCCAATATTTGATTTAAATTGTTAATGTTGATGTTGCTATTTCATAGTTTAAAAAGGGAAGGGCTACACATCCAGTGAAAACATTCTGTGTTTTTGGTGTTTCCTTCACCATCTGGTGTTTTGCAACAAGTTTAACAGTTTTTGTTACTAAATTAAGTTATTTCTAATGATATTTAAGTGTATTTATGTTTCATTTTTTTTTACCTTAACTGTTTGCAGAATCTGAATACAACACACATATGTATTGCTGTCAATAAAAAAAAGTATTTGTTTCAGAGCCACAAGTATGCATGTTTTTGTTTTTCCATTTCTGGAAATTTTAGCAAATAGAAAACTGCATTCTGACCTTTAGCAGTTGTAACAGAGGAATCACGTGCAGATCACAGGGGTCATGTTGCCCCCTGTGGCCTCAGTGCCATCTCTGAACTGAAGAGAACAATAATCCTCACTGCTCTCTCCGCATAGGCTTCTGCTTCTGTCAGCAGGAACGGGCTCATTCAGCCACACAGGTTCCCTTTTCCACCAATACACAGTGATTTGTTGGACCTTTTATTTTTGCATTTCCTCAAAAAGAAAGCATGTGACAGTTGCACATGCTTCATTGTTAGTTGGGTGTATGCACTACAAGACTACATTTCACACTGCACTTTAAAGAAAATTCATATTCAGGAGCAGAGTAGTGTGTTTCATTCAGACAGCAAGGTTATATCAGGTACTTGGTAATGCTATTTGTGCTGCTAACTCCCTCTGCCCTTGGGAGCAGAAGATGTGGTGTAGCTTACAACAGATCACATGACTGGAAGTGCTTAGAATAAGGTTATGGGGGGAATGATGCGCAGTTGGTTGTGCAAGACGGTCTAACCACTTCTCTTCTTGTCTTAATGTCCGACTGTGCCTTACTCAGGTGATCTCTGTGAAGTGGAATGTGGGTGATGTCACAGGGTTGATGTAAGACAGGCAATCCCCGGTGAAAGAGCACAGCCATGATGACAAGGAGAGACTGAGGTTGTCCTTAAGTTGCTAAATCCAGTTCAGCGTTTCATGTGAAATGGAGCATGTGATAGTATTTGGTATTATATATAAGTTAAATGACTTCTGAAAACGGCGTACTAACAAAACCAAAATGTTTTTCTGTGCAGGTTTAGAAAACTACAGTTGCTAGCTTTTAAAAAAATAGTGTTTAAATCAACCCCATCTGGCATTATGTGAAAAAGATTAAGAATCAATTAAAACAGTGCTTGTAACCTGAGGCCATGCAGTTTTGCTTGGCACAGGGTGAAAGGTTGTCTGGCATGTGACTGTGTGTATGACGCTGGCGGTGTACTGTGGCATTGTTGTGATCTAAGGGAAAAGGTTATTTTAAGATTGCAGCATGGAGGGCTGATGTAAGTGTCGTGAGACAACTTTGACCTTCTAGTAAAGTCTGCTCCAGAATGGCTGAGGTTTGTAAAGTGCAGTTAGTGCCTACTGCCAGTATTACTTTGTGGGACAAAGATCACAAGAGGTTTTATTTAGGTATTTCTCAAATGGTGAAGAATTTGATGATCACTTTTGTCATATGGTTCAAACCACAAACACATTGCTTAATGTAGGTGAAGGTAGTGGTTAAAAAAAACGCTCCGGAAATGCGTTTCGCCTCCTTCTCCAAATAAATAAATAATTCAACTCAAACAGTGGCGCCGCGGTCTACAGATCATTTCCGCATGCTGCTTTCAGCTACAGCTGACTGGCTCTCTCTCAAAAGCACCAAGGTGCTCAACCAATCAGAGCGCACTATCACCCCACTGCTAGCCCCGCCCTCATCAACACCACGACGTTCTCCTGCCGTGTCATATGGAGTGAGAGCATCGGTCACGTGCCAGTCTGCCAAGCACTGTCAGTGTCACTATTTGAAACGACTTTTTTTGTCAAAGTAAGTGGGTTGTGTTAAGACGTTGAAGTCGATGGTGAAGTTTTGTAATATTCAACAATTCAAACAGGCCAACATGAAGAATGTAAATGTAAAAATGGCCATAGCTGCTGTAGATGATGTGGTGCAGAGCGCTAACCAGGCTGTTTACCACCTTGCTTGTAATGACAAACTTTAATAGTTCAAGCAAATACTTCCACACTATGCAAAGAAATGAGTGTTGCTGATCACGTGGCCTGTCCACAAAGAAAAAACCACCACAACATAGGTCAGAGTACAGATGCATATGGGAGAGTGTTTGATGGTCTGCCCATGTGTTTGTGTGTGTGTGGTGTTATATCTCTATATCTGTTAGTGCTGTCAGTCTGTGCCCTCACGACAGAGCACGTTTCTAAAAAACAATTTTCAACAAAGACACAGATTGTGCTTTCACTTCTTTTTAGAAAGGATTTGTCTGAGTGTGATTTGAGGAGGATTCAGATTGCTGCATTAAACAAATGATAAACAAGAACACAAAAGACTACAGCTTAGTGAATCACTTGATGTACGGAGAACAGTGTCTTGAAATCACAAAAAGATACATTAGAATGTCACCACTTTCACGCTTAACAATATTCTGCAACATTTCAGCTAAATCTATGACTGCTGTAGTGATTTCACGCTATTTTTGGGCATTTTAGCACATTACCGTGACTCTGAAAAGGATTAGGCGGTAGAAAATAAATTGAAGTAAAATTTCCATTTTTAATTTCTGGCCATTTTTGGGAATTTTCGACATACTAACCCCTTACGTCTTCCTGCGATTTTTGACCGATGAGAAAATCAGGTTTTCTGCCGTCTCATCCACAAAATATCCTTCTAGGGGGTGATTTCAGGCTATTTTCTGCCAATTGGGCGCGTTATTTCCCTTTTTCGTGTTTGCCCATTTTTGGACATTTTCGACATACTAACCCCTTACGTCTCTTTGCAATTTTTGACTGATGAGAAAATGAGGTTTTCTGGCGTCTAATCCACAAAATATCATTCTGGGGGGTGATTTCAGGCTATTTTCTGACAATTGGGCGCGTTATTTCCCTTTTTGAGGTTTGGCAATTTTTGGACATTTTCGACATACTAACCCCTTACGTGTTTTTGCGATTTT
>JAFBJQ010003513.1:0-45212 GCA_016785345.1 Trinectes maculatus
TTTATGTTGCCCCAAAATCCACGATACCTTTAGTGAACATTCGTTTGCACATTGCTGGGGTGTAAATGTATGCGTGATGAGTCGGGTAGACCTGTCATACTGGGCTTGAAGTTCGGTTATTTTGCGTCTCCTCAGCTCGGACTTCAGGGGACAACTTTGCTCAAAAGAGCTGTGCTTTGTTTCGTAGTGGCGCTTCACGTTGCCACTCTTAATTAATGCGACCTTTTCGGAGCATATGAGGCACACCGGTTTTGAACTGCCTGCCGGAAGAATGAACATAAATTTCTCCGTCCATTCATCTTTAAAACAACGGTTTTCCGCATCAACCTTCCTTCTTTTGGAGCAAGCCATGTTGTCATCACTGTCTCTTCCTCTCTGCTCTGCTGCGCTGGCCGCGCAGAGCAAACAAGTGATTTGATTGGCTGAGTGAAGCTATTGTCGTATTGACTGGAGTAGCAGCTCACGCCGTCTATAGCCGCGACCGTCAAAAAAAATGCTCCATGAAAATCATCTATTCTCATGAATTTATCAGAGATTGGTCACGGCTCACGGGTCCGGACAGAACCATCACTCGGTCCGGATCCGGACCGAGGTCCGCCATTTGGTGATGCCTGCGATAGCTTTTCTCTTCGTCCTTCTCAAGACGGTAAAGGTATACTAATCTTTTGTCTAAGGTCCCTGACCTATGTAGTTGTTCTATTTTTTAGACAAAAGGCCCAAATCTTAATTTTTAGATAGGTTTTCTCTTTGTCCTTCTCAAGATGGCAACTCGATAGCTTTTCTTTTCGTCCTTCTCAAGACGGCAACAAGATAGCTTTTCTCTTCGTCCTTCTCAAGACGGTATTTTTTTTGAGTGTACACTATTTGGACAAGGTTTGAGTCTTACCTCTCCTGTCTTTGTTTCTTCTAAGGACGTGACTCCGTGCCCACTCAGTTTCCTTGGCCCCGTCACTGAATCTCCCTCTCTTGCCGGTGCCTGGCCTCCCTATCACCCAAACAGGCTCAATAAGGGCCCGTGGTGGAGGGCTTTGTTTTGAGTCCCAGACTCAGCCTTGCAAGGTCTTCAGGTCCGTCGTTCCAGAGGAGAAAAAACAGATATTGGGGCCCCACGTTGGGCGCCAATTAATGTCAAAATATTTTTAGTGTCTGAATGACAGGCAGAGAGAGACAACGTCTAAAATTTAGAGTATACTTTATTCTTGTACAAGAAGGAGCGTTCACAAAGCAACTACACAGTGGCAGTTACAAAGGAAGACTCCAAGATGAGTCTGTTGGCCTGCCTTTTTCTACACTTCTGGACCTGGGCGTTTACTAAGATAGCTGACACACACACATACATCTCTCCAATTGGGACGGGAACTCTTGTCCCTGGTACAAGACTAGCCACGGCATTCAAGACATAATAAGAAGGCACATCCCCGGGCACTTGTCGGGTCTTATCTTTGAAGCATTACTTCATACAACAAACAGGTCAGACTGAACAGATGTTGGCCACGGCCACACCCTTCAAAAGTTGGAAAAGATTTCAGCAACTTTTATTCACCCATGCCTGAAGAGTAACCTGGCCTAGAGTGAGCCCGTTACCATTAAATTTGTAGGAGGTGTTTGATCATATGCGAGGTGTGGAAACAAAGTACGCTTCCAACCACCAGCAGGTGGCGCTATGGGTGAGTGTCACGATGAGCATATCTACGTGTTCAGGCCGGGTCAAGCGTCCACCCTATGACGTTTTGTCAGGATCGGACAATGTTTGCACAAGTTAGAAGTGATTTTGTGTTTTGTGGCAAACACTGGCGAGTCGCCCAAGTTTGAGACATCACCACGGCAACACCGCTCAGAAGTTGGAAATGCTTTTGCCAACTTTTAATCCCCCATGTCTGAAGAGTAATCTGTCCAAGTTTCAGTTGTCCAATTGTCCAATTGCACCGTTTCATCCCACGCCTGACGTCTCTGGCGAATTTCGTGACTTTTTGAGCAAGTCTGGTAAACAACAATAATAATAATAATAATTAAAGCTGCAAGCAGCGATGACCGGGCCCGAGCACGTGCGCATGTTGAGGTATGCACTGGACCTTGACATGTTAAACGTGACGTTTTCAACCACCACCATTAACCTTACTTCCAGTAAAAAAAATAAAACACAGAGCCAAACGTATGGAGATTTGTCTTTGCTAAAGTCATAGTGAGTGCTTGAAATTTGAGGGGTCACCACGGCCACACCATTTGGACGTTGGAAAAGATTTCACCAACCTTTATTCCCCCATGGCTGAAGAGTAACCTGACCAAGTTTCATGCTGTTACCATTAGATTTGTAGGAGAAGTTTGATTAATTTCGAAGTGTTGAAACAAACTGCCGTTTCCAACCAACAGCAGGTGGCGCTATGGGGGAGTGTCACTATGACAATATATACATGTTCAGGCCGGGTCAAGCGTCCACATGACGACATTTGGTCAGAATCAGAGGATGTTTGCACAAGTTATAAGTGACTTTGTGTTTTATGGCAAACACTGGTGAGTTGCTCAACTTTGAAATGGCGCCATGGCCACAGCCCACAGAAGTTGGAAAAACATTCGCAAACTTTTCATCCTCCATGTCTGAAGAGTAACCTGGCCAAGTGTCATTCCGTTAGCATTAAACCTATAGGAGGAGTTAAATCATATGCGCGGTGAGGAAATGGGCAGAAATGGCGCCAAAATGGCCGACTTCCTGTGGCCCTGGCACCATGGCGTCAAGAGGCATTTATATGCGTCTGGTCATGACAAAGACGTGTAGCGAATTTCGTCAGGCTAAGCCAAAAGAACCGTGTGCATGTCAGGGTATGCGCTGGACTTTGACATGTTAAAAGTGACGTTTCCAACCACCACCATTAACCTTCCTTCCAGTAGAAAAAGACAAACACAGAGGCAAACTTATGGAGATATGTCATTGCTGAAGTCACAGAGAGTGCTTGAAATTTGAGGGGTCACCACGGCCACACCGTTTAGAAGTTGGAAAAGATTTTAACATCTTTTATTCCCCCATGGCTGAAGAGTAACCTGGCCAACTGTGAAGCCGTTATCATTACACGTGAAGGAGGAGTTTGGTCATATGGGATGTGTTGAAACAAATTGCTGTTTCCAATCACCAGCAGGTGGCGCTATGGAGTGTCACTTTGAGAGTATGTACGTGCTCAGGCCGGGTCAGGTGTCCACCCTATGACGTTTGGTCTGGATCGGACAATGTTTGCACAAGATATAAGTGACTTTGTGTTTTGCGGCGAACACCAAGTTTGAGGCGTCGCCATGGCCACACCCTTCAAAAGTTGGAAAAGATTTCACCAAGTTCTTTTCCCACATGGCTGAAGAGTAACCTGGCCAAGAGTGAGGCCGTTACTGTAAAGGATGCTGATGGTGATGAAATGTTGACTGGCTGTATGTACACTGGCCTAATCCTCCGGTCAGAGAAGACGCAGCAACTTCTCTCGTTTAGATGAATTTATTTTCCATCCACTTGAACAGGACAACTTGTATCTTTATGTGTGTGTGATTGTGTGTGTGTGTGGTTTGTGATGTCTGCAAAGACAACAATAATAAACAATATTGATCAATGATAATTGAATTACCATGCAGAAGAACCCATAGTAAACAATGTGAATTTACAATTGACGTTAATAACGTGTAGTTACTATAAATCGCCAGCAGGGGTCAGTGCAGCACCTTAGAATAAACAACAGCCTGGCGCAACAGGTAGGTCACGTGACCGAGCTAAACTTAGATAGCTCTGCCGTCTACCGATCCGTCAATAAAACACGTTAGCGTCAATATAACAGCGACCCCAATAACAAAAGCTACACGGCTAAAACTGTAGCAGAAGAAATTAAATATACAGTACGTCAATCAGCTGAATCACATGACAGACTGCAAACGCTTCATATGGTTTAGCATGACGTGCTAAGTGCTAAGTTAACAGGCAGAACGAGGCACGTTACTCTAGTGATATTAATAACTCGTCAGATACG
Source organism: Trinectes maculatus (assembly GCA_016785345.1). Classification (NCBI taxonomy): domain Eukaryota; kingdom Metazoa; phylum Chordata; class Actinopteri; order Pleuronectiformes; family Achiridae; genus Trinectes; species Trinectes maculatus. The sequence continues at coordinate 3,999 of JAFBJQ010003513.1, forward strand.
ATATATATAGTGTTTGCTTGTAACTTACATCATCACCGACGCACACTGTTACAATAAAGAGGAGCTCTGAACTCTGATGGTTAACTGAACTAGCACAGGAAGTAGCACTCTACACCGGAACAAACAATCCTTCGGTGTCTGCGCAAAGCAGTCCGCTGCGACTTACGCCCCCCTACAGCAGGGAATTCACAACAGCCGCCCCCACATTCATTTCATGAATGTGTAGAAGAAGTAAAGTCCCTGCTGTTGTTATGGGACCCGGTGTCCATGTCATCTTCAGGCATCTTGGGGAGCAGTATCAGCTTGGTAACTGGACGAGTGTAAACTGCCCCCTTGATGTTGACATCTGCCGAGCGAACAGTCCCATCATCGCTGGGGTGAACTTTAGTGACCTTTCCTATGGGCCAGAGCGCTCTAGGAAGCTGAGAATCCACTACCAAAACCACTTGGTCTGCAGTAAGGTCCACAGTAGGGGTCCTCCACTTCTGGCGGCGCTGGAGGTCAGGAAGGTACTGGCGGGTGAACTGGTTCCAGAACCGGTCTGCCAAGACCTGGCTATGCCTCCAACGACGGCGGCCTAGAAGGTCAGTGGATCCATATGCGGCTTGAGGAAGCGATGCATCATGCCGCCCCATCAGCAACAGGTTAGGCGTTACGGGATCGGGGTCAGCCAGGTCAGAAGAGGAGTATCTCAGTGGCTTTGAGTTAAGTATACCCTCTACTTCCACGAGGACAGTCGACAACACCTCCTCTGATACAACTTGATCCCGGAGCACGACTTGGAGGGAGGCTTTAACTGACCTTACTTCCCTCTCCCACGCACCACCGAAGTGAGGTGAGAGGGGAGGATTAAACTTGAAGGTTATGCTTTGGTCAGCCAGCTGTTGCTTCAATGACGGTTCGAGGCCCTCCAGCGATTCTCTGAGCTCTCGCTCTCCCCCACGGAAGTTGGTGCCTCGGTCACATAAGATCTCGTATGGCTTGCCTCGTCTTGAGATGAATCGACGCAAGGCCAGTAAAAATGAATCTGAGTCCATGTGTGGCAACAGATCAAGGTGGACACATCTGGTGGTAAGACATTTAAATATAATTCCCCACCGTTTCTCGTGCCTTCTTCCGATCCTCACTGTATAAGGCCCGAAGCAATCAACCCCAGTGGACCAGAATGGGGGTTTGCTGATCCAGAGCCGCGCAGCAGGCAGATCGGCCATCATTGGTGCCACAGGAGTGCTCCGCCACAAACGGCACTCTACACAGTGTCTCTGGTATTTCTTGATTACCTGTCGACCACGTAGGATCCAGTACCGTCTCCTGATCTCTGCAAAGATTCTCTCAGGACCGGCGTGGTGCAGGCGGTGGTCGTAGTCCTTCACTAAGAGCTGTGTGATCAGATGGTCGGGGCTGATGACAACGGGGTGAAGGCTGTCTTCAAGCAGGCTCTCTGCTTTACGCAGTCGGCCACCAACTCGAATGAGGCCTAACGCTTGATCGTATTCAGGGCTGAGAGCACTTAAACGGCTGCCTGGACGGACTGTTTTACCCTGTTTGAGTGCCTTTAGTTCTTCCGGGAAGCTATCTAATTGGATCCTTCTTAGCAGGGTAGTCTCCATCTCGATACGATCAGCAGCAGACATAGCTGGAGCAGCCGCCCCGTGAAGAAGCTGATACGTGGCATGCAGCAGTTCAGTCCACGTGTCGTATTTAGCAGGATCAGGCTCATCACTGCTGGTAGTAGAGATGTGGCCACAGAAGACTTGAGCTCTCAACTCGTCGGGTTCTTCTGTCTGCACTGAAGGGTTCACCGGCCAATGATCTGCGGACTCGTACAGAAATGCAGGACCTTGACTCCAACGGTTTGGCTGGGATAATTCGAGGAGGGTCTTCCCACGAGTGATGTCATCAGCGGGGTTCAAATCTGTGTTGACGTATCTCCATGATTCAGGTTTGGTAAGGTCCAGTATTTCAATAACTCTTGTGCCGACGAATACTTTGTACTGGTTGGACTCTGACTGTATCCAGCTCAGCACGGTTGTAGAGTCAGACCACAACGTCACAGACTCGATAGACAATGTCAGTTCAGTCTGGAGAACCTTGGCCAGTTGGGCCCCTGTGAGTGCGGCGCATAATTCCAGTCGGGGCATCGTCTGTTGTCGCTTGGGTGCGACCCGCGACCTGGCCATAATGAATGACACTGAGATGCGTCCCTCTGGATCCTCCACTCTCAGGTAGGCGACTGATCCATACGCCTTCTCCGAAGCGTCACAGAAAATGTGAATCTGCCTCACTGATGAGTCGTTGTCTGTGGCTGCTGGAACATAACAGCGGGGTAGAACCATGTTCCGCAACTGGGGGAGCTCACCTTCCCACGCCTGCCACACTGGAAGTAGTTTGTCTGCGATTGGCTCGTCCCATTGTCTTTCTGTAGCCCACAAGGCCTGGACCAGGACTTTGGCCCGGGTAGTGAAGGGGATTATGTATCCAAGCGGATCATATTGCGAAGCAAGGACTCTATACACGTTCCTCATGGTGGGCTGTTTGGGTGACACAGGCTGACATTTATAACCCAGTGTGTCTGTCATGCAACTCCAAACTAGGCCAAGAGTGGACTCCCTCGGGTCAGCTCCTTCAGCGGTTAGCCACAGGTCCGACGTTGTTGATCGCGCCTCTGTCGGGAGGTGAGAGATAACCTCTGTCCTGTTGGATGCCCACTGCCTGATCTCAAATCCTCCTTTGGCTAGGAGGACTCTCAGTCGGTCGAGAAGATCCTTTGCCTGCTGTGGTGAGTGGAGTGATTTTAGGCAGTTATCCACAGAGAACGATGTGATTACCGTCTCCAGCAGGTCCACGTTGCCGCTCTGATGATCACGAACGTGACGCTGCAAAGCGTATATGGCACAACACGGACTGCAAACTGTGCCAAATGGTAGAACACGCCATTCGTATATGTCAGGTGACCTGTCTCTGTCCATGTCACGCCAGAGGAAACGGGTGAGTGGGCGATCCTCAGGAATGAGTCTGATCTGGTGAAACATAGCCCGGATGTCTCCGCTGATGGCAACTGCATGTTCTCGAAATCTGAGCAGAACCCCCAGTAGCGATGGCCCGAGGGAAGGCCCTGGTAGCAGGTCATCATTCAGTGCACTGTCTTGGTAGCGGAAGGAAAAGTTAAATACCACCCTTGCCTTTCCATTATGATGCACTAAGTGGTGTGGTATGTACCAGGCTTCAGCGGAGCCCTTGGCCTGCTCGCTGGTGATGCGCTCAGCATATCCCGCCTCCTCCAGCTTGTGTAGTTCTTGGTTGTAAACTTTAGCGAGCTCCGGATTGGTGGATAGGCGGCGTTCTGTAGAGCGCAGGAGGGGCATGACCGCAGCAGGTGATGAGCGGGGCAGAGCTACTTTCTTCTTTCGAAGGAGGGGGGTTGCATATCTTGTGACGCCGTCCACTATTACTGTGGTGCTCCTTTCATCCAGCATGGCAATAGCTGCTTGGTCTTGTTTGGATCGCATCACCTCTCTTTCATTCTTATATGGCAAAAGGTCAAGCTGCCAAAGGCGTTGAACGTCCTTGTGCAAGTCGGAGCAAGGGGTATCCACTGACAAGTGAAGGAATGAGCTTGCAGCCGATGGATGCTGAAGAAAGTTAGTGGGCCCTTGTACTGCCCAGCCGAGTCGGGTGTGGACTGCTACTGGTGCTCCCATAGGTCCTGCACGTACTGAGTGTATCGGAGTTATTAGATGAGGGTGGTCAGATCCAATCAGTAGCATTGGCTGCACATTAGTGAATGTGTGAAGGGGGGCACCTTTCAGGTGGTTGTACTTCTTTGTCAGTTTGTCTCCTGGACATGACTGCTCTGCCAGCTGGAGTTCAGTTGCGGTAAAAGCTTGGTTGATGCGGTGATAGGCACGTGGCTGAGTGTTGGCGGACACCTCGAATGACACTGCCATTCCCTGGAGCTGCAATACATCTTGCCTGATGGTCTTCAGCGTAAGTGTCTCCACTTCTCCACACAGCCCGAGGTGTTTGACTGCAGCAGCCAGAATCACAGTACGCTCAGAGCCATCATCTAACACTGCGTGTGTGTTCAGTGTTCTCTTGCCGTGGCGGAGCAACACTGGTACCACCTTCAACATGACGCGTCCTGAGTGGCTGGCATGATCCAGATACACAGCGTTGGTCGGTGTACTGACAGTGAGGATGTTTAACTGCGGGTCTTGGGTCACAACTTCATGGAGGATCAGCAGATGTTGTTTGTTGCATGTGGAGCAGAGTTTCTTTAGAGTACATCTCTCTGGTGAGTGGCCACGCCCACATCTCCAACATTTTCCTTTGTCTTTGATCCAGGCAGCTTTCTCCTCCGTAGTAATTCTCTCAAACTCAGGGCAGCCATTGAGGTAATGGTCCTGGGTGGTCGTGCAGTATGGACAATAGGGCTTGAAGCGCTCCCTCTTTACGCCTGTGGGCTGGTCTTTCTTTGGTCCTGGCTGAAAGTGGGTCTGCCGACGTTGCGGAGGGGTCTGCTGTTTCTTGACTGTTCTGGAGTCACTGCTGAAGTAAACAGAGGCTGGTTTGGCCCACTGTGGTTTACCTGCTTTACTCTCTCGCTGTGTGATGCGACTGGATTCGGCTGGGTTGGATTCTGCTGCACGTCGGGACACCTGGAGCACTTGGACCTTCCTATCCAACCATTCTGCAAGGTCTGGTAAAGTATATGTCTGGTCGCTCCCGCTGCGGATGATGCCTCTTTTAATGCAGTGTTCGGCGAAACTATCCCTGTAGTTACCAGGCAGCTTACCGAGGAGGGTGTCCACGTGGGAGCCACACTGCAGCTCAGACTGAGCAGAACCATCCATGCGGCTTAACATCCCCACCAGTGTGTTAACAGCTGAAGAGAATTCTTCGAAAGCCTTTGCATCGCCAGGTCTCACAGGAGGAGAGTTGAGTATAGTCTTTAATTCTCCCTGGACCAGCTGTCTTGGCTGCCCGAATCGTTGTTGTAGAGCATCCATAGCACTGGTGTATGGTGCAGGGTCGTGTATGTATCTCCTCGCCATTTGGTAAGCACTGGGCAGTTTGAGATGATCAAGCAATACTTGGTATTTATAATCCTCGGTTAGGTGTCTATGTGGACCAAGTAAGCTATCCAGTCCCCTTTTCAACATGAGGAAGTCACTCTTCCGTCCCGAACTGAAGAGAGGTAGTTTGGGCCTTGGGATACCATAGGAAGCCGCAATAGCCATCTCTGTCATGGTGAGTGTTGTAGGATTGTTGTAGGGAGCGGTAGGTGGAGCAACCGTTGGTGTAAACTGTGGGTAGTGTGCAGCTGACTGAGGTCCCGATTGGTGAAGCTGTAGTTGAGCTGTGGAGGGATATCCAGTCGGCGGAACTGAGTAGGCTGCTCTTGAATCAGTAGGTGGCTGATAAGGAGGGGGAACGTAAGAGTTTGATCCCATCCCTGGTCCTTGTAATGAGGCAGGTTGAAATCTTACTGGTGGTTCAGGTTGAGGAGTGGTCTGATGCTGGACATAGTGAGAGTTTTACTCCTTGCACAGACTGAGCAGGCCGAGAGGTAGTCCTTGATGTCACCATTCATGGACGGCCACCAGAAGCGCTGCTTTATGAAGGACATGGTTCTGTGGACCCCCGGATGGCAGGCAAGCTTGGAATCGTGTCCCCACTGAAGCACAGAAGTCCTTGCCTCCCTTGGGACGAAAAGCAAGTTAGGAGGGCAACCATCCGGGGTGTCCAAAGCTTCCTGGACCACTCACTCCACCTCCCACCTGGCTGCTCCTACCAAACTGGATTCTGGCAGGATGGGCTCTTCTCTCAATTCCTCACCTGGGAAGTAAACTGACGAGAGAGAGAGTCTGGTTTAATATTGCGTGAACTGGGTCTGTAGGTGATGGTGAATTGAAACCAGTCCAGAAATAAAGCCCATCTAGCCTGGCGGGAATTAAGCTGCTTGGCAGAACGAAGATAAGTGAGGTTCTTGTGATCTGTCCATACCAAAAACGGGTGAGCGCCCCCCTCCAGCCAGTGCCTCCACTCCTGAAGTGCCATAACCACAGCCAGCAACTCACGGTTTCCGACGTCATAGTTCTGTTCAGCCAGGGTCAGGCGACGGGAGAAGAAGGCACAGGGGTGAAGCTTGTTATCAAGGGTGGATCTTTGGGAGAGGACGACCCCTACCCCCGAATCAGAGGCATCTACTTCAACTGTAAACTGTAGAGAAGGGTCAGGGTGAACAAGCAGTAGAGCGTTCACAAACCGGGATTTCAAAGTTTCAAAAGCTTTTTTAGCGTCCGCAGACCAAACAAAGGGAACCTTAGCCGAGGTGAGAAGAGTTAATGTTGTTGCAACTACACTATAATTTCTTATGAATCTGCGATAGAAATTCGCAAATCCTAGAAATCGTTGTAGGTCCTTCCTTGTTGTAGGAGTCGGCCAGTAGACCACAGCCTGGATTTTAGCTGGATCGGACTTTAGCTGGCCCTTCTCCACCACAAAACCAAGAAAATCAACAGATGGTTTGTGGAATTCACATTTCTCGGCTTTCAGAAACAGGCGATTTAACAGTCGTTGGAGAACTAAACGAACGTGTTGTATGTGCTCCTCCAAGGAGCTGGAAAAAATCAAAATGTCATCTAGGTAAACAAATACAAATCGCCCTAGCATATCTCTAAGAACATCGTTAATGAGGTGTTGAAAAACAGCAGGAGCATTTGTGAGACCAAATGGCATTACTAAATATTTGAAATGTCCAATAGGAGTTTTGAAGGCAGTTTTCCATTCGTCACACTCTTTGATGCGTGCCAGGTGGTAGGCATTTCAGAGATCAAGTTTGGTAAAGACCTGAGCTTGGTGTAGTGGGGCGAAAGCTGAATCTATGATAGGCAAAGGATACTTATTCTTTATGGTAATGTCGTTTACACCACGAAAATCTAGGCATGGTCGTAGGGTTTTGTCCTTCTTGAACCCTGAGCTGAGGGTAGAGGTGGAAGGGCGAATAAGTCCAGCAGCAAGCGAGTCAGTGATGTATTTTTCCATAGCCACGTGCGTGGGCTGCGAAAGTTTGTAAAGTCTACTGGAGGGTAGTTTAGCATTGGGTATGAAGTCTATAGAACAGTCATATGGTCTGTGTGGTGGTAACGAGAGGGCTTGATCTTTACTGAACACCTTTTCGAGGTTATGATAGGATTCAGGGACTGAGGAAACTCGGTACAGCGGAATGGAGACAGTGTGAATGACAGAAGATACTCCAGTTGACAATGTTTAAACTGGTCCAGTCAATGTGAGGATTGTGGGGTCTGAGCCAGGGGAGACCAAAAACAACAGGTGAAACGGGTGAGGAAATGACAAACAGACTAATCTTTTCTGTGTGATTTCCAGTTACTCGTACAGACAAAGGTTGAGTTTGATGTGTTACGGAATACAAAAGTCGACCATCTAAAGCAAACACCTCTCTCCGAGATGTCAATGAGGAGAGAGGAATGTTGTTTTTGGATACAAATGCCTGGTCAATGAAATTATCGTCTGCTCCGGAGTCAATAAGTACCTTTGTATTGATGCTGCCATGTTCCCAGGACAGAGCACCATCTAGAAGAATTTGACGAGGGGGCTGAGCCTCCTGGTGAGCCTCCTGTTTTGGCTTTATAGGGCAAGAAACAAGGAGATGATCGGCCTGGCTGCAGTAGAGACAGAGGTGGTTTCTTCTTCGCCTAACACGCTCCGCCGACGTAAGATGAGCTCTCAGCTGCATGGGCTCAGGATCAACAGCGTGGCGGTGCTCCTCGGAACCAGGGGCAGAAACCGGATAAGGTGGAGATGAAAAGGCTTTGGCTGAGCTTTGGGTCTGCAAAGCCTCACTGCCACGTGAACTTGACATTAGCTCTTTCCCTACGTCCCTACGTCTCTCTCTTAGGCGGTGATCTAATCGAATAGCTAGAGAAATTAGCTCATAGGGTCCTAGTCTCATCTCTGGCGGCTAACTCATCTTTGATATTTTCGTTTAATCCACAGGTAAAAACTCCCTGTAGTGCTCTTTCATTCCACTCACACTCAGCTGTGATAATGCGGAAATCCACGGAATACTCTGCTACTGTCGCTGCGCCTGTTTTAACTGCAGGAACTTGTTATCAACTTCCTTTCCCCTAAAGGGATGGTCAACTACCTTCCGCAGCTCACTTGAAAAGGCAAAAAAAATTTGGTAGATGTGGGGGTGATTTGCCTGAAGGGCTACTGCCCATGCGGCTGCTTTACTGGTAAGTAAACTGCAAATGAATGCAATACGTGATCGATCGGTGTTGTAAGTGCCAGGTGGTCGGCGCCGGAGGCTGAAGAGGCGGGTCGTCAGGTGCAGGAGAGGAGCCGCTGATGAGGCGCTCCTCAAGCTGGGAAACACAGGTGGTCAACTGGCCAAGCTGAGCGATGACATTCTGCAAGGCTGCCCCGTGCTGACCCATTCTGCCGCCGTGATGTTGGAATGCCGTTTTTACCAAGTCCAAGTCCGCGGGATCCATTTCTTGGCTGGATTATTCTGTCAGGTATCGTGTGTGGCTTGATCCCAAATATAACACAGACAGGATTTAAGACTAACAAAAATTGCTTTATTAACAAAGTCTCTAAACTAAAAACGACTCTATGTCTCCGGACGGTAGAGCGAGAAAAAAACAATAAGTGCTGTGGCAAAAACAAAGGAGGCAGGTCTGGTCCTGGTTGCAGCTATGAGACAGGAACGTCAGGAGCGGAATAATCCAGCGCTGAAGTGGTGTCCACATGCTGCTTAAGAAGGGAGCTTGATTACCAGACTGAAATCAGATGCGTCTCATCAGCTGCTCCCAGGAGAGACCGGCTCCGCCTCTAGCCACACACACACGCCCTGTAGGTAGACACAAGGAAGCGGAAAAAACAAAAACAAAACAAAACCAAGAACCATAGCCATAATATAAATACAGGGAGTCCTCGAGTTACGTCGGTCGCGAATTACGTCGTTTTCGTAGTTACGACAATCTCCCATGAACTTCCTTGTTTCGCTTTAAGCTGTTTGCTCCGTAAATACGTCAGACTTCACACGGGAAGTAGTTGTCGGCGGAAGTAAATGTCGTCACGTGTTGCTACAGTGGACGCCATGTTGGGGTGTTTTGCTCCCTTCATTATGGCTCCCAAGCGAAAGGCAGACTCTGCTGCTTTGAGGAAAAGGAAAGCGATCACATTGGAAGTTAAATTTGACATTGTTAAGCGATCCGAAAATCGAGTAACAGCGGCAAACATTGGCCGATCACTTGGCCTAAGCCGTACGACTGTCGCAACAATCATCAAGGATAAAGATCGCATCAGTGTGTGGTGTAGGTGCTGTATAACAGTTCTCACTCTTTTATAACTGTTCAGCATTCTAATAAAAAAAAGGTTTCAGCATCAGTGTGTGATGTAGGTGCTGTGTAACAGTTCTCACTCTTTTATTATTATGATGTAGGTCAATCAATCAGTCAATCAAATTTTATTTGTATAGCCCATATTCACAAATTGCAATTTGCCTCATAGGGCTTTAACAAAGAGTACAGGGTATGACATCCTCTGACCTACACCCTCAACAAGGTTGAGAAAAAACTGCCAAAAACCCCCTTTTAACAGAGGAAAAAAACACAGAAACCTCCAGGAGAGACTCATTTGAGGGATCCCACTCCCAGGGATGGACAGAAGTGCAATGGATGCCACGTGTACACAACACATTAACAACATGACTTATAATTATTAATTATACAGGTAGAATAATATAATATAATAATGCTATGTAATTGTTCTATCTTTGTTTATTACTGTTTGCATTGTAATAAAAAAAGGCAAAAGGCAATTCACCACAGTAAACTCTTTTTGTACGGTGGTGTTATGGCGACATCTGGTGGCACAACTTTATAACTACCTTCCCTATGAACGTATGTTCCGAATTACGTCGAAATTCGCTTACGACACATTCTCAGGAACGGATCTCCGACGTAACTCAAGGACTCCCTGTAACTGACAAAAACACCGGATCACAACATGTTCACTCAAAATAACAAGTGTCAGAATGGAGGAGCACTAATTAAAATATGGTACATGTAACTGTTCGTGAGCAAAAACAATTGCTGCTTCTGCAACTTCAACTAATAATAAAAAGTGCTTTAACTTCTGTTGGGCTTCAAGCTGTTAGACACTGAAAAGAAATCTTATGAATCGCACAATCGGACAACAAACACAAAATCATCATCTCAATACAATGCTCTCGTCACCCTGTTAACCTATATGAACCTTGTCAACCTATATGCAAACCTGTCAACCTACATTCAGCTCATCAACAAACCAAAAACAGCCTCTCTCAGACCTTTCTCAGACTCGAATGCATGCCAAAAGTTTATGCACGGTTCAGTGAGAGGCCACTCAACCGAAAAATTTTCACTGAAAAAGCTCAAGACTACCAGCACACCAAAAGCACTCATGATTAGTACTCATATTATAGCAGGGGTCAGAAGGTTAACAGGTTGGGTACTGGCTTGTGTGATTCTATTAAAAAAACAGTGTTTTGATTTAAAGTAATTAACTAACCCTAACCCTTAAGAATAGATGATTTTTGTGTTTATAGTAAAACTAATAAGCACATAGTTAAAGTGATGAAATGGTTATGATAAAAGAAACAACTCTGTCTCAAATACTGGTCAAAGCCCTGTGGAAAAGAAAATGCATTTGGATAATTAATTAGGTGTTCATTTGTACTGGGACAGTGCAAAAAATGCAACTTGTTCATATAACTGCAAAGATTCACACAACATAATCTGGCACTTGCAAGGGACACGCAACTCACCACTGCTGCCACCAGTTTTACATGGGGAACATGCCAGTGAATTCTTACGATAAATGTGTGAAGACAGAGTGTACAACACAGTAACCATAGAGATGATACAGTATAATCCGATCTGATTCACTGACCCTACAATACATTCTACCCTTTGGAACCTGTATACTATAATGTATATCCCCATCTGATTTTGTAGCTGTGTATTATTGATTGATTTGATTGATTTTTTTTAGATTTTGTATCTCAAAATGTGAATGAAAACTGTAGATGAGGATTTACAAACAGATGATCACAGAGCTCTTTTTAACTGATATCTTTCTCTTTCAACCCTTCTGTGATGTGACTTTTCAAATCCTTTACTTCATCCACTGCTCTTTTTTTCCTTTCCAAGGTCAAAACATATAAGAATATTTTTGAAGAGAAGATACAATAGTTCTTGACTATATTTCTCTTCATCAGAAGTTCTTTTAATCTTCATATTTAAAAGTCAGTTTCCTTTGACAAGAGGCATTGTGTAGTATTGTAACAATCATCCAGTGTTAATCAAAGGTTTTTCTTTCATTATATAATTTTTCTGGAGTGGAGGGAAACTTAATGAAAACCAATCGCGACCTGAAAAGAAAATCACTGAGGGAGTCAGAAAGAGATTGCGACAGAGAAAAAGGTAGAGAGAGAGCGAGACAGTTGTCGTGTAGAGAGAGAATGAGGGAAGTGAGATACTAGGAAAATGCTGTTTTTGTCAGAAAGTGGCGTTAAGAAAGAGAAAATAATATTTTATCACAATGTGTGGAAATGCTCAAGTTCCCACACTTGTTTCCATCAGACCCACTTATTCCTGCTAGTACTACTTGGCGACGTCAACGTCCACACAGTCTCAACTGAGACTGCCCTCCTAGCTGTCACAGAGGAGCTCCATACAACAGAACATCCTCCCTCTCCGCTGTTGTCATCCTTCTTGACCTCTCTGCAGCTTTCGGCACAGTCAACCACACGACCCTTCTCTCTACACTCAGAGAACTGTGAGTCTTAGGCTCAGTACTAGCCCTGTTTGCATCCTACCTCAAGGATCGCACCTACAAGGTCACGTGGAGAGGATCTGTGTCAGATCCCTGCGAACTCACGACTGGGTTGCCCCAGGGCTCGGTTCTGGGTCCAATCCTCTTCTCCGTGTACACTGGGTCACTAGGCTCCATCATCACCTCCCATGGCTTCACCTACCATAGCTATGCTGATGACACTCAGATGATATAGTCCTGTCAGAAACCCAGGTGGCTGCAAGAATCTCTGCATGTCTGGCTGACATCTCTCAATGGGTGTCAGCCCACCACCTGCACAACCTGGACAAGATCGAGATGCTTTTTCTACTGGGGAAGGTGTCTCCCTTCAACGACCTCTACATCACTATTGAGAACTCGGTAGTAACTCCAGCCCACACAGACCTAGGCGTGACACTCGATGACCAGTTGTCCTTCGCTGCCAACATCACAGTGATGTCAGGAGGATACGTCCCTTCCTAACCAAGAAGGCAACGCAGGTTCTGGATCAGCCTCTTGTAATCTCATGCATGGACTACTGTAACTTCCTCCTAGCTGCAGCTCATCCAGAATGCGGCCACCATCAATCTAAATAGCTCGTTTGGTCTTTAACTTACCTAAATTCTTCCACACTACACTGCTCCTCTGCGCCTTGCACTGCTTACGGTAGTGACTTGAATCTAATTCAAGGCACTGGTACACTCCTACCGTGCTGCGAATGGTTCAGGTCCTTCCTACATTCAGAAAATGGTCAAACCTTACACTCCAGCCCTCCCACCCTGATCTCCCACTGCCAGACGGCTTGCCACTCCCTCACTTCGAAGGACAGGCGGCCACCATCAATCTAAATAGCAGCTGTTCTCTGTCCTGGCTCCTCACTGGTGAACGAGCTTCCCATAGACATCAGTACAGCAGAATCTTTCCAATGCTTTTGTCGCAGACTGCAAACTCACCTATTCAGACCTATTCAGCACCTCACTCCCTGAACATAACTTAAAAAATCTATGACCACTTGACATCAGGCACTTAAAGTGATTTTTGCCTGTTTTCTGATAAATATTTATATACTCGTTTACTTATTGCACTTTTTGGGTATATTTTAATGTTGAATGCACTTATTGTAAGTTGCTTTGGATAAAGATAAGATATTCCTTTATTCGTCCCACATTGGGGAAATTTCAACGTTACAGCAGCCACAGGGATAGCAGTGTGCATTAAACAGCAATGTGCATTAAACAGATAATAAAAAAGTAGTAAAAAATAAAAAATAGAAAAATAAAGAAATTGCAACAAAACACTAGACATCTCAGAAAAAAAACTAAATATATCAATAGGTAGATAAGTTAGGTACATTTACACATTGCACATGTACTAGTAGTAGTATACACTATATACACATACATATATGTCTATATATATACATATATATCTCCTATATACATATACAACAATGTGCAACAATACAGTAATGTACACAATACAAAAAAAATACAGTAGTGCAACAGTGTAGCAGCATTGGGTTTGTGTGTTGTGTGTGTTGTATGTTGTGGTCTACTAGGAGAACTGTTGGTTGTAGAGTCTGACTGCTGCTGGAAGAAAGGACCTGCGGTGACGTTCCTTCACACATTTTGGGTGAAGGAGTCTGTCACTGAAGGAGCTCCGCAGTGCTGCCACAGTGTCCTGCCGGGGGTGGGAGTCGTTCTTCATCATGGACAACAGCTTGGCTGTTATCCTCCTCTCTCCCACCACCTGCACTGGCTCCAGGGGGCATCCCAGTACAGAGCTGGCCTTCTTGATCAGTCTGTCCAGTCTCTTCCTGTCAGCTGCCGAGATGCTGGTCCCCCAGCAGACCACTCCATGAAAGATGGCTGATGCCACCACAGTGGCATCAGCGTCTGCTAAATGATTGTAATGTAACCCACTGTTACAATGGAAACATGCTGTTGATGCAGCAATATATGCAGTATGAATGAAGATGTTTCATCTGTAGAATTATTTAGATTTTTTCTTTGGCCCTGAAATATATCTTTTGTGTTTCTGCACTTTATTGCCCAGAAATCCCCTGCTAGCCACAGAGCACAGACTGACATTACACACACACACACACACACACACACACACACATATATATGTATGTTCTACTTTGGATTTAATTCAGATTTTTTTAAAATGACCATCACTGATTATTTTACCAAGTGTGTCTTTTTATTCCAAACTTAACATGGCATTTATGAGTCCCTCCTAGCATTTATGAATGTCACCTGCATCATTATGTGGTTAAATAAATGGTTAATAATTTCATACCCATACCCCTAAAAGGCTTGTTTTCTCACTTCTGCTACTAGTTTTAACCCATCTTTTCAATTGACAGCCATTAGATTTTTTTTAGAACAATGGACCTTGCTTCAAAAATAAACACATATATATTTTTTTATTCCAGGAAGAAAAACCTGCTTGAATATGTTTTGGCAAAGTATCAGAAAACTTGATGACTTTCTTTACTTTTACCTTCTCTCACCCTCCATCTCTTCAATTTTCCTTTCCTTCCCTTATTGCCTTTATGCAGGAAACAGTAGAATATGCCTTCCTCATCATTTTCACTATAGAAACATTTCTGAAGATTATTGCCTATGGCCTGGTCATGCACCAAAACTCCTACATCAGGAATGGCTGGAACTTGCTGGACTTTGTCATTGTTATTGTGGGGTGAGTTCATTGAATGAATATATTAACACTGTATGTATATGCATATAGACACAGACATTGTTGCAGACACACACCCAGATAGCAATGACACCATTCCTCAGTAAGGCTTAATCCATACATCCATACTATACTGCTTACACACTGCGTATTCAGTTGCTTATTCAGTTTTCAATTTCTTGTACTTAGACACACTTATATATGCAGATCAAGACACATTTACTGTATGCATTACACAGTCTCGTTAACTCAACATTTAACTCAATCATAAGCAACACAAATTGATAATCAGCCTATCATCACAAACACACACACTTAGATTGCTTAGAGTGATTATCTACCTGACTCTTGTGGGATCAAATTAAATCTAATCTAATTTTCGGTGTTATAATAGTAAATGTTTATAAATCAAGTACTAATACTAATACTAATATATAATTACTAACACTACTGTTATTCATAATAACACTACTAATAACAGTAGCAATGTTGTCAGAAACCGTATAAATTAAGAATAACAGTGATAATAATTTGTTTGGGTGATAGTGACAGATCAGAATTATGTTGCTCCCAAGTCAGATGTAACTATAGAGTTTAGCATGTTCCATGATCAGCTGCCACCACAGTGAATGGATTGCAGGGGAAGATGCTAGGTCAGTAATATGAATTCATAAGACATTAATCTGATGAAAATAGAATGGAAACAAAAAGTAGGAGGCACTGTAAATGGCATGAATAATATCTTGTGGTCATGCATTAAAACAAGAGGTGGCCACAAAATAGGATCTTGTTCCCACGTATTAGTGGGACAAAAAAAAAATTTCCACACTTCGCCAGGCGGGCTCCGTATGAAACGGTGAAAATGCACATTAAAAATATGCACTCACACACATAAACTATCTTTATAAGAACACACAGGTACATGAACACAGAGACAAATACAAAGAGCACATGTGGATTTGCTCTCTGCTTCCTGTCACTTCTGCTTTCATCTATTTTGCCCTATCTTGATGGTATCACCTTCACTGCTCTGTTTTATTTATTTTCTGATTTCTTCCCTGTTTCCTGTCTGCCTCTTTAACCCTAATTCTCTTTTCCTCTCCAGGTTGTTTAGTGTTGTTCTTGAGATGATAACCAAAGACACCGACTCTGCTGGACAGTCTGGAGGTAAACCAGGGGGGTTTGATGTCAAGGCTCTCAGAGCCTTTCGTGTGCTGCGACCCCTTCGCCTTGTTTCTGGAGTTCCCAGTGAGTTCACACAGAGCTGGTTTAAGTCTTCAACTGTTTTAATTAGGCTCACAAAGTCGAACAAATTCAGTTTAACAAAACGGTAATAAGAAGCAGAGATTGACAGTCCAAACATATCCCTTTACACATTTTTTAAAAAACATTCTTATGTATTTAAACTAAATACAAGTACATTCATATTTTACTTGCTAAACTATTATGTCATTTTCAGATCTGTTTTAGTTTAACATATGTCCGTGTTGGGTGTTATTTAAATTAAACTGTGATATTTTGATTTATTTGCTGATGTTATAACAGTGGATTTGGTGGCATTCATGCTTATTCAGTCACGAGGCTATATAATGTCATTTGACAACTGGTAGCCTGTATATTTCTGTGAACATGTTTTTTCGTCTTTTGCTTTGTGTACTGCTGTTTGTGTGTGTGAGTGTTTGAGTGTGTGTGTGTATGTGTACTTGTATCTTTATGAGTACAATTTTGAGAATAAACTTTACTTTCCTTACTTTTTCATAAGACTGTCCTAGACTTTATTTTTAGGATTAGGATTAGAATTAGGTTTAGGTTAGGGTTAGGGTTTGCTCTTACCGAAAAGTAAGTTGCCACCTACAGTATATAGCCACCTAAAATCTTTGCAGCCTGCAGTTTTAGTAGCGCTCAAAGCTCAGTCAATTGTCAATGACTGGATTGTATCAATTATTCATTGATCTCCTAATCACTTACTAAATAAACGGATTTGTTTTATGCAATATAAATGATAGAAAGTATTAAAAAATATATAGTGCAGCCAAAGGTGATACAGTACATTTTAATAGCTTGTTTTATGTGATTCTAAAGATACTGAGAGCCCTCCTGAGATCTATAATAGTATTTTATTGTGTGTGCCAGTGTCTTCTCTGACCTTGAATTATGTGCCTGCAGGTTTACAGGTGGTTTTAAACTCCATTATTAAAGCCATGGTTCCCCTGCTTCACATTGCTCTGCTAGTCCTCTTTGTCATTATCATCTATGCTATCATTGGCCTGGAACTCTTCATTGGCAAAATGCATGCCACATGCTATGCAATACAAACAGGTAAGGTAGCATAGAGATATTTTGCACACTTTTTAATTTCTTTTGGTCTCACTAGATGATGGGCAGTTCTGTTCTGTAATGGTTGACCTGCTAGAGTGGAGCAACTTTAAGGAGATTTTTTACACTCAGATTGTATCCTTTGGGTTCACCCAATGCAGTAGGAAGCAAAACCCCAAGAAAAAATAGCAACCTATGGAGGCAACAAAATAGTGCTCGAATGGCCTCTAAACATTGTCATAAAATCATTACAACACTTCCAGAAGACTAGTTGGCTCCTTATGAGTCACCACTGTGCAGGTACTGTATAACTAAAATAATGTTTAAAAACAAATTTGTGTTTGTGGTGGCAGTGTCTTATCTCTGTCTCTTGCAGTAAAGTAGGCCTTTCTCTTCCTCTTTTGTGTTCTATTTTTCTTGTAACATTTATACTACTGCTTGCACAGTGACAGTACAATTTTAATTTAGTTATAACGTAAAAGGAGGACTGCATTAAGTTATATATGATGCCGAGCATCATGTCATCAGTTGTGTAGCTTGAATACTGTAAATATGTATAATAATGGCAGAAAATATGATATATAAGAAGAGTTAAGCAAAAAACTAAATGTTACAAAAGATGAATAATGATACCTATAAAATACTTACATACTTACAAAATAATAAAATAAGAATAGGAAGGAAGGATAAATTCTTATTCTTATTCTTATTCTTATTCTTATTCTTATTCTTATTCTTATTCTTATTACTATTATTACTATTATTATTCGTGTTACTATTATTACTATTATTATTATTACTATCCAAAACAATGTATAATTAAATGAAAGTATAAATAAAAAGTGTACAAAATCAGTACAGACTTCATACAGACTGGGGCATGTCATAATATTGTTTGTATTTTTACAGAGCAGACAAGAACAGAAAAAGTTTTGTTTTGTGGCATTATACCTGATATAGTTTGTTTCATAACGTGTAATGTATTCCCTATACTATACATTGGATAGTGCCTGCTTGAGCAGGCAACTTTATTGAGACTACTGTCCTCAAGAGCGGCCGCAGCTTCAGTTCTGCCTTGTGACCCTTCGCTGTGTGTCATCCACCCTCTGTCTCCCTTTCATGCTATCTTTAAAACAGCTCACTGATTTTACTATACATGGATTTTAATCATATATTTTCTCTCTGTGCCACCTAGGGGCCCTTGCAGAAGAAGAGCCTACGCCATGTGTGGTATCAGGGCATGGCCGTCATTGTCTGCTCAATGGTACAGTTTGCAGAGAAGGCTGGCAAGGCCCCAACAACGGCATCACCAACTTTGACAATTTCTTGTTTGCCATGCTTACTGTGTTCCAGTGCATAACCATGGAGGGCTGGACAGACATTCTTTACTGGGTAATCAGCCAATCTGCATAAGAATGACTCCAATGAGGCCCAAATGTGGCACCATTTAATTGGACCTTACAATATGTGTCTCACTTTTTTAAGATTGTGACAGAAGCTTGTCAAAATACTGTTACTTTCAGCATTTTTCTGACACCCGGAAATTAAAATGGTGCATAACATTTACATTTACTAAAAAGTTAGTAAAGCCATTTTGCTTGAATAGCAAGGTCACTCAAAATTATTACCATTATATGTACGTTGTGTATTAATGCAATTTGGTCAAGGTAAAAAGATGACATACAAAACTATAAAGTTTCATATCGGAGACAATACAATAGTGTCTAAAGATAAATTAGCTAAAGCTAAATTTTACTTAAAATTGTCAGGCTTAAGGAAACATACTTATTAATGCTCCTAATGCATTACATCAAATGACTATGAATGAACTATTTTTGTTCTTCATAAAATCAACGCTACCATTTTATAAGACACTTCAGTCAGTATGCCTAAACCGTGCCCTGCTCTTAGTTGGGATAATAACAAGAAAATATTTTAAAGCTCAGCAAACACACTATAATAACCAACAGCTTTTCATCAACAAAAACACTCAACACTGAATCAAAACTAAAAATGAGTTTTCATTTACAGTTCACCCACATCCTTTTATTAGAACAATACATTACAGAATTACATAGAACATTAACCACTTTATTTGTTCATATTTTCTTTCATTAAAATATTTTCTTCCACTGGTCAGGTGCAAGGTGGTGTAATAACTACAACGTACCTGAAGGCCTGTTCTTTCTTCTTCTGCACTGTCTCCTCTTGACTGATAAAAATATGATAACAATATTTTTACATTACCAAAACAAACTCTGTATAACTAGAGTTATGTGTAAGCCTCTGTTCTCTGTCTCTGCTTGTGTTTTCATGTAGATGAATGATGCAATGGGCTTTGAGCTGCCATGGATTTACTTTGTCAGTCTGGTCATTTTTGGATCTTTCTTTGTCCTCAACTTGGTCTTGGGTGTCTTGAGTGGGTAGGTTTTGTTATGTGTACATTGTTTTGTTTGACTCTTAGGAACATATAAACCCTAAGTGAACCATAAGTAACAGGAGTAAGTGAACTCATTTTGATTATTATTAACATTTATTATTTTTATAGTTTATCTTTCTTACAATTATCCACCACACTTAGCCAAGTTTTATTTATGTTTTTGTAGTATTAGATTTTTTTACATTGTCTGAAGAAAGAAATGCCTCAGATGAAATATTTTCGCTGATCCCTCGCAATACCTCTATGGACCCCTAGGGTGTCGCGGACTCCCAGTTGAAGACCAATGATATAAAGTAGATATAACTAGTGACATGAGATGCTCTAAACTCCACCAATTAATAATACCAATACAGCACTACAAATATTTACCAAATAGTTGGATATGGTTTAAATGTTTTCATATGAGTAACAGTTGTCCATTAACGGGATTAAGAAAGATTTATATTTTGATAGTTGAATGCTTATCAGGTTGAAAACCACAGGTTTATGTGACTCATCATTCTCTGCCCTGTCCAGAGAGTTTTCTAAAGAACGAGAGAAGGCCAAGGCTCGAGGGGACTTTCAAAAGCTGCGAGAAAAGCAGCAGTTGGAGGAGGACCTAAAGGGCTACCTGGACTGGATCACACAGGCAGAAGACATTGACCCTGACAACGAAGAAGAGGGAGATGAGGAGGGCAAGCGCAACGGTAAGTGGTTGTTGTTTATTGAGGACGTGTCTTGATCTTTTTGTAGTTTTGAAGGTTGTTAGTTTTTGGACATTCAGTTGAAATTTTTAGAGATTTCAGCCTATTTTTCTGTGAAAAAAAAACAATTTAATCCTCTCAATAGAACGTAGCTCAACTAAAAATTCATGTGTCAGTAATGAAATTAATTGACCGATTAGTGAAACCATTTTGTGTGCGTGTGTGCGTGCGTGCGTGCGTGCGTATGATACCATAGCAAGCATGCCCACTAGTGAGACAGAGTCGATGGACACAGAGAATCACTGTGGAGAGGAAGATAAATCAACATGCTGTGCACTGCTGTGGTAAGTGTGACACATTACAGCCTTCGATCATTTGCCTGACTGTTGGTCATCTTATAATTCCAGATGTCCATTACTAATATGACCAGATAAGTGAAAGTCAAAAGACACTACGTCAAAAATTGCTTCATGTTTTATTCTCCCCAGTCAAAAAATTATTAAGTCAAAGTGCAGGTTAGTACTTTGCATGATTCTGCATGCTGTATTCGTTCTTCATATCTGCCTCATGTTTGACTAGCTTAGACTCATAATGTCCTCATCTGTGTTCCTGACCTCCTTAACTGTTTCCATTCAATCATTGATGTCACACTATTTATTTCTGACTAACAAATCAATTGTCTTCTGGTCTTTCTGCATTACAGTGTTTTTTTCTGTCACTGCTCTTACAATTTTCCTTTAGACCTTTTTTTTTAACAAATACATACAATATACCTAGAGTGTGAGGTCTCTGGAGTTGTTTCCAAATTAACATATTTATATATGTTAGTCAGAGGAAATACTGGAAAGGAATTATTGAAGTCATTTTAAAAATACTGTGTACTTTGCTGAACATGTACTTACACTAGATCCGAAATTAAAAGTGTTTGTTTGTCAGTCGCCAGTGGCGCAGGTGGAATCGGTTTTGCCGCAGAAAGTGTCGTGCAGCTGTGAAATCAGTGATGTTTTATTGGCTAGTCATCATATTGGTGTTCCTCAACACTCTTACCATTGCCTCTGAGCACTACAACCAACCAGACTGGCTGACTGAAGTCCAGGGTATGTACAGTTGCTCAGTTATATTTTGTTTGATTAGAAATCAAGTAATTTTTTGTTGCTTTTTTTTTTACAAAACGTTAGATGTTACTATAAACAGTTCATATCCTCTACTCTCCTCTTCCTCCAGATTTTGCCAACAAAGTTCTCCTGGCCATGTTCACCATGGAGATGCTGGTGAAGATGTACAGTCTGGGTCTGCAAGCCTACTTTGTGTCACTGTTTAATCGCTTTGACTGTTTTGTGGTGTGTGGAGGCATCATAGAGACCATCCTGGTGGAACTTGCCATTATGTCTCCTTTGGGCATCTCTGTTTTCCGCTGTGTACGTCTCCTTAGGATCTTCAAGGTTACACGGTCAGCACCAGTTAGTTTTGTGTATTTTTCTTCTGGATGCAAGAGATCATTTGTTAATGAAATTATTTACCTTTTTGTCATTCATTAATTAATAAACATACTTATTACACAATTCAGCAAGATACTGGCCCTACCATAAAAACAGTGACAAATCTTAGTCCAAAGGTGGGTCCAAATGTTTGTTCAAATGTGTCCTATTACAGTGAGAAACAATTCCTTATTGTACTTTGTAGTCCTTTTTTCCAAAATGAGGATCATATTGCTTCCACCCTATTTTCTGTGTATGCGTATCATCCTGTGGCTTGTAGCTTATGGCAAGTTGAGCCTTACTGAAGCATTCATGTGTCAGTACCACGTGTCATAATTCTGCGATGTTACACTAGATGCAGGAGACAGTTGAAATCTATTTTGTTGCTGAATATGGGTTTCATTCCTTTTCTGCTAATATTATATTTTTTTTACATTTGCACCCCATAACATGTTTGATGTTTTGCTATATTATGACTCTCTCTTAACTTGCTTTGTTGTTTTTCTTTTTCAGTCATTGGGCATCCCTCAGTAACCTGGTGGCCTCTTTGCTCAACTCAATGAAATCTATCGCCTCACTGTTGCTGTTGCTCTTCCTCTTCATCATTATTTTCTCCCTGCTTGGCATGCAGCTCTTTGGAGGCAAATTCAACTTTGATGAGACTATGACCAAGAGGAGCACATTTGATAACTTTCCTCAGGCTTTGCTAACCGTATTCCAGGTTGGTGTTTCATTTTATTAAACATAGATCTGATGTTGACTAGAAAGGCTTGAAGAGGGTCATCTTCATGTAGGTGTAATAGCTGAAAGTTTAAAAGAAGTAGAGAGAAGTATAAATAAAAAATGTTAGTATTGTAAAATTATGGTAAATGCTTTCTTTATATAAGTTGTAGAATTTTAAATGGCTTTGTATTGTGTTTGCCAGATCTTGACAGGAGAAGACTGGAATACAGTGATGTATGATGGTATCATGGCATATGGGGGTCCGGCTTCCTCTGGCATGGTGGTCTGCATTTACTTTATCATTCTTTTCATCTGTGGAAATTGTATCCTACTGGGCACAATCACACACACACACACACGTACCTTCATATACACAAACAAACACACAAACAAAAATACACGTATCCAGTTTCCCGGTGGGTTTTTCATGATGAGAATTCATTATGCTGGTCAGTGTTTTCTCCTTGAGTCACATGACTAGACATCCTACTAAATGTGTTCTTGGCCATCGCTGTTGACAACCTGGCAGATGCAGAAAGCCTCAACTCAGCACAGAAGGAGGAAGAGGAGGCCAAAAAGAGGAAGAACAGTGCCAAGTACATCCGAAGATAGCTCAACATTTCACATCATACGTTTTGTTAAGACTTGCTATTAAACCCTTTTTGTAAACATTTGTCACACTTTTGGCAGATCAAATGGGCCCCTACCTTGTCATTTACCCCCCTCTCTGTCACACACAGGAACGCAAGATCTGAGAAAACAGAATCCAGTGTTGGCAAGACCAAGGTAAGATACAGATAGTAGCTGTGGTTTGCTTTATAAAGCACCAAAAATGCACGATTGTGTACCCACGTGTCTAAAAGCGGCCCACGGAATAAGTTTTTAACTTACCAACTGTTAAAAACGTACAATCAAAACATTTATCATCACCATGTGTAGGTGCCAGGAGATGTTCTGCTAGATGAAGAGAAAGAGTTGTATCCTGCCATCGATTCTCCAGGTAAAAAAAGTGACCTTCTTTTGGCATGTACTAGTTTTTATAGGCATTGAGAAAAGCCATAAATAGATATCTCTAGGATTACTACCAAGAGAATTTTAAACAATAATACTCCAGTGTTACTAGAAAACTATTCTTTTAACATATTTAGATGATCCTGCAATCAAAGATTGAATATTTTCATTTGCCATGAGCATTTGTGTTAACAACAGGATTGTTTTCATGTTCAAAAGACTAAAATAGCCCTTCTTTTCTAGTGCATGATGATGACTACCTCCCAGAGGTGCCCTCTGGACCCTGCCCGCAGAGGCTGTCGGAACTTAGCGTCAAAGAAAAAACTCCACCCATCCCAGAAGGCAGTGCCTTCTTCATCTTCAGCTGCACTAACCCGTGAGTCTGACTGGTAGAATTAATGCTAAGGCACAGCGGTATATTAGTCATAATAGCAGATACAATAAAGCCAACTTTACCTGTGCCTTTTTTTTCAACTCACTTTTTATTGCTGACTGCAGGTTTCGTGTTTTCTGCCATAAGCTGATCAACCATCAGATCTTTACAAACCTCATCTTGGTATTTATCATGCTCAGCTCAGTCTCACTGGCTGCTGAGGACCCCATACGCAACTTCTCTGCTCGCAATATTGTAAGTACACAATCAGTATGACTGCAGTCTGTAACTGTTCTAAATGGGCCCTCTTATATGTTTACACAAACTTATTAAATTCATTTGGACTACAGTGTCGGGAATGTATGTAAGTTACAATGATTGTACATTTTAAAAAAATACCAAGTGCAACTTGCAAGAAAATGATTCATGTTTCTTTTGTATTTGAGACTTCTATCTATACCTAAGTATATGAAAATCATTCACTGTACTGTTCTCCTGGTTATGACTTGCAGATACTGGGTTATTTTGACTACGCTTTCACCGCAATCTTTACTGTTGAGATCCTGTTGAAGGTAAATTGCTATTGAGTTATGCCATGTGGTTTGCTTTGTTTACATTTTTAAATATGGAATATACATAAACGATTAAGCAATTAGAATATATTAGTAATGCGTTAAATGTTTTTGTCACTGAGATACAGTTTCAGATTTACACCTTGCACTTGCAATGAAGCCTTAAGATGATCTTTTTGAGAATACCAAATGTATCTATTTACATTACACAGAAAATGTATTTACGTTAATACAGTATAACCCAAATATTTATTACAATCCCATTTAAGCCCGACTTAATACTGTCCCATTCTATGAATGTCTGTATTTAATTGCAGCTCTGTTTTCATTAGTCCTGACTTTTCCCTCTGTCCTTCTGTCCCTCTGTCCCTCTGTCCCTCTGTCCCTCTATCCAGATGACAGCATTTGGAGCATTCCTTCATAAAGGGGCATTCTGCAGAAACTACTTCAACCTATTAGACCTGCTGGTTGTTGGTGTGTCTCTGGTGTCTTTTGGCATTCAGTATGTATCATTCAGCTGCTCATCAGTAAAAGCAATTCGTATCGTATCGTCGACATTGTGGGTTTTGTCGTGGAGACAATATGCAAACATGTAAATTTGCCGAGCCGAACGCATTCTGTACTGGACAGAGAAGAGGCACGGAGGAGACTGATTGACATTGGCCTACAGTTCCTTAGCAAATCAGGACACAGAGTAAAAGATAGCGAATGGGTAATTGATGCTGGTGGAAAGGTGAATCACTGTGGTGAGTCCGGTTAGAACTCAAAAAAAGACTCAGTTGCTGTAGTATGCCGATTTAATGACTTTAAACACTACAAACAAACTTTCTCCTATTTCTCTCCTTCCTGACTCTTCTGCTTGCGGGCGAGACGGTCGGGTCTAAGCTTCGCCCTTTAAAGGGCCAGGGTCTCCGTCCCGAGCACAGCCTTTTCCACACAGAGCACAATGCGCGTGCATATACTGTAAAAAAAAAAAAAAGCATAACAAACTGCACTAAAAAAATCTGTGAAACAGCGAAGCCGCAAAAGGTGAACCGCGTTATAGCGAGGGTTCACTGTACACTGCTTTTGCTACCACTGCTAGTAGCAGATTAAAGTTGTTTAATAATCTGAAAAATCAGCTTTTGCTGCGAGTATATAAGAAGATCAATACCACTCACATGTTGAATGAAGCTGTCGCTGACAAGCTTAGCTTAGCCCAAACCCTGATAACAAGAATAAACTGTTAGCCAGGCTTTTGTTAACATGTACAGCTCACAAATTAACATGATCAATCTTGTTTGTGCAACTGCTTAATGTGCAAATTGTTTCGGTATGGAACTAACTAAAGTACTACACTAGAGTACTATGTTGAGTACTAAGTACTACGCTCACTAGATTCATAAAAAAATGCTTTTTCACAGTAAACAATTTATGTTTTTATTAAATTAATTTAAAAAAATAATTTAAAAAAAATCGACTTGACGGTCAATCAACAAACATTGAATTTTGTACTAGATGATAAGTTGTACATGGATGGCAAAACTTCCCAGCCACTGTTATTCTTAATACTTCCACAGGTCCTCTGCCATCTCTGTGGTGAAGATTCTCCGTGTTTTGAGAGTCCTCCGTCCACTGAGGGCCATCAACAGAGCAAAGGGACTCAAGGTCAGAATAACAATAATATACAGTGCTACTCAAAGGTTTGTGAACCTCCTGAGCATTTTAAAGTTTTCTATTGTTTCGCCCTTATTTTCTTATGGAATCAAAACCATTGTGTTTTTTTTGGTGAAATAACAGTTCTGGGTTTATCAAGTCAATAGTCTTTTTGAAAAAAAATCAATTGTGTGGTCAAGACATGCGAGTTTTGGGTTTTGGGTCAACTTCTGTATGTGGAAAACTAAGTGAACCTTGTGCTAAATTGCTAAAAAAAAAAAAGCAGTTAAGTAGAATCAGGTGGGACAAGTTGGTGGCTAGTACCCACCGAAATGGAACCACTTTCAATGGTTTAGGAAAGAAATTCTGCATCGCTGATTGAAACAGAGATAAAACAGGTCACTGTAGCCATTCAGGTCAATCATGCCTGGAGGGAGAGAGATCTCAGAGGATCTCAGGAGGAGGATAGTGACAGCTAGGGATGGACTGGGCATCTGGCATACCGGGTATTTTCTCGGTGGGCCAACAAGAGACTGAAAAGACAGAAAAAAGGTGTGTGTTATCGAATGTGGTGGGCCAGTATGGTCCAAAATTTCAGAGCCCGATTTTTTGTCCCAGTCCGCCCTTGGTGGACTTGGTGGTCTGGAAAAAGCTAAAAAGTCATCTCAATCAAACTTTGAGCTTCATCTTTCCACAGTGATGCAGATTATCTACAAATGGTGAGCACTGAAAAATGACTACAACTCTGCCTAGAAGTGGACGACCTTGTAAAATGTCAGCCAGAGCCACAAGAAAAATGATAATAATCTGGTAAAAGCCAATCCAAACATTACGTCTAAGGATTTGCAGACCTATCTTGCTGCATCTGGGACAAATGTGCATGATTCCACAATAAGAAGAAAACTCAATCAACATGGCTGACATGGAAGTTAGATAGATAGATATATAGATATATAGATAGATAGATAGATAGATAGATAGATAGATAGATAGATAGATAGATAGATAGATAGATTTACTTTATTGATCCCAAACTGGGAAATTACAGTGCAGCAACAGCAGGGCATGGAACCAATATTACAAGCAATATAAAAACAGAAAAATATTACTATTGACAATATCAGAATATAAAAAGAAAAGCAATATAAAAAAGTATATACAACAAATAATTAGGACGGGTGATAAATAGGGCTGCAACTAACGATTATTTTTGTAGTCGACTAATCTATAATCTAATTTTTCAATTAGTCAACTATTATCGATTATTTATTTGCTACGTTTCCCGTTTTTAACAAAGTTGGGTATTAATTGGATTTCATTGAAAACTGGTGTATCTTTATGTGTATTGAGCTTTGTGACAAGTATTAGAGGCAAGGTGTCCACTAGTGATGCATATAATAGTATAATAGTAAAGACGCATATTTTTTTCAAATGGGGTTTAACCGGAGGTTTCAGTCACTGAAAATGACGTTAACATTACTTTGAAAAACTCCGGGTGTTCCTCAGACACGTGAAAAGGTGAAACACAGTTTTAGCACCGCAACATGACGGCCGTCGTCGGCTTTGGATATCCTGGTACGTGTAAACGAAATTAGCATCATCTTTTAAGAAAGGGGCCTTAAAGTAGCCTAGCTATTGTTACTTTATACTGAGAGATGCATTTTTTGAAAAGTAGGCTAAAAAAAGAGAACAACTTACCCATCCGGAACTTTGGATGCCAAAACTCCCGATAGTGCACTTGACGTGTTTATTTTCTTTATTTTCCCGAAAATACTCCCAGACTTTAGACATTCGCGGTCTCACGCTAACATCACTATGCACCTCTGCTTCAGCCATCGTTGCTACTGCATCGACTTTGCTATTGCTATTGAACTTCTTCAGTCTTTAGTTCAATATGGACACAGATGGTGCAGGCTATTGCCCCTTACGTTTCCAGTGGTGCATTGCAACTTTATTTGCATGTATTCTAATAAATTGAATGGTGTTCATCATGTTGCTTAAAATAATATACGACTAGACGACCACAAAATTTCTGGTCAACCACATTTAATAGTCGACGTCGTCGGCGAATCGTTGCAGCCCTAGTGATAAATGACCTACAGTGCAAATAAGTCAGGTCAGGTACGATGGACTGAAGATGCTAATTAACAGTAAGGTGCTGTGATGAAGATGATAATAAACAGTAAGGTGCAGTGAAATGAGATGATAATAATAAACATAATAAACAGTAAGGTGCAGTGAAATGAATGCATGATATGTAATACAGCAGAGTTTACACATCAGGGTGAGGTCTTATTGTACAGTGCAATGGCATGTGGCAGGAAAGATTTCCTGTATCTGTCCATTCGACAGCGGAGGTGTAACAGTCTGTTAGAGAAGGTGCTCCGCTGTCTGTCCAGTGTGTGGTGGAGAGGGTGCTCCTCATTGTCCATGATGGATTGCAGTTTATTGAGTGTCCTCCTCTCCACCACGGTTTCAAAAGGCTCCAGCTTGAAACCCACTACAGAGCCAGCCTTCCTGATGATCTTATCAAGTCTGCTAGTATCGCTGGCTCTGATGCTGCTGCCCCAGCATACAGCAGCAAAGAAGATGGCACTGGGAACAACAGACTGGTAGAAGATCTCCAGCATCTTGCTGCACACGCTGAAGGATCGAAGCTTCCTCATGAAATAGAGTCTGCTCATTGCCTTTTTGTACACAGCCTCTGAGTTGGATTTCCAATCCAGTCTGTTTCCAATCACCACTCCCAGGTATTTGTAGTCCTCGACCTCCTCTACCACCTCCCCCCTGATCTGCAGTGGCTGTGAAGGCGTCCTCTTCTTCCGGAAGTCAGTCGCCATCTCTCTGGTCTTGTTGACGTTAAGCCTCAGGTGATTTTGTTCAGTCCACGTCACAAAGTTGTCTACCAGTTCCCTGTACTCACCCTCCCCTCCATCTCCTGTACACCCAACAGCAGCTGAGTCATCAGAAAACTTCTGCAGATGACATGACTCAGAGTTTTATTCAGTGGTGCATAAGGTAAAGAGGAAAGGAGAGAGCACAGTCCCTTGGAAGGGTTGCTAAGAAGAAGCATCTGCTCACAAAATAGAATAAAGGTGCCTGTTTTAACTTTGCCAGAGAGCACCTGGAGAAACCTGGAGATTTTTGGAAGTTCATTCTGTGGACAGATGAGTCCAAAGTTGAACTGTTTGGTCATAACCAAAACCATGTTGTTTTTTTTTTGAACTTTATTTCCTTTTATGCATGTTAACAGGCAGTTACCATCACAAAGGAAAACAAAACAAAACGGCCAGAAAAAACAAACAAACACAAAAAAAAACAAGAAGGTCTCATCTGTCACCCAAGAATATAACTGTTGAGGGTATAGCACATATCTTATCCAGTTCTGTACTCCATAGAAGGAATATTTTAGATGTTAAAAACATAATAATAATAACAGTAATAATAATGATACATGGATATAGTATAAGTGTCCTAAGCAAGATATTCAGTAACTGGGGTCCACCTTCTCATAAAAGCAGGTACTTTTAGCTGTAATTGGGCAGTCATATATTCCATCATGTAGATATGTTTTACTTTCTGTAGCCACTGAGTGATCATGGGGGGGTCGGGCTTCATCCAATTAATAGTAATAATTTTTCTTGCAATCATCAACAAAATATGTAATATATAACATTGTTCTGTGGTAAACAGGTGACCAGGAAACACATCCAATAAAAATAACAAAGGGTCCATAGGAAGATCCACTGCCAAAATTTTTTCCAGTTCTTTTTTGACATTTTTCCAAAATGTTTGTAATTTCGGACAGTCCCAGAATATATGAGTATGGTCGCCGACCATACCACAGTTCCTCCAGCATTTCTTGCTGGGATTGTTTTTGGAAACAAAAGTTGTTAGCGGCGTCCTGAAGAATCTAATTTTGACCTTCCAATCAAATTCTTTGTATAGTTGGCTCCCAACCCCCTTGTGGCATCTGGAACATATGTTTTCCCAAGAATCGTCACCTATTGTTACATTCATCTCCAGTTCCCATTGTTGCTTGATGTGTAGTGTATTGTCTGACATATCCATCATTAATTTTTTGTACATATGGGATATTTGGTTTTTTGTTAAAGAACGATGTTCAAACAAATGTATGAAATAGCTCTCTATATTTGTAGGTTCCTTTCGTATATTTTCCCAATCTGTGTTTTTTGTGACATAATGTCTGATTTGTAAGTATCTATATAGATCACTTGAGGGTAAGTCGAATTTGTCTCTAAGTTGTGAAAAAGATTTAAATACCTGTCCATCCATGAGTTGATTTATTATTATCAGACCCTTCTCTGCCCATCTTTTATAAGCCCCGTCATACACAGATGGTAAAAACTCTATATTCCCTGCTATAGGCATAGACCGTGACAGGGTTACAGCTCCCCTAAATTGTTTTTGAACTAAATTCCAGACCTTCAATGTGTGTACAATCCAAACATTATTGATTTTAAGTTTTTTCTGAGATTGCTGACTAAGAAATGGAAGACTAGACAACGGTACCCCTGGAACAGAGTTTTGTTCAATAGAGACCCATCCACTCTCTAAGTCCCCGACCACCCATGCCACCACTGCTCGCAGCTGAGCTGCCCAGTAGTAGAATTTTAGATTGGGTAGGTTCAAGCCTCCTTTCTCTTTTGCTGACATCAGTACTTTCAACCGTATTCTTGGTCTTTGATTTTGCCAAATGAATTTTGATATTAATTTTTCTAATAACTTAAATACCGATTGTGGCACTAAGATAGGTAGGGATTGAAATAAAAATAGCAGTCTTGGTAGGATATTCATTCTCACAGACTCTATTCTGCCAAAGAGTGACAGGGGGAGCAGATCCCATCTGTTTAGATCCTTTTTAATTGTTTTGATCAGTTCACCGTAATTACAGGAAAATAATTGTGTGGTTTTAGGTGTGAGACAAACACCAAGATATCTAAATCCCTTCCTGGATATTCTAAAAGAGACCAGGTCATCTAACTGAGAGGGCCAGTCCCCCACGATCATCATGGCCTCAGATTTGTTCGTATTAACTTTATAGCCCGAAACTTTACTGTATTCCTTAAGGTCATGTAGGAGAGCGGGGACAGAGGTAATAGGATTTTCCAAAAATATTAATATATCATCTGCAAAAAGTGCCAGTTTATGCTGGTTATTTCCTTCATCACGAATTCCCTGTATAAGAGGATCAGATCTTATCAGTTCGGCTAACGGTTCAATGCTGAGAGCAAACAAAGAGGGTGACAAAGCATCTCCTTGACGAGTGCCACGTCCCAGCGGGAAGAATTCCGAGCAGTGCCCGTTTACTCTGACTCTGGATCTTGGGTTTTTATAAAAAGTTTTGATCCACCTCACAAAGATATCATTGAAACCCATTTTGCTAAGAGTCTGTTCTAAGAAGGTCCACTCGACCCTATCGAATGCCTTCTCGGCGTCTAAACCGAGAAGCATTGATGGGACGTCCCTCCTGGCTGCAAGAGATTGCAAGTTCAAGGCTCTTCTAACATTATCAGTTCCCTGTCTATTGTTAATAAAGCCCGTCTGGTCTGGCTTAATAAGTTTTCTAATGTATTTTTGTATTCTATTTGCTATAATAGAAGTCAGAATTTTAAGATCTACACATAGGAGGCTGATAGGGCGGTAAGATGTACATAGAGTTGGATCTTTATTATCTTTATGGATAACACTTATCACTGCATCTGACCATGAGCCAGGGGGGTGTCCTTCTGTTAAAGCGTAATTATAGACTCTACACAGAACTGGAGTTAGCTCATTTATCAGGGTTTTATAGTATTCTCCAGGAAGGCCATCTACCCCTGGATATTTGTTACTTTTAAGTCTGAGAATGTTTTCCTTGATTTCTTCTTCTGTAATTGGACGTGTCATTGTATCTGCCTCCTCTACTGTTAATCTGGTTAAGTTAATTGAATTAAGGAAGAATTCAATGTTTTCCTTTTGATGAGGCTGATCCTCAGCTGTATACAACTTTTGGTAATATGTAGCAAATGCCTCAGAGATATCCTTTGGTTGAGTTAGAATCTGGTTGTTCTTTGGGCATTTTATTTTATGCACTACTCTGTTAGATTGAGCTTTATGTAACTGGAAGGCCAGTAAGCGACTTGCTCTGTTGCCAAATTCGTAGTACTTCCTATTAGTAAATCGCAGAGCTCCTTCTGCCTTGTAGGTTAATAGGTCATCCAGTTTCTGTCTCTTTTCTTTTAGTGATAACAGAACTTGGTGTTTTTTTGATTGTTGATACTGTGCCTCTAGCTTCTTAATTTCCCTCTCTAATTCCACCTGCTGAGCTAGTCTTTGTTTTTTTAATCTGGATGAAATGGCAATTATATTGCCTCTCATCACCACCTTGGCTGCCTCCCAGAGAATAGAGGGGGAGACTGTGTCGTTATCATTAGATTTCAAATAATCTGTTATGTTTTCACGGATTTCTTGTAGAGTCGCTTCATCGTTTAACAATGATACATTGAGTCTCCAGTATTTGAACTGTTTGTTCAGTCCTATCTGTATCTTTGCCATTACAGGAGCATGATCTGATATAGTTATTGGTTCTATGTTGCATTCACTAGTCCTGAACATATCTGTTCTTGATATCAGAAACATGTCCAGTCTAGAGTGGCTGCCATGTACATGTGACATGAAAGTATAGTCCTTTTCTCTAGGATGCAGGTGTCGCCAGACATCCACCAGACCCAGTTCATCCATCATTGCATGAAGAGTTATTGATTTCTTGGACATAGGGCCTACTCCTGCTGGCAGCCTGTCTACATTCTGCCTCAAAACACAGTTGAAGTCTCCACCTATTAAAATAATTCCCTCTGCTTTATCTGCTAATAGTGATGCTATCATCTTAAAGAAGTTTGGACAGTCCTCGTTCGGGGCATATAGATTAACCAGTGTAACTTTAGAACCCCCAATAGTACCTAATACTATCACATATCTACCCTCTTTATCCTCAATTGTCTTTTCATGGCTAAAATAAACTGATTTATTGAGCAAGATAGCAACTCCTCTTTTCCTCCCGTTTTTAAAGGAGGAGCTATGGATCTGATCCACCCATTCTCTCCTCAGTTTTAGGTGCTCTTTTTCTGTCAGATGAGTCTCTTGTAGCATTGCTATAGAACAGTGTAGTTTTTTAAGCTGGTTGAATATTTTTTTTCTCTTAATTGGACTATTTATACCCTTTACATTGTAGCTGATACAATTTAAACTATCCATGAATTAGAGAATTGTGCTTTTTAGTATTCTCTCTTCCCAGTACTTTACGAATACACCTTAAATCAGGACAAACTGAAATTGTGCATAGTGACAGTGACCCGTGTCCAAACTCAAGACAACACAGAACAAATGGCCTTAAAGAAACAACATATAATGAACTTCCAAGTACCCAACTGGGTTTCTCTGTGTCATTTTGTTGTTCACCTACTTCAAACCTGAACATGAACCAGTCCCTGGTGGAACCTGGGCTGAGGAGGGTGACTGCTCCTCTGTGGGGAACACACACACAGTGTCAGAGCCGCTGTCGTCCGGCCGGTGAAGCGGTCGTTGCTGCTCGGTATGCGGGTAAGACTCGCGGTTTACTGAGTTCCGCCCATTGTAGTAAAACTTAGTATTCTTCCTAACGTTGGTTGTTTTGAACTCCATTGTGAAACTCGGCATCATTCATCTCCACTGAAGAAAGCTCTGACATCCGTAGCTGGTAACACCGCCGGGTTTTTCCCTCGCCTCTCTCCCGCGGTGCTCCACCTGTAGTGGAGCAGCTCGCTCTCCATCCGCTCCCTCTCATCCACACGGGCCTGGATCCCGAGCTCCCGTAGCACTGGAAGAGCGTCTGTCAGCGTCGAGTAGGTCTTCTCACCATCATCCGTGGAGATCCTTAGCTGTGCTGGGTAGATGCATTTGGCCCTGATGTTTTTCTGCTTTAACTGTTTGATTATGTCGCGCACCTGGGCTCTCTTTTTTTGCAGCTCCGGTGAGTAATCATGGTCAAAGAATATCGGCTCTGTTTTGTACAGGATCCGTCTTTGGCTCCAGGCTTGTCTTAGGACTTCACGGAGTAATCCAGAAACTTGACAATCAGTGATCTCGGGGCGGCAGTGGGGCTCTTTGGCTTGGCTGTTATGGATCGGTGGGCTCTCTCAATTTGTATATTCACTTCAGGCAATGGCTGAAGGACTGATTGAATTAGCTCCTTCACAAAAGCCTTTGCATCGTTTCCTTCACTCCCTTCGGGCACTCGGTAGATTCTTAAGTTGTTTCGTCTTGACCTGTTCTGTAGGTCTTCACATCTGGCCGTCCGGTCCATCTCTCTGTGCAGCAGGTAGCGTATCGCCCTCTGGTGTCGCATCCCGGTTTCCTCTGAAGCGCTAATACGTCTTTCTGCCTCTGTAGTTCTTTTTTCAAGTTTAGTCATTTCTTCTTTGAGTTCTTGCATGGAAGATTCAATTTTTGTCAGTGACTGCCTGGTCGGCTTGTGTCCGTCTCGGTTTTCTTCCCTTAACTTCTCCAGTTCAGCTAGTATTTTAGACTCGTGGTTGCTAGGGCTATCACTTGCTGCCCCACTCGGAGTCTGCCTCAAAGTTAGCTGCCTCAAATTGTCGTTTTTGTCGTTCGTGTGTTCCTGTCTCGAGCCTTTGCCTCTCAAGGAACTTGCCATGTCGAGTTTGTATAAATTTGCCGAGTTTTAAGTATTTTTGTTAGGAAATTAACAGTTAATCGACGGAGCTCTGTTTTAAGCTGCTATCTCCAACATGGCGTCCCGGAAGTATCGACCGTTGTGTACTTTTTATGTAACATTTCATGACGTTATTTTTGTATGCCAGTCTGTGAGCAGCCTTTTTAATTGTTCAGATGAATGGCTCACATTTGTTATCTGAATTTAATGTCGAATGTGTTTATAAGACAGTTCATGTCACATAATGGTTATGTGGGGATTTTTCACTTGTGATTTATAATCAATATACACTATACGATCACACTAAGATGTACTTTTTATTTTTATTTCATATGAACAGGTTTTGGTATTTTTACTTTATTTTACTGTTAATGGCACACAGAAAGGAGGACTACACAGTGATTATCCCGAGACTATTGCTGTGCTGACTTTCCCTCACCACTGTGGTGCTGTACGCTGTGTTGCAGGGAAGAGTAATAATAAAACACCCCATAATCCACCTGGTCGTCGTCTGTGGTCTGTAGAAGCGACAGTAGTGTGGAGCTGCATCTCACAGATAGACCTGTAGTGGAGCAGCTCGCTCTCCATCCGCTCCCTCTCATCCACACGGGCCTGGATCCCGAGCTCCCGTAGCGCTGGAAGAGCGTCTGTCAGCGTCGGGTAGGTCTTCTCACCATCATCCGTGGAGATCCTTAGCTGTGCTGGGTAGATGCATTTGGCCCTGATGTTTTTCTGCTTTAACTGTTTGATTATGTCGCGCACCTGGGCTCTCTTTTTTTGCAGCTCCGGTGAGTAATCATGGTCAAAGAATATCGGCTCTGTTTTGTACAGGATCCGTCTTTGGCTCCAGGCTTGTCTTAGGATGGCGTCCTTCACGGAGTAATCCAGAAACTTGACAATCAGTGATCTCGGGGCGGCAGTGGGGCTCTTTGGCTTGGCTGTTAGGGATCGGTGGGCTCTCTCAATTTATATATTCACTTCAGGCAATGGCTGAAGGACTGATTGAATTAGCTCCTTCACAAAAGCCTTTGCATCGTTTCCTTCACTCCCTTCGGGCACTCGGTAGATTCTTAAGTTGTTTCGTCTTGACCTGTTCTGTAGGTCTTCACATCTGGCCGTCAGGTCCATCTCTCTGTGCAGCAGGTAGCGTATCGCCCTCTGGTGTCGCATCCTGGTTTCCTCTGAAGCGCTAATACGTCTTTCTGCCTCTGTAGTTCTTTTTTCAAGTTTAGTCATTTCTTCTTTGAGTTCTTGCATGGAAGATTCAATTTTTGTCAGTGACTGCCTGGTCTGCTTGTGTCCGTCTCGGTTTTCTTCCCTTAACTTCTCCAGTTCCGCTAGTATTTTAGACTCGTGGTTGCTAGGGCTATCACTTGCTGCCCCCCTCGGAGTCTGCCTCAAAGTTAGCTGCCTCAAATTGTCGTTTTTGTCGTTCGTGTGTTCCTGTCTCGCGCCTTTGCCTCTCAAGGAACTTGCCATGTCGAGTTTTATAAATTTGCAGAGTTTTAAGTATTTTTGTTAGGAAATTAACAGTTAATCGACGGAGCTCTGTTTTAAGCTGCTGTCTCCAACATGGCCCCACCAAAACCATGTTTGATAAAATGTCAACACTGCATGCTGGAACAAAACCTGAAGCCATCCGTTGTGAAATTTAAATCTTGGCAGAAAATGGATCCTACAACATGATAATGATTCAAAGTATTCAAGAAATACAACCAAGGAATGGCTGAGGAAGAAGAAGATTTGTGTTCTGGATTGGCAAAAGTCAAAGTCCTTACCTAAATCCATTCGAAATGATGAGGCGGGACCTGAAGCTGGCCGTTCATGCCACACACCCATCCACCCTCTGTCAGTTTGCTGCGCTCTGCAAGGAAGAGTAGATGTGAGAGACTGATAGGTCACTACAGAAACAAGTTGGATCTGGGTATTGCTGCAAGTGGAGGTGCAATATCCTATTAACTGAAGGGGTTAACATACTTTTGCACCCATGAAACCTTTTTTCTTAAATCAACCACTTTTGTTCAATAAAAAATGGCAATGTCACCATTTCTTTTCTTTGAGTCCGTTATTGTGAATGTCAATATTGAGAATTAGGGTATAACTGAACATTTAATATGGTTGTTTTAGTATTTTTTACTAAAGATCTGACCTTCGCTGTAGTTCACATGCTTTTGACCAGCACTGTATTGTGTGTGTGTGTGTGTGTGTGTGTGTGTGTGTGTGTGTGTGTGTGTGTGTGTATACATACATCTGTGATTACAATGCTATGTATTCTGATCAAAATACCTATGTGTCCTTTTCAGCATGTTGTCCAGTGTGTATTTGTTGCTATCAGAACGATTGGCAACATTATGATCGTCACCACTCTGTTGCAGTTCATGTTTGCTTGTATCGGTGTGCAACTTTTTAAGGTATGTTGAGAAAAAAAATGGATTTAAAGAATGAAAGTATCTGATTCCCTCCTGAGGGTTACTGGCTTATACACAGGTTCACCATACCAACTGGTTCTTATATTTTGAAAAAAAAAATCAAGTAGCTCCTCAGATGCAGAAAAATAGTAAAACTAGGTAAAACTTATGTTTTTTTTAAAAGGGGAAATTTTATCGATGCACAGATGATGCAAAGTCCAGCCCAGATGAGTGCAAGTGAGTTTGTTTAATTCTTCCAGCTCTGGAGATTTCTCTAAGGCTCTTTCTCTCTGTGTGCCTGTGTGTATAAATACGTGATGCACTTTTCATTTTTAAATCACAGGGGTACATACATTCTCTACAGCAATGGGGACACAATGCTTCCCATGGTTAGGGAGAGAATCTGGTACAACAGTGACTTCAACTTTGATAATGTCCTTATGGCCATGATGGCTCTGTTTACCGTCTCCACCTTTGAAGGGTGGCCAACGTAAGTACTGCAGCGTAACTGAGACACTCAGATTTATTTATCATCATCATTATTTTGTATGTATAATTGCACAGTTAATTATGTGTTTGTATATGTAAGAAATTAAGTACAGCAACCTTTATTATAGAACAAAGAAAACTTGCACTTTTTAAAGTTTATATGAATAATTACTCTAATTCATTTTGACTTTGTATGTGTGCTTCCCTGCAGCCTGTTGTACAAGGCCATCGACTCCAACAGAGAGAATATGGGTCCCGTCTACAATTACCGCATTGAGATCTCCATCTTCTTCATCATTTACATCATCATTATAGCCTTCTTCATGATGAACATCTTTGTTGGTTTTGTTATTGTCACCTTCCAGGAGCAGGGGGAGAAGGAGTACAAGAACTGTGAGCTGGATAAGAACCAGGTACCGTATGTGGCCACTTGTGTGTGCTCATGTATTGAAATGCCATAAATCATAAAACAACAAAGTTTTGTACCCAGATCTGTTTTTTCTGTCAATCTCTTTTTACCAACCCTCATATCAATTGCAGCGTCAGTGTGTGGAATATGCTCTTAAAGCTCGTCCTCTGCGGCGCTACATTCCCAAGAACCCCTATCAGTACAAGTTTTGGTATGTGGTCAACTCCACTGGTTTTGAGTACATCATGTTTGTCCTAATCATCCTCAACACTTTGTGTCTGGCCATACAGGTGAGTGTTTTCCATTTGGTCCTTTATGTAAAATGTAAACTAGTTAGTATTCTAACTACAGTAATTTAATGGTACATAAGTTCCTAATGTAACCAATTTTTAGACACTGACAAAGAATAATTTCATTTAACAGGTTATATAAAGGATGACTTTTTGATTTTTTTTAATTTTCACCATTTTCATCACCCATGCCTGAATACATTTTTCCCACAATCCCCTTTAAAATACCACAAAATCTGTACATTTTGTTTTTCTAAATGCTAAATCAAAATTCCATGTAGAGTGTATACTGTACATGCATTACATAACGATTAGTTTCAACATTAAAACAGTTATGTGGCCGATCAGCGTACATTAGTCTGTCTGTATGTTGTTTTTCAGCACCACGGTCAATCTTATTTGTTTAACTATGCCATGGACATCCTCAACATGGTCTTCACAGGGGTGTTTACTGTGGAGATGATCCTCAAGCTTATTGCCTTCAAACCCAAAGTAAGTCTCCTCTCCTCTCCTCTCCTCTCCTCTCCTCTCCTCTCCTCTCCTCTCCTCTCCTCTCCTCTCCTCTCCTCTCCTCAATGAAAAATTATATATTTGTAGTATTTTGAAACCTAAAGAAGCTACATGAAAATAAATGCCAAACTACCAGTACAATTCCTTAAATCATGTTGCTCATACATTTTTATGTAGCTCCTTTACATTTTATCCCGATAGAGATGTTTACATTTGTATTCTACGGTTCCTCCCTTTTTCCTTTAAAAACAACACTCATACTCTCTTTCTTCCTGCCCCCCTTCCCTCTACTCTGGTTCCCTTTGCTGCTGCCCCCTTTTGGACTCCTTTTCCACTGGCTGTGACCCCGGGTTACTTCCTCCTTATTCTCACTCTTCTTCTGTCATTGCAAACTCTCAACCTCTTATGCTTTCTTGGCTCCCCTGCACCCCTCCTCCACCTCCTGCCGGCTGCATATGCTGCCATATTCAGGGCTATGTTGGGGACGCCTGGAATGTCTTTGATGCTATTGTGGTGATTGGCAGTGTAGTCGACATCATACTCAGCCAGGTAGAAAGACAGTACGCGAAAGTTTGCTATACCCTCTGTCTGCTCTCCCATTGCTGCTGCCACTTTCTTTCTTTCTTCCAATCTTTTCAAGCCTGATTTGGTTTTAGCCACAGACGAAATATGTACTACTAGGCTGCAAAAATTCCCATTAATTTATATTGTGTCAAATGGATCCATAAGTATCATGTTCATCTTCTGCTCCATACTGATCAGATAACGTTGAATTGTTTTTTTTATTATATAATTATTATTATTCTGTTGTAGCCATTTGTAAATTAAATGGCTGATACTGTCACAGACTCAGTGGCAGGAAGGATTCGACTTTCATCCTCACCCTGTTGTATCAAATCATACATTTTCTCCTCTGTCTTTCATAATTCATTTCTTTTTTCCCTCTCCTTCCTGTCTTTCTTTCCTTCTTTTTTGTGTCCTTGTTGCTTGTGCTCACAGAACTATTTTGCTGATGCATGGAACACATTTGATGCCTTAATTGTTGTGGGTAGCGTGGTTGACATTGCCATCACTGAAATTAATGTAAGTAGTCATTTATCATACATACACACCTGTCTTACTGTGTCTCTCCCAGCAGGGGGCCTTGCTGTAACATTAGAGTTGCATTCAAAAGTCTTTATGATTTTTTTGTGACTAAATTTTCTGGCATAAAACCGCAAACAGTTTTTTCTTTTCATTATGACAGCTACAAAACTCCACTTATTATTTACACATGGTTGTACACATGGTTGATGACTACATTCGAATCAGATATTTATGTTTGTAAATAACAATGATATTTCCTCACAAATAATCTTCACAATTTTAATTAATTCTTCACAACCTATATTATCCTGTTGTCTATATTATCTAGTCTAAAAGGATATTAGCAGCTGTTGTTTTTTAATGCATCTCAGTTATGGTTTTAAAATCTGTAATCATCTTGTACCATATTGATAAGAGTTATAAGTTATAAGACATAAGTTATCTCTAAATCTGCTATGCTGCTACTGCAAGGCCACTTTGCCCCCGTGGGAACCGGGGCTAGAATAGGTCCCCAGCACCCCCCCCTGCTGATGAGAAGAGGCGATAAATGAGAAAGGATATGATGTGCTGTAATGTAATGACTGTGGCAGCAGTGCAACAAATTGCATGCCACTTTGTTTGATGCTTCATGCTTGTTGAAGGCTTGTCCATGTGAGGGTGTTGTCCTTTCATTCACACATTTAAGTAAAT
This sequence comes from Trinectes maculatus, assembly GCA_016785345.1. NCBI lineage: Eukaryota > Metazoa > Chordata > Actinopteri > Pleuronectiformes > Achiridae > Trinectes > Trinectes maculatus. Next base: position 44,393 of record JAFBJQ010003513.1, read on the forward strand.
GTTTTTGAAAAAATACAAGTAAACTTTTAATTATCACATTCCAGGAACCATACCAATGAACGTACACAATTATTATTAAGTGTTGTATCGGTGCAAGTTTTCCCACACTTGAAAAGGGAAGGGCCACACTCTCTCTTTGAAAACCAGACGCTGGACTTCACTCAGTGCATTTTAGCTTCTTTTAATTCAAGTTCAAAAGTTGGCACAGGTGAAAAACCTTCGAAAAATTAGGTCAAAATTAGAAAGATTATAACAGCACACACTGCTAAATATCACTTAAAAAAATATAGACACATTCGCCACTTTAACTTTCACAAATGTTAATAAAAAGGATTTTAGCCGTAGTTTCAAATAAAATTATGTCAAACTCAGGCTCATTAATTATTCATATTTTAGATTTTTAACTAAATTAAATGTTTTTAAACAAATGTCTTTTACATGTTTTACAGCATACAGTTGATCGTTTTACTGATATTTTACCAAATAATTCATGAATAATCTGTTTTAATACACTCTTTTAACTGAAATATTTTAACAGTGGATTTCTATGAATCACATCACTCCGCACGTTCACGCTCATATAACTAACTGGGTGACAGATCACAATCAGTGGAGCAAACTTTATGCCACATATGCCACTGAATGGCCGTAACTAAATTAAACATTTGACCCAGTAACAAAGAAAGAGATCAATCAGCAGGCTCGACCACTGCAAGGACGACAAGACGTCTGACATCTCTATGCAGCACAGCACTTCTCCTGTCGCTGGATCAATCAATCAATCATCAATCAAATTTTATTTGTATAGCCCATATTCACA
>JAFBJQ010003524.1:0-31219 GCA_016785345.1 Trinectes maculatus
TTCGGGCCAATTTAGTCAAATAGGAAAGAGTTATTGGTTGTTTGGTTTAAGCGCGCGCACTCACAGTATTATGCGCGGGACTTCATAGTATTAGCCACAAAGTCAGCAAATTCAGTTCGTAAAATGATGTTATAATGGACAAATACAATCAAAAGTCATTTTTCATTCTTACCTGTGAAAGGTAATGCCGTGATCTCTGGTTTGTTCTGTGAACCGGTTGGTACATTTCCATGCAGCACATGAATGAGGCATCTTCTCCGATCGCTCCTCTTTGCCACATCCAATATGGCGGCGACGTCGACGTATGACTCACCGCTCCATGCGTCGTCTACGTATATATGTCTATGTCTATGTATATATGTCTATGCCGCTCCTCAACACGGAACTTTGATTTACCTTCCGCCGACTCTGTTTGCTTGAGAATGCAGCATTCGCTGCTAGGGGGCGATAAATACGGCCGCCATTTTGGTGGGGTCATAGTCCCACTAATTTGGTCAGATTGCCGTTTTAAAAGATGCCACACCATTGTGCAGCGTATTCCTGCTCAAATCGGCGGACAGTTGACATCAGAGCTCGGCGATTACTTTTCACAGGTAAGATTTAACATTACCTTACTGTTGGTTGTGTTTTGCGAATCGACTATTACCAAAGATCTTTGGTATTACTGTACTCAAATCGTAGCCAGCTTGCGCTAGCTAGGCTATATTTGCTGCCGGGCAGTTTTCACCGGTTATGAACCGACGCTTGATAAATCATATTCCTTAACACCGACTTGATATTTATTTATCAAGTAGCTTGGCCACAAAAGCTACACTTTTCTTGTCTTTCGAAATTAATAGCGCAACTTAAAGTAGCTTCCTATGTAGTGAGCCAGCCTACCGTGTTTATGTAACTTAGCTTGCTACATTTGACTGGGTAGTATATAAATATAATGTATCATTATTTTATTATTATTATAAGGTGCTGAGAGCTGCAGAGAGGGCAAGCTTCAGCAATCCAAGCTCCTAAGATGTCATCAGTGACACACATCGTCCGGGAGAAGATTGGAACAGATTATGTTTTTCTGCTTGAAGAACACATTGAGGAGACACAGTTTGGAATGGACAATCACTGTTCAGACTTGTTGTCATATGGTTGTGTGTGTGTTTTTCAAGATAAGGCTGCATCACATTGCTAAACTCGCCTCTCTTGAGCTGCAGAAAGGGGGCACGAGAAAGAAGCTCTGCAAAACAGTACTGTTTCAGGGGTTTTAGTTCATTTTATTTTGCTGTCTTAACAGCCAACCAGTATGATTTTGTTGTATTGTGGTTTTGGATGTCTGGTCACTTAATATCATATGCGAATATTCTGTTGTTAAGTCCACTATAATCATTAAAACACGCCATAGCTACACGTATGACATTTGTGGCAACAAAAAATTAAAACCGTGTGTAAATTAGTTGTGTATTCACTGAGTTATGATAAATTAAATGCCCTGACACATTATGCTGAATGGAGTGGTTGACCCCACCAAGATGGCGGCTCCAAATCTCGTCATCGCCAGTAGTCAGCAGCGATCGATGTGGCGTCTACTCTTATAATACAGACCCTTTTCCGAAAAATTTTAATATCATGGAAAAGTTGTTTAATTTCCATAATTCCATTCAAAAAGTTAAACTTTCATAGATAATAGATTCAGGGCCCACAATTTAAACGATATTTGTTTATTTTTACATAATTTGGGCTTCCAGCTCATAAAACCCACGAAAACAGGAATTCAAAAAATTAGAATTAGATTGTGGGCTCTGAATCTATAATCTATGAAAGTTTAACTTTTTGAATCGAATTATGGAAATGAAACAACTTTTCCATGATAATCTAATTTTTTGGAAAGGTTCTGTATGTCTATGTTGAGAATAGACCATAGACATCTTGGACCGGTCAACCGCTCCACTCAACGCAATCTGTCAATGAACTGTCAGGACATTTAATGAATCATACCTCACTCAATACCAAACTGATTTTCACACGGTTTTCTTTTTTTTTTTTTGCTGCAAAAGTCACACATGTATTCATGATACAGCACACATGGTTTGTCGTGTTTTAACATTCATTGTGGGCTTAACAATAGAATATTCTGATATGATATAAAGTGACCAGGGCCCTGCTTTCTGAAAGCAGGTTTAGTGAAAACTCAGAGTTAGTTGACTCAGAGTTAGAGGAAACTCTGGGTTTTCGGTTTCACGAAGCCGGTTGAGCTCGACTCTGAGTCAATTACCGTGGCAACATACTTTGTAAAACTAACCTGCTCGCTGGCAGGTTTTCTCCAACTAACCTTGAGTTTGTCCTCTTTATCTGAGCCTGTGTGTTGACAGAAAGGCATGGCAGACATGGCGTGTGCTTTTTTGGAAGACCCAATTGATATCGAAGCAGGAATCTCTGTCGGGAGAGGATCATCAGACCCAGATTAGACGTTTTATCATTTCAACATGAATATAATATCAGCACCATCAATCATTTATCTCAACAACATTCTCAGCCTTCACATCAGCACATGCTTTGTATCACACTTAGTCTTTTTGCAAATGGCAGCACAAACTGAAGCACAAACATTGATTAGAATTGAAACGTGTCAGCTTCGTTGCTGCGACGCAGCGCAGACGCAACGCACGCACATCTGGTGGGATGTCGGGGTTACGGTGGGGGTTTGGGGCGGGGGTCAAAGAGGGAGATGCAGCTTTAAGCAGCTGCATCAGCAGAATTAAACCAAGATTCATAACTTTTCAGTCTTTTCAAGATTCATAACTTTTCATTCATTAGTCTGTGTAGCGATGCACTCGCATCTTTTAAATCAAAACCGATTTTCTGATTCAAAGAGACAATAGTAAATAGTGACAGTGTTAAACAGTGACAGTGTTAAACAGTGACAGTGTTGGGACAGCTGAAACACTGACATGCTGAATGCAGCCACTCACTGCTGTTCGGGACAGACTAAACAAACACAGCCTACCTGTTTGTAATATATTTTTATATTTCATCTCCTGTTGCTGCTAAGAACGTTTTGTACCTGTTGGACAGCACCTGTGTTCACAAACACACAAATAGAATATAATTGTTGAACATGTGAAATATGTTCAACATATTTTTTTTTATTAATTCAATATTCTGCCATACCACCTCGCGACCCTTTACAGCAGCTGAGCAGCGACTGTGCTGCTCTTTTTTTGAATATGTGTTCGTGTTCGGTGTAGCAAAGCATAAGAACGTACAACTGCACCCGGAAGAAATAGGACGTGCAGGGTTTGTTTTCACGTGTTGCCATGGTGAATCACGTTATCTTTGTTCCATTCATGAGGGCTTTTTACCTCCGCGTGCGCGAGTTTAACTCAGAGTCAAAGCAACTCCGAGTTGATTGACCTAACTCTTATCCCCTGTTCTGAAACCGAAAACTCTGAGTTGGACAGCTCAGAGTAGGTCAACCCTGAGTTTAGATTTTAACTCAGAGTTTGTTAACCCTCCTTTCTGAAACAGGGCCCAGACGTCCGAGATCAAAACTGGGAACACAATCCCAGAAATGGAGGAAAAAAAACTGGGACATTTTCAGTTTGATGAGCAATCTGATTGAAAAACCTAATGTTGTGTCTCCAAAACCAAAACGGGGACAGAGGTAGTTTTTTTTCTGTATTTAGCCGGGGACAGGCAACCAAACAACAGGGACTGTCCCCCATTATATATGATGTAAGTTATGGCAGGTTTTTACAAATCACACACTATAAATATGACAGAGAAGCAGAAACAGATAGTGGCCATTTTGTATTTAATCTGTGTAATAACCAGATCATGAAATGTAGATGTGACATGAGGGTTTTCTGAATAAAGAGCACTAACATTTACATTTAACTGATTTTGATTAATTGTCTTTATTCATATTGCATTGATAAACATATGTACACACACACACATACATACACACACGCACACATCTCTCATACACACACACACACACACACACAGGGGAGGGGGTGCACATTGATTAACATATATACATACAAATATCTATATGAGGGGTATTGATGAACCGACCAAAATATTTCCCTTCCCCTATCCAACTCTGCCGCCGCTGGTTCAAGCACAGAGTACATCCATGGAGCAGAGCAGCAGCCCACCTGCTGCACCCCCGACACAAGTCCAGTCACCATAGGGTGACAGAGTTCGACCCAAATTGGCTGTCAGAGAAGAAGTATTCCTTCTGGCTGTACAAAACTGATAAGTAAGTAAAAAATACAGCTATACAATTCCAGTCTGTGTGTGTAAGATAAAACCTTGGATAAGAATACTCTTGCACAAACTTTTCTGTGTGTTGCCACTGCAACTTAATATCTCTTGCCACATCCAAGATGGCACCGACGTTGACGTACCATTCAGCGCTCAGTGCGGCATCTAAGTGTCTATGCGCTTGAGATTCAAATTGTAGCGAGAGGAGGGATAATGTGTGTTGTGCAGCTGCTGTGGGTGTCAGTACAAGGGCGGATAGGCTTAAGACTTTCTGCTGCAGATGGAGAACAAAACAATCTTATTTCATCCTGAAAACTGCAAAACTCGCACAAAGTAAGGAAATCGGTTTTGCTTTGTATTTTCAGTCTTGTGATGGTAAATCTGCTAAAACATGATTTCATTATGAGGAGACCAAATCTACTATTGCAGTTACTAAATATGTGGTTAGTTTGCAGTTTCAGACTTGTAGAGCCAAAGTCCCTAAAACAAGCTTATTTTGGCCTTAAAACTTACATGTTCTGGGGAATCATGTTTTGCCTTGTATTTTCAGTTTTGTGACTTCCTCAGTACAGGTGAGTTTTTGACGTTTTCAGGCCAAAATGAGCTTGTTTTTGTGAATTTGACCCTACAAGTCTGAAACTGCTAACTAACCACATATTTAATTTAGTTAGGGATGTAGAAACTCTACTATAATCCCGAATGAACCTGGAGTAAACATTAGCAAATCATAAGAATCTTTTGTGTAGCTTTCTAGATATGGGATATGGCACTGTCCGTGCTCCCAGTGAACTGCCAGGAATCTCGGAGTTATATTTGATTCTGATATATCATTTGATTCTCACATAAAACAGACCTCAAGAACTGCCTTTTTTCACCTCCGCAATACAGCAAAAATCAGACATATCCTGTCTCTTAAAGATGCAGAAAAATTAATCCATGCCTTTGTCACGTCCAGGCTTGATTACTGTAACTCATTACTATCAGGCTACAGCAGTAAGTCCTTAAAGAGCCTGCAGCTTGCTATAAATGGTATGGCACCAATATACCTACAAAATTTTATAATCCCTTATCATCCTACTAGAGCGCTGCGCTCTCAGAATGCAGGTTTACTTACAATTCCAAAAATCCATAGGGGCAGACTAGGAGCCAGAGCCTTCAGCTGTCAGGCTCCTCTGCTGTGGAATCATCTTCAAGCTTCGGCCACGGAGGTGAACACCCTCTCCGTATTTAAGAGCAGACTTAAAACATTTCTCTTTTTTTCTACATCATGTCATTAAACTAACTAACTCAGAGTCAATGAAATTATCATCTGAGCCAGAGTCTACCAAAACTTGTAAGGAATGTGATACTTCCCAGGCCGTTGAATCCTATAAGAGGAGGTTTTGTTGTCCACAGGTTTCCTCACTAGCATCCCCCTCATCGCTAGTGAGCCTGGTCTTTTGGTCGATCAGGGCAGTTGGCTTGGACATGGTCCGATCAGCCGCAGTAGATGCACAGTGACAGTGACAGATGACAGTGATAGAAGTGACGCTGTCGTTCAGCTGGAGTGAGTCGCATCCATCCGAGCTGCATCGGTTCCTCAGACGAGATGACGTTCGGTCCCCCGTCGATGACTCATCTGGTGGAGAAGGATGATGAGGATCGGGAGCCGCTGATCTCAGAGGAAGGTTGGATTGTCTGGATTTTTTTTACTATCTTTCTCTCTGTCTTTCCCTGAGACAATTATCTAGTCTGACCAAAAGGGAAATCAGTTAATCTAACTGTAGAGAACTGTAGCCTGCTCAAATCCAATTGGTCTCTGTGGGATCCAAGTTGGCGAGATTACTCTGTCAAGGTTCAGTTTTATCCAGGATCCTGAAGCAGAGACAGGAATTGGGTTAAACAAAAACTCAGTCTTTTATTTTACAAAAGTTAAGAACTCCGAAGCTCAGATGTGCGACGACAGGAGACAGGCTGGATGCGAGGCAAGTGGCAGCAGAGCAGACTCAGACAGAGCTTGTGCACAGGAACAATGGCTGAAAACTCACCAAAGGCAGCAGAAGGGCAACAGGAATCACTAGGACAAGAGATGCAAGGTAAGTACAAAAAATGACAAAGGGCAAAACCCACAAAGGAGCAACAGAGAACAGACTGCGCAAGATACCACTTGGGAACGGAATAATCTCGCAGAGAAGTGGTTGGACCAATATTGCATAGAATGGTCACTAAGAAAACTGCCATATTACCAGCCAACATGAATTGTGCAAACATCAGTCTCCTTCTCAAACCGAATAAAGATCATGTACTTGTGGTACCTGTACCAATATCACTTATAAATGCAGATCTTAAAATCATCTGCAAGGCGCTGGCTAGAAGACTGGAAAAAATAACACCACACGTCGTACACTCTGACCAAATCGGATTTATGAAGGACCGACAATCCACTAACAACACACGTAGATTTTTTTTTAACATGTCCTGTTTGGCAGTTTAGGCACGCAGTGTGACAGTTTCTGGTTGCCTTGTTGTGCTTCAACAGATTTGCTCTGCAAAGGAAGGGTGTGGTTCACTCTTCCTGTTGCGTTTTGTTGGCTTTTATTGAAATCGACTACTGAACTGACAGTTTGGAAGGACAGAGAGAGGGTGAGAGGGTAAGAGACACACAGAGAGAGAGACAGAGGGGGGGGGCTGGGATTGGAGTGGGAGAAGAGACAATGACAATAACAAACAGAAACATCACAATAATGACAACAGTAACTACAACCGTGGTTATGCTCACAGTCTTATAGTGAGATTTGGTACCTAGAAGGGGGGAAAGGGAGGGAGGGGTGAGCGGGGGGCGGTGTGGGATACAGAGGGATAACAATAATAGTAGCAGCTGCAACAGTGACATTGTTTACAACAACAACATGAATTCCAGTGTTACATATACAGTATCAATCAATCAATCAATCAAGTTTTATTTGTATAGCCCATATTCACAAATTGCAATTTGCCTCATAGGGCTTTAACAAAGAGTACAGGGTATGACATCCTCTGACCTCTGACCTACACCCTCAACAAGGGCGAGGAAAAACTGCCAAAAAAACCCCTTTTAACAGAGGAAAAAAAACGCAGAAACCTCCAGGAGACACTCATGTGAGGGATCCCACTCCCAGGGATGGACAGAAATGCAATGGATGCCACGTGTACACAACACATTAACAACATGACTTATAATTATTAATTATACAAGTAGAATAATATAATATAATATAATATAATATAATATAATATAATATAATATAATATAATATAATATAATATAATATAATATAATATAATATAATATAATATAATATAATATAATATAATATAATATAATATAATATAATATAATATAATATAATATAATATAATATAATATAATATAATATAATATAATATAATATAATATAATATAATATAATATAATATAATATAATATAATATAATATAATATAATATAATATAATATAATATAATATAATATAATATAATATAATATAATATAATATAATATAATATAATATAATATAATATAATATAATATAATATAATATAATATAATATAATATAATATAATATAATATAATATAATATAATATAATATAATATAATATAATATAATATAATATAATATAATATAATATAATATAATATAATATAATATAATATAATATAATATAATATAATATAATATAATATAATATAATATAATATAATATAATATAATATAATATAATATAATATAATATAATATAATATAATATAATATAATATAATATAACTTCATTTAAGTAGCCCCATGATGGCGCTCTCCCCGGCTTCTGGTTCACGATCAATCCATCAGTGATATTTAAAAGACACTTCGGTAAATGGACGAGACGGAAACTTGTTTGTTTGTGTTGTATAAATGTACATAAGTATGTATGTATGTATGTATGTATGTATGTATGTATGTATATGTGTGTGTGTGTGTGTGTGTGTGTGTGTGTATACACAACAGTTATATACAGTGTGTGTATATACTCAACAGTTAAAGTAGTGACTGAGGCTATTTTAGTTCATTAGCAGCTGTATTTTAGGTGATTAACATGTGACGTAATATTGTGGCTGAGCCTGGTTGCAGCTGTTTACCAGTGAAAGTAGCTTCCATTTATTACTATTGATTTAACTTCAAGGGTAATTTGTCCCTATGTTTCACATTGACTGAGCCAGACTCCTTAATGCAGCCATGTGTATATCAACACAGGCAGGGTTACGTCACAATCACTCACATCGCCTGAATACAGAAGAATCACACAGGCACATCCTGCAGAGGAGAGGAGCAACATCATACTGCCTTTGCTTCTTGTTTGATGCGTTCAGGGTTTTGAAGTCAATACTGATGCAATTTAAGGCCAGAGGCTGAGACGTTCCTACAAATCATTTCATTAGCACCCTGAAACAGCTCCTAATATGTTGTTGGCTTTATCAGTGTTAAAGCCAACGAGCCGACAGACGAGAAATACATTACAATATTTGTCTGAAAAACATTTGACAACAAGAAACATTACAAATACACATTTTAGGCTGTAAAAACTACACGGTGAAATCAAGTAAATCAATACAAATATGAATTTTCCTCTTGCTTCCATTTCTTCTCATTCCCTGTTTCCTCCACGTATTCTCTCGTGTAATAATATTTCCCTCCTTCTTCCTTCCGGTGCATCTTGCATCACCTGCGATCATCCCCTAATGATCTCATGGAAACTATGAGCAGCGAGAGGCGAGCTGGTGTAGGTGATGCGTTGAAGGGACACTGTGCCGCTGTCCCATCCCGGGAAACAGAATCCCAGCGGGGGGTAACGGATCTGAAACCCGGCTTAGCAGATGGTCCCCACTGTGCTGAGTCCGTTGACGAGCAATTAGAAGCCAAAAATATGACACGAGCGGCGACAGCATATTAGAACCTGTGACCACATGTACGATCCATCCATCACAGGAGAACCAATGAAATATGAAACTATTCTAACAGAGCAAAACAAATGGAAAAAGCTGGCACTCATCATTCACCTCGTGAGGCTCTGCACAACTAGGCATGGAGGTGTTTCCCATCAATATAAAACATTATGGGACAGCTGTTTTTGTTGTCTCATGTCATTTAACGACTCGTAAAACCATTTTCTATCTTTCACCTCTATTGTTGCTGCAGATATAACCCGTCCACCCCGTCAAGCAGAGGTGGGGATGCAATAAGCCCCATCTCCACAATGTTCCTCTCACTCCCACACCATCTCTCCCCGGGTGACTCAGAGCTGCTGATGTATAGATGGGACAGATCGAGAGGAGGTGGAGGCAGCTCCTGCTCCGCAGAGCAAATTACATGCAGCATATTAGGTCTACAAAGACAAAAATGTTGAATGTTTATAATGTGACTCTTCATCAGCGCCCGTAGGGAAATTCTCTGAATGCTAAGCTCTCCGCAGGCAATTTGGAGCACAGAATGAGATCGAGAGCAACAGCAATGGTGGTGGAAGGGATTTCTTCCTCTGGATACCCTCAGGTCATTATAGCATCATTCATTAAATGACACCGATTAACCAAACCTACAGAATCTGCACCTGAAATGATGAGATTTCAAGCCTCCAATGCATTGTTTACATGCACCGTAAAGGTGCATGTAAACAAAACATGCACCATTAAATCTATCATGCAAAAAAAAACTCCTCCATTAACCTGCTCTGCTGAATTTTTTTCTCGAGTTTAAAAATAACCATATTTTACAAAGTTATGCTTTATCAACAAATAAGTTTATCTATCTTTTATCAATTAAAATGCACTTTTACATGAGTAGGAAAATAATAAAATAAAAAAAAGTTCAATCAGCAGCATTGCAACCGCAGGGTTTTTTTTCCATTGCCAATATTGGTTATGTCCTTTGGCCCTAATCCTGTTTTTGGAAAGGTTTAAGAAATGTGTCTGGCAGTCGTGTTAGGTTCTGTTCAATCAATCGATCAATGTGATGCTGCAAGTTCCGATCCATTAGGTGTGCGTCATTCCAGAGGCACTGAGTCACTCCGCACTCCTCCCAGAGACCTTAGCTGTGACGGGGAGGAGACGCTGTCTTGCCGGTGACACACAAATGACAAACCAGAGAGTGTCTGCATCCTCTTTGACTGTCTTCTTATGTCTGTCTCTCGCCTCCACCTGATATTTCAGCCGTGCATAAATAAGTAAATTGTAAAAACAGAACGTCATTGCTGCGATCACTTACGAAGGCTCCATGAAGGCCATATTTTAATGATCTAATAACATGAACTACTTCTGTAAAAAGCTTTCAGGCAGGTCTGTTGCAATTAGCAGAGTGATTTAGGATTTTCCTTACGACACAAGGCCAAGAGCAACTGCTGTTACATTTCCTTATATGTATACTTTGAACATTTTATCTCCTCATGGGATGTGGGTTTATATGTGAATATATTTCTTTCTTTCTTTCTTTTTTTTAAATGAATGTGCTGTTTGTTTCTCCAAGTCCAGACTGAAGGAAATATGAGCATGTGCTGTCGCCACAGTGTCGCAGACACAGTGAAAGTCACAGTTGACCGATCTAATAGGAAGACGGGCTGGTACTGTGCTAAGTGAAACATCATTCCTGCTCTCGTGACCTTTCTCTCTCTCTCTCTGCAGAGCAGTCTGAGGCAGGGCGGGACAGACAGGGGGAACATGGGGAGGGGAGTGGAGTGTGTCTTGGTCATTGGCTGTGCAGCACCAGAGGAGCAGGTGGCAAACAGATGGGTTAATAGATGGGAAAAAGAAGGCGATGATGAGTCATCCCACAGAATGGATCAGAGTTATGATAGGCCTAAAGGGCGAGTGCAGGGAAAAATAAAATCATTCACAAGGTTCAAATTGAGACCAACACTTTTAGTGCTGATTGCACATACACAAACACACACACACACACACACAATTTTGTGAATTTTGCAAAAATAAACTAAACCCTGGTGTGTATTTCAAGGACGTCGAGCTGTAATTCCAGTTATTTCACACACACACACACACACACACACACACACACACACACACACACACACACACACACACGCACACACACACACACACAAACCACTCTCCTTCTACTCTTACGTGACAGAATATAAAATGGAATTTTATCGGCTTAATATAATACATGGACCTATTTATAAATGCATGCTCACATGTGCAGCACTATGTCTGCAGAAACCATGGGTAAATTTTGTACCCACTGAAACGATGCATCATGATGGCAGGGCTCACTGACGCTTCTCTTTCCTCCTGTGACGCCCCTTTCATGCCCACTCGCCACACTCCTCCACCCCCGACTGCACGATTCATGTTTCACATGTGGCAGTGGCCCAGAAAATCTAAGCCAGCGGGGCTGACTTCACACAGCTGATGTGTGTTACTTCAAACGGTGTCTGTTTCAGACAGACATACTGACGCCTTCCATATCATGAACACCTTGGAGCGGACTTGTTGACACCTTGGTTTATTATCCAAAACAGCTGCAACGTTTATATATGTGTGTGTAGCATATCAAAAGAAAAATGCTGTTTCCGACAGACTTGTTGACGCCTTCCATCTTAACTATTGCGACTTTAACGCTTTGAAACTGTTTTAAACATTTGTTAATAGAAACCTGTTATAAATCTTATTAATTTATTTATTTTCTTATTTCCTTAGTTACAAACACTCGTACATACTTTTATATAAAAACGTTAATTTCTTAGTTACAAAACATTCTCATATACTTCAAAGATTCCTTACAAAGATATAGTGTAAAGCGTTTTCGCTTTTATCATTTGTATTACTTCAAAGGATGTCTGTTTCCGACAGATGCTGTATTCATCTGAATGGTTGCTACTTTAATGCGTGAGACTCCTCTGACATACTATCTCGTATAATTGAAAGTCATCATGAAAAGAAATGTCCTTTATCTAGTTTAATTTAGTAGTTGTTTCTTTAATTGTGTTTTAATTACACTTAATTTGTATTTTAAAGTTATCGTGAAAAGAAGTAATTGTGGTATAAACAAATAGTCTTTTGAAAAAGAGCAGATTAATGTATACACATGCGTGGAAGAGTTGTTGTGGAATATACATCTTTCTTGCCACTGGGTGGCAGTGTCTGTTGCGGACGGGCGCTGTTAGTTTGGTACAAGGGAAGAAGTGTAGCTGACGGAAAGAAGAAGAACGTGGGGCGAAAGTATTAACTCCAGCGCTTTTTATGTTGTTGGTAGATGATGGAAGTGATACATAAGCACATAACAGAGACACAGGGAAACTGTTTTGTCTGTAGGTTCGCGATCGGATGGTTTGTAGCGCACTACTGTTGATGGTTGATCAATAATTAGCTAATAAGCTAACAGCTAAAGCTAGCGTCTTGTCGTACGCATGCGCGTATTTCTCCCCCCGCTGTCACGGGTCATTCGCCGGTCATTCCCGGGTCATCCACAGGTCACGGTGGCACGCGTCACGGGTCATAAATCAAAAGGTCAGTGGGTCAGGACCGTGTCACGGGGGTCATAAAACAATTAAAGCGGTCATAAAAAAATAAAACCATTATCGAAGGTGTGAAATGAAGGTGTCAGAGTTAATGAGATGCAAGGGTGAACATATATACTACTTGCATGCTATTATCCACATGTGCTCCATCTGTGAGTGTGTGTCCAAGTGCCCATGCGCATGCATGTGTGCATAATAGTAAGTGGACATATGTAAGCACAGACCCACAGAGATGATTGCAATCATAAATACCTCAGCTTTAAGCCTCTCAATCTCAGTTTCCTGGTCCTCAAGTTGAGTGTGAAGCTGATTGGCTGCAATCTTTTCAGTCTCCAAGATCTGGATCAGGTGGATGTACTTTTGCATGAGGATCTCACGCTCAATGATGATGTCAGAGTAACTGGAAGGCAGTAAGGGAAAATGGGAAAGGACAAGCACAGCGAGAGAAGACATGAGGTTGAGAATATGATTTAACATGCACAGAGAGCATCTGTGCATGTACCTACCATGACCTATCAGAGAGAGAAAGCAGACAAGAGTTTTGAAAAGCCTATATTTATTTGTAAACACTATTTAATATAAACAGGAAAGAACACCAAAGAGGAGCATTGAGAGATAGATATTCAGAGGCGAAATCATGTTTTTGTGATGTAATTCAGCATAGCAATACAGCAGTAGTGTGACCTAAATTTGAACTGCTGCAAGCAAAGTATGTCCCCACACACATACACGCGTGCGCGCACACACACACACACACGTGCGAAACAGAAAGTCAAAGTCAACAGTTTGAGTCTCTGCTAAGTTGTTCAAAAAATACCTTCATGTCAGGTATTGAATTACTGTGAGAGGACACTGTTCATGCACATATACAAACTAAAAACATTTAAGAAATTTAATTCAATGGCATCGTTTTTTCCATAATTAGTAAGTGGCGTGTTGAGTCATTGCAAAAAACATGTTCTGTGTGAGACTGTGACCTATGACAGCCACATTTTCACTACAGAGGCACTGAGCACACAGTGTCATGCCATTTATATGGTTAAGTTGTCTTTTTGTCCTGTCTTTATGTTGTTGCGTAATTTCTTGTTTTATTTTGAAACTAACTCTCCTTTCATGTCACTTGCCCTTCCTCTTGTGTCACCAGTCTGATTGTCTTCCCTGAATTGTTTTCACCTGTTCCTCATTACCTCCTCGTGTGCTTTTAGTCTGCGTCTCCCCTTTGTCCTGTGCCAGTGTGTCTTGTCCTTTTGTCGAGTCCACCAGCATATTCTTAGTCAAGTCAAGTCGAGTATTTCCTTGTTACAGATTGTTTCCTCGTTAAGAGTGATTTTTTGTTGGCCTTAAGCCTTGGTAGTTTTTCATAGCCTTTGTAGAATAGTTTAGTTTTTTATATTATATCTTGTCTTTTTCCCTCTTAGTAGGAGATTTTACTTTTGGACTGTTCTTGGTTTGTTTCTCCCTCATAAGAGGAATTATTAGTTTTGGATTGTAAATCGTTTCCTTTTCCCCCGTTTGAGGCGTTTCATGTTTAGATTAGTCTTAGATATTTCTCTATAAAGAAGATAAGTTTTTTGTTTGTAATTTATTATAACTATCCCTCTATACGAGGCGCTATCTGTTCATTGGATTATATACATATTCTAAAGTCAAAGAATAAAAGACATTACTTGGACATCACTCTCTTAACTCTGCGTCTGGGTCCTATGTTTGAGTCCTGAGCCTGACACAGAGAGCAAAGTGTAATAACCACTGGACTAGTTTTTTAATTCAATATGTTTTACATTTTTTTTCTTTTAATGTAGCTCTTATACATAGCTATCAAATGTTATGCTATATATAAGAGGGTTTATGTCATTCACCTGGCCTGCTGAATGTAATCCACCCACTCATTGCAGTCCGACGACTCCTCTGTCCGCAGCTCCAAAGGTTTCTGTCCATCATGGCCAAAGATGACGAGGAAGTAGTGCTATATTGGAAATGGAAAATGGAAAGATTCACTTGTCATATTAGACAGTTCCTTAATATCTTTGGATTTTAATGGTCTTGTTTTACCATTTCAAAAGTGAAACAATACCTGCTCAGATCTCCAAACTGAGCTTCAACATATCTGAGATCTCAACCTCCAGCTGAGCATAATCACACTCTAACGGTAAAATAAAAGCCAAGAGCTGATCTGAGTGAAAGTAAACTATTTTAAAGTTATAATTATTCAGAAATATATGTACAGGGGGTCCTCGAGTTACGACGGTCGCGAATTACGTTGTTTTCGTGGTTACAACACATCTCCCGTGAACTTCCTTGTTTCGGCTTAAGCGGTTTGCCCCTTAAATATGTACAGACTTCGCACAGGAACTAGTTGGTGAGCGCTCTCTCTGTCTCTCAGCGCGCCTGCCGGCTCTCCAGCACCTCCACAGCTGTGTTTACTTATCAGCACCTCCACAGCTGCGGCGGGGGATCTAAAGGAAATGCTCATTACACTCGCGATATCAACCCCTACAGTGACAAAAGGCAATTCACCACAGTAAACTCTTATTGTAGGGTGGTGTTATAACGACATCTAGCGGCACAATGTATGCACAATGGCACAATGAATGTATGTTCTGACTTGCGTCGAAATTCGGTTGCGACACATTCGACCTGTCCAGGGTGTACCCTGCCTCTCGCCCGATGTCAGCTGGGATCGGCTCCAGCTCCCCCCGCGACCCTTAACAGGAGTAAGCGGTAGAAGATGAATGAATGAATGAATAATGTCTAACATTTTTACTGAACTTAAACCACTCAGCAGAGCCATATCTGTCACTTACATTTCACCATCTCAAAGCCAGAACACGCATGTTACTTCAAACATGTTGTCAGGATTAGTTCATCCTAAAGATGTAGCTGCCCATATTAACACAATTAATAAAAGTGAGAAAAGGAAAGGCCTGTATAGTAAACTAGAAAAAGTGCATTTCCTGAATGCTGAAAGCTGTGAGAGAGCCAAAGGTCTGCTGAATTAATACAAACATAGTAGTAGTAGTAGTAGTGTGTGTGTGTGGGTGTATGGGGGAGGGGGGCTGAAAGATGTGGGAGCTGTAGGAGAATATCCAGGAAGATCTGCACAGATTGAAAAAAGGCAGTGTAGTGCGTGACGTCAATCATCACTGATTGGCAATGTCACTCTCTCTGAGACAGTGTGTTTGGAAAATGCGGGAAAACCCACCTGGCAAACAAGCTGGATTTACACATATACTGTACAACACATTAGTTTAATATTTTGATATTGAGTGACAGGAGAGTTTGCTCCAACTAACCCTGAGTTTGTCCTCTTTATCTGAGTCTGTGTGTAGACAGAAAGGCGTGGCAGACATGGCGTGTCCTTTTTTGGAAGATCCGATTGATATTGAAGCACAAATACTGCGCAGGAATCTCCGTCGGCAGAGGATGATCAGACCCTGATTAGACGTTTTATCATTTCAACGTGAATATTTATATGAACGCTACCGTTTTCAGCACCATCAATCATTTATCTCAGCAACATTCTCAGCCCTCACATCGGCACATTCTTTGTATCGCACTAGTCTTTTTGCAAATGGCAGCACTAACTGAAGCACAAACATTGATTAGAATTGAAACATATCAGCTTCGTTGCTGTGACGCAACGCAGGCGCAATGCACGCGCATCTGGTGGGTTGTCGGGGTTACGGTGGGGGGTTGGGGCGGGGGTCAAAGAGGGAGATGCAGCTTTAAGCAGCTGCACCAACAGCATTAAACCAAGATTCATAACTTTTCAAATCGGACCATTCATCAGTCTGTGTAGCGATGCACTCACATCTTTTAAATCAAAACCGATTTTCCGATTCAAACAGACAATTGTAAATAGTGACAGTGTTAAATAGTGACAGTGTTGGGACAGCTGAAACACTGACATGCTGAATGCAGCCACTCACTGCTGTTCAGGACTAGCTAAACAAACACCGGCTACCTGTTTATATATTTTTATATTTCATCTTCTGTTGCTGCTAAGTATGTTTTGTACCTGTTGGACAGCACCTGTATTCATAAACACACAAATAGATTAAAAATGTTGAACATGTTAAACACTCGCGATCATTTTTTTAATTAATTCAGTCTTCTGCCATACCACCTCATGATCCTTTACAGCAGCGACTGTGTTGCTGTTTTTTTTTGTATATGTGTTCATATTCGGTGTAGCATTGCATAAGAACGTCAAACTCCACCCAGAAGAAATAGGACGTGCGGTGTTTGTTTTCACGTGTTGCCATGGTGAATCACGTTATCTTTGTTCCATTCATGAGGGCTTTTTACCCCCGCGTGCGCAAGCTTAACTCAGAGTCAAATCAAATCTGAGTTGATTGAACTAACTCTTATCCCCTGTTCTGAAACCGAAAACTCTGAGTTGGACAGCTCAGGGTTGGTCAACGCAGAGTTTAGATTTAAACTCAGAGTTTGTTAAATCTCCTTTCTGAAACAGGGCCCTGGTTAACTATTTCATTGTTGTCCTCACTGTTCTGACTGAATCCTCCTTGTTTACAAGATGGCGCCGGTGAGGTCGGCTGCGGTCTTACCTGCTCCCGGTGTTTGTTCGTATTTAATAGTTTATATTGTGATTTTTAACCTGTTGAACGCTCCAGCGTTAGGTCGTAACACATACGACAGACAGACTCGGGAACGTCCAGACCCTCACACGCCACTGTTCCCCTGACCTGGAGCTCCTGACCATCCAGTGCCGTCCCTTCTATCTGCCCCATGAGTTTACTTCGGTCGTCATCAGCGCCGTTTACATCCCTCCTCAGGCGAACACGGACACTGCCCTCACCGAGCTACATGAGGCTATCTCCACCTATCAGGCTAACCAGCCTGATGCAGCCCTCATCGTGGCTGGGGACTTTAACCGGGCTAACCTGAGGAAAGTGATACCGGAGTTCAAACAACACATTGACTGTCCCACCAGAGGAGAGGGGACTCTGGACCAGAGTTACTCTCCGTTCAAGGACGGTTACAAGGCCAGACGTCTGCCTCCGTTCGGCCTCTCGGACCACAGTGCCGTCTTTCTCATGCCGAAATACAAACAGCGGCTGAAGCAGGAGCCTCCTGAGGTCCGAGAGGTGACACGATGGACCGACCACCCACTCTGCGGGGGGCGCTGGATTCAGCGGACTGGGACATGTTCCGGAGCAGCTCGGAAGGCGACATCAACGAGTTCACGGAGGCGGTTGTGGGATTTATTGGGAAAATGGTGGAAGACACAACACCAACAACCACCACCAGGACTTTTCCCAATCAGAAGCCGTGGGTGGATAAAACCGTCCGCGATGCACTGAGGGCCCACACCGCTGCATACAACTCTGGACTCGTCACCGGAGACATGTAGCCGTACAGAGCAGCCACCTACGTCGTCCGGAGGACGGTGAAGGAGGCCAAACGCCGCTACGCCAAGAGACTGGAGCTGCAGATGGAGGAGAGCAACCCCAGGGCGCTGTGGCAGAGCCTGCGCACCATAACGGACTACAAAGCGACACACCCACGCACGCTGAGAGCCAACGCTTCGCTGGCTGATGAGCTCAACAACTTCTTCGCACGCTTCGAGTCGAACACCAGGCAAGAAGTTGCTCTCCCAGCCGGAGGAGAGGAGACGCTCACCGTGACGGAGCTGGAGCTGAGGAGGATGTTTAAAGGGGTGAACATTAGGAAGGCAGCAGGGCCCGACAGCATCAGCAGGCGTGTCCTCAAAGCCTGCGCTGAACAGCTTGCACTGGTGTTCACAATGATATTCAACCTCTCCCTCTTACAGTGTGTGATTCCCACCTGCTTCAAGAAGTCTGTTGTGGTCCCCGTCCCAAAGACAGCCAAGCCCAGTAACCCCAATGACTATCGCCCCATAGCCCTCACATCCGTGGTGATGAAGTGTTTTGAGAAGCTGGTCAAAACATTCATCACCTCATCCCTGCCCCCCACCTTGGATCCTCTTCAATTTGCATACCGCCCAGACAGATCCACCGACGACGCCATAAACCTGCTGCTACACAAAACTCTCTCCCACGCTGACACCAGGATGGGGAACTATGTGAGAGTGCTGTTTGTAGAATACAGCTCAGCATTCAACACCATAGTCCCCTCCAGACTTGTGAGTAAGCTGTGGGATCTTGGACTGAACTCCTCTCTGTGTAGGTGGGTCCACAGCTTCCTCAGTGACAGACAACAAGTGGTTCGCGTGGGCCTCCATAACTCATCCCCCCTCACACTCAACACTGGATCCCCTCAAGGCTGCGTGCTGAGTCCTCTGCTGTACTCCCTGTACACATACGACTGTGTGTCCACATCAGACTGCACCACCATCATTAAGTTTGCTGACGACACAGCCATCGTGGGGTTGATCTCCCACAACAAGGAGGAGGCCTACAGGACGGAGGTCATCCACCTGGAGAGATGGTGCCGGGAGAACAACCTCCTGCTCAAAGTCAGCAAAACCAAGGAGCTGATTGTGGACTACAGGAGGAAGCAGCAGAGTGACATCCGTCCACTCTGCATCGGCGGGTCTGAGGTGGAGAGAGTGGACAATTTCAAATACCTGGGTGTGACCATCACTCAGGACCTGTCCTGGTCACTGCATGACCAAAAAACTGTCAAAAAGGCCAGGCAGCGTCTGTTCCACCTCAGATGCCTCAGAGACTTTAGGCTCCCCCTCAAAGTGCTCAGGAACTTCTATACCTGCACTATCGAGAGCATCTTGAGTGGGAGCATCAACACATGGATGGGCAGCAGCAAAAAGCAGGATCTCTCAGCACTGAGAAGGGTAGTCCGTTCAGCTGAGCTGGACCATCAGAACAACCCTTCCCGACCTGCAGGACATTTACATCAAGCGATGCAGGTCCCAGGCTGAGAAGATCCTCAAGCAGCCCCACCACCCCAGCCACCCATTCTTCTCCCTGCTGCCATCAGGCCGCCGGTTCCGCTGCCTGAGAACCAACACGGAGAGGATGAGGAAAAGCTTCTTCCCCCAGGCCATCCATCTGCTCAACAACGAGCGATAATCTAGACTGCATACACTACATACATACCGGACTATTTCTACTCACCTGCACTGGAGGTGCCAATATTGGCACACTCCATACACTTTAAACTCATATTTCATATATTTTATATATATTGTTCTTATTTTACCCTGATACTTGAGTGCTCTACTGTTCTACTGTTGTTATTATTACTGCACTTTTTTTTTTTTTACTATTTTCCTAATATTTAACTTTAACTGGTTATTTGTGGTAGCAGGTAAAAAGAACATTTCACTTCACATTGTACTGTGTATGATTGTGTATGTGACAAATAAAACTCTTGAATCTTGAATCTTGAATCTTGACACAAATGGGAGAATATGTACAAAAACATTAGTGGATGCGGCAACATGATGTTGCAGTGGTGAGCATAGGATTAATTGGTTTCTAAAGTGAATGGATTAGTGTTTTAAACTGTAACTGTTGTATTAAAATACAACAGCCTGTTAACCCTCCTTTCTGAAACAGGGCCCTGTTACTGCTTAATAATAATAATGCTTTCAGCAGTCACACAATGATGTAACGATAAGCAGGTGAGAGACACTGGTGTGTGCCAGCTATGGACAAGAGCTTAAGGGCTTTTGTGTGTGTGTGTGTGTGTGTGTGTGTGTGTGTGCGTGTGTGTGTGTGTGTGTGAGTGTTTGTCTGCGGTGGGGGAAGGGAGGGAGGGCTTACATAACCACCATGGCATGTACAGCTTCTTGTTTTGCTAATGCGGCTTCCCCAGCTTTAAGCTCAAGGAGAACATAACAACAATAAGGGAGAGAGACAGCCATGCCCTGCCCTGTATCAAGCATCACTATGTCCAGTAACAAAAATCATGCACAGCTATCATTGTAAACTGAACAGCAGGATAATGGCACAATGTCTGAATTATTCACTTCAGAGGGTACAGAGGACAAGAAGTGGTGTCCTGGATAGAATGCAGTCAGACACAGAGAGAACATGGAGACTGCAAATACACCCACTCAGCTGCAGTTCTGTTTCTTGTTTCCCTTTTTCTGTAATTTATACAAAAATAAAAGAAAATCACCATCAGGGCCCTGTTTCAGGAAGCAGGTTTAGTGAAAACTCTGAGTTGGTTGACACAGAGTTAGAGGAAACTCTGGGTTTTCGGTTTCACGAAGCCGGTTCAGATCGACTATGAGTCAGTTACCGTGGCAACATACTCTATAAATCTAACCTGCTCGCTGGCAGGTTTTCTCCAACTAACCCTCAATTTTTCCTCTTTATCTGAGCCTGTGTGTAGATAAAGGCGTGGCAGACATGACGTTTTCTTTTTTGGAAGACCCGATTGATATCGAAGCACAAATACTGCGCAGGAATCTCCGTCGGGAGAGGATCATCAGACCCCAATTAGACGTTTTATCATTTCAACATGAATTTTGAAATTCATGTTGAAATGATAAAACCCCCACCCGGCCAAAGAGGGAGATGCAGTTTTAAGCAGATGCATCAGCAGCATTAAACGAAGATTAATAACTTTTTAATCGGACCATTCACTAGTCTGTGTAGCGATGCACTCACATCTTTTAAATCAAAACTGATTTTCCGATTCAAATAGACAATAGTAAACTATTTGACAGTGTTGGCACAGCTGAAACACTGACGAGCTGAATGCAGCCACTCACTACTGTTCAGGCTAAACAAACACAGCCTACCTGTTTGTACTATATTTTTATATTTCATCTTCAGTTGCTGCTAAGTACGTTTTGTACCTGTTGGACAGCACCTGTGTTGACAAACACACAAATAAAATATAAATGTTGAACATGTTAAACACTCACGATATATATTTTTAATTAATTCAATCTTCTGCCATACCACACCCTTTGGAAGACCGAGTGTGCTGCTCTTTTTTTTTTGAATAGGTGTTCGTATTCGGTGTAGCAATGCATAAGAACATCCAACTCCACCCGGAAGAAATAGGACGTGTTGGGTTTGTTTTCACGTGTGGCCATGGTGAATCACATTATCTTTGTTCCATTCATGAGGGCTTTTTACCTCCGCATGCGCGAGCTTAACTCAGAGTCAAATCAACTCCGAGTTGATTGACCTAACTCTTATCCCCTGTTCTGAAACCGAAAACTCTGAGTTGGACAGCTCAGGGTTGGTCAACCCAGAGTTTAGATTTTAACTCAGAGTTTGTTAAATCTCCTTTCTGAAACAGGGCCCTGGTTAACTATTTCATTGTTGTCCTCACTGTTCTGACTGAATCCTCCTTGTTATGACACAAATGGGAGAATATGTACAAAAACATTAGTGGATGCGGCAACATGATGTTGCAGTGGTGAGCACAGGATTAACTGGTTTCTAAAGTGAATGGATTAGTGTTTTAAACTGTAACTGTTGTATTAAAATCATGCTAAACATTCTCCCACCTGTGTCTCGTAACCTCCAGTAGTTATGCTAACACGGGGCTCTTAAGTCAAGTTTCAGTCTTTTGTCACGCACTACCGTCACACATTGTATTTCTCACGCTGACAACAAAATTCTAAAAAAAAATTTCACTGGCACGCCGCTAACGGCGGGAAACAAGCACGTCTCCCATGAGTTGAGTCTGCCACTTACCAGTAAATCCAGTAAGTAGTGGGCTACACAATAGTCAATCAGAAGCACTATTGTATCTTACTCAACACACAGAAATTGAATAAAGACTCTGTTGTCAGTGCCATCCTTTATTCTGCAAGTCTGATAACAACAACACTAATAATAATATTATTAATGAAAGACCCCCATTCCAGCGACCCGTCCAACCAGCGCCCCCAAAAAGGGGAGGGGGGAGGGGGTCACGCTTGCCTGCATTCAAAACATCATCAGGCTAAGGTAATGTTTTCTAGTTGTAAGGTTGGTCGAGTGTCTAAGGCCCAAAAACTGAAGAAAATGGATTAATCCCCAGGTGAATTTGTTGTTTTTATTTAAACAACAAGGGAAACTACAAAAACGCAGGCCTGGCAAAAAATACACAACAACAACAAAACAACCAAACTAACAAAAGATATGCTATGGAGCAAGTGGCAATACTTATTTGTTGTTGGTTCACCTGTACAAACACTTCTCAAGAACTCAGTTTGCCTCCCGGTGTGGTTGAACCCCAGCCCCTTTATACTTGCTGGGCTCTACAATACATGTCATGGTTCTGCATTTTTGTAATCTCTGGATTTGGGTATTTTGGTTTTTATTATTTAATTTATTTATTTATTTTGTACTTTCTCTTTAGGCCTCTGCATTTTTTGGGATCCACATTCTGAAAACCTTAACAGAATAATCCAGCCACAAAATGGATCCCGCAGAGGCAGACTGGGTAAATAAAAGCATCAACCATGTGGGACAACATGAGACAGCCCTGAAAGAAGTCGTTGCTCAGCTTGGGCATCTCACCTCTCATGTTTCACGGCTGGATGAACAATAGAATCAGTTCTCCCTACACTTCACGACTCCACCGTCACTGCCGGCTAACCCATCACCACAGGCCGAGTCATCGGACCTTTCCACACTGGCTCCCGGGTACGCTACACCTGCTGCAGCTGTGGTTTCAGGCCTAGGCCACAACCTTCACCCTCAGACCACACATACCTACACCAGATTTTCACCAGTTTTCAGGTACTTCCAATGATTGCAGTCGTTTTTTATATCACTGTCCACTAGTATTCGATCAGAAGCCGTACACAGTAAGATCGCATTTATTTGTAGTCTCGTAAGGCAAAACAGCCGCTTGGGCCTAAGCCATTCAGACCAGTCCAACCCCAATACACCACAGATTTTCATTTCTGAGATGTGGAAAGTATTTGAGCACCCGTTAAAGGGTAAAGAAATTAGTAGCAAATTATTAAATATGTACGAATGCCTCATCCTCAGTTGCCAACAACTCTACTGACTTCTGCATTCTCGCTGCTGAGAGCGGTTGGTATGAGTGCGTTTTACAGGGGGGTTTTCTTCATGGGTTAAATCACGACATTAAAGATGAATTGGCTGCCAGAGACTCTTCATTCTTTGGATGAATTAATTGCTATCTCTATCCGTCCCGATAATCATCTAAAAGAAGGACAAAGAGAGATATCACACGAGCACTGTTCTCTGAACATTCATTTACTGCTCCAAAACCCAGCCAAAGCTCCCGAGCCTCTGCCTGTTTCGGAGATGAGACCATCCGCCTTCAGCCCTGGGGAATCCGGTTCTACCACCTCTTCAACCCTTGAACCTATTCTAGCTAGGTCGGACTCATCTTACCCAGATGGAGTGTCAGCATCGTTGAGATAATCACCTGTGTCTCTATTGTGGTCAGTCTGGTCATCTTCTTAAGCTGTCACAACCAGAGCAGGAGACTATGGAAAAATACATTACAGACTCTTTAGCCGCTGGTTTCATCCACCCCTCTAGGTCTCCTCTTGGTGCAGTGTTTTTAGAATCCGTGAGGGAGACGAGTAGAAAACTGCGTTCCATACGCCACTTGGCTACTTTGAGTACCTAGTCATGCCCTTTGGCTTAACCAACGCCCCAGCAGTGTTTCAATGTTTGGTTAATGACGTGCTACGCAATATGTTGGGTCGCTTCGTGTTTGTCTATTTAGACAACATTCTCATTTTCTCCACTTCTTTCCTCTTCTCTTCTTTCTCCATGTACAACATGTGAAACTTTTATTACAGAATTTACTTCACAACAGACTCTTTGTCAAACCCGAAAAGTGTGAATTTCATGTACCATCTGTTAATGTTTTAGGTTGTTTGGTGGAGAGAGGACAGCTTAGATCCTATCCTGTCAAAGACCAGGTAGTGGTCGATTGGCCTCCTCCAAAATCAAAGAAGCAACTACAGCGCTTACTGTGGTTTGCAAACTTTTATCGCAGATTCATCAGAAACTACAGCAAGGTTGCGAAACCTCTCACCAGGCTTACCTCTGACAAACAATTTGTGTGGTCAACTGAAGCTGATAATGCTTTCAATACACTCAAATCACAGGTTAAAGAACCTGTTTTGGTTCACCTGGATCCCACATTACAGTTTGTTGTTGAGGTAGATGCCTCAGATTCTGGTTTTGGTACTGTTTTTCTAAACGTTCTCCTACAGATAACAAGATGCACCCCTACGCCTTTTACTCCCATCGCTTGACCCCTGCTGAAAGAAACTATGACATGGGGAACCGTGAGTTGCTGGCTGTGGTCATGGCCGTTCAAGTGGGGGCTTCTCATCCATTCCTGGTGTGGACGGACCATAAGAACTTGTCCTATCTTCACTCAGCTAAACACCTCAACTCCTGCCAGGCTAGATGGGCTCTTTTCCTGGATCTGTTCAACTTTACTCTCACTCACAGACCCGGCTCCCATAACATCAAACCGCTAGTTCGGACAAAACCATGACGAGACCCGCTCGTCAGAGGCGGAGGAAGAGTCAGACAAGACGATTCTTCCCCTGACATGCGTGGTTGAAGCGGTCAGGTGGGAGGTGGAGGTGGTTCAAGGGGCTGAAGATAATTAATCACCACCGGATGACTTCCTTCCCAGACTCATGTTCCCCCCAGTGTCCAAACCGCCGTCCTTCAGTGGAGGAAAGACTCCAAGTTGGTGTGTCACCGTGGGGTCCACAGAACTGTCACCCTCATCCGTCAACGATTCTGGTGGCCATCCATGAACTATGATGTCAAGGAATACGGTCACTGTCTGCTCAGTCTGTGCCAGGAATAAGGCGTCCCGCTGGACTCCTCCGCCCTTTGCCCATTCCTCATACATTTCTATTGATTTTGTCACTGGCTTGCCCCCTTCAGAAGGTAACACCACTATCCTGACTATAGTTACGATAGATTCTCTAAATTCACGCATTTCATTTGCTTAGCTAAATTACCTAATGCTTTTGAAACTGCTAACTTATTAATTCTGCATGTTTTTTGCATTCATGGCTTAACACTGGATATAGTTTCTGATAGAGGACCGCAGTTCGTGTGTGGTGTATGGAGGGCATTCTGTAAAGCAGTGGGGGCGTCAGTGAGTCTTTCATCTGGCTACCATCTGCAGACTAATGGCCAGACTGAACGGGCAAATCAGGACCTGGAAGCAGCTCTACCTCCATTCTGCCTCCTGGTCCACTCATCTTCTCTGGGTCGAATATGCGTACAACTCCCTGGTCAGCTCCGCCACAGAGGTCTAGTGGCGTTTCCAGCCACCGCTGTTCCCGCCGTAGGCGAGGTCTCGGTTCTATCCATTCAGCACCATCTTCAGCGAGCCCATCAGGTCTGGCGGGACACACGTGCACCGCTTGCGCGTACTTCCACCAGAAATCAAGTCACTGCTGACCGACATCGCACCCCAGCTCCAGAGTATCTTCCTGGTCAGAAGGTTGGGCTCTCATCTCAAGATCTTTACAAGTCGATTCTTGCAAACTAGCACCTAGATTCATCGGACCATTTGAAGTGGAGAAGAGCATTAACCAGGCAGCTGTCAAACTCAAACTGCCATCATCCCTGAATGTCCACCCAGTGTTCCAAGTCTCCCTGCTCAAACCGGTGAAATCCATCGTCCTGTCCCCTCCGGCCGAACCTCCTCCACCCCCCGTATCATCGCTGGCCACCCAGCGTACACGGTAAGACAGATATTAGATGTCAGGTGACGGGTTCGAGGCTTTCAATATTTGGTTGACTGGGAAGGTTATGGTCCGGAGGACCGCTCGTGGATATCTCATAGTCTCATCCTAGATCCTGATCTACTCAAAGACTTTTACAGTAGATTTCCACACAAGCATGGTAAAATGCCAGGTGGTGTTCCTTGGGGGTGGGGGGCTCTGTCATGGTTCTGTATTTCTGTAATCTCTGGATTTGGGTATTTTAGTTTTTGTGTCTTTAGTTTTTGTTTTTTTTTCCCTCTGTCATCTCTGCAGTCCGTGTGTGGCTGGAGGAGCGGCTGGCTCCTCCCAGTGGCAGCTGACAAGGCACACTTGCAAGCAATCTGGTGATCAAGCTTTTTGTATTTTTCGCTGCCTCGTCACCGCACTGAAGGCCCAGCTCTGTCTCCTGAGAACACCACCACACTTCCTACAGCCTACGTTTGATTAGAGTCGCTTTTTGTTATTATTGGACTTTTGATGCCACTGCATTTTTGGGAATCCGCATTCTGAAAACCTTAGCAATACAACTCATAAAATCAATTAGCTTTTATATTACATGTACATTCCACACATTTTACATATATTGTTTATACATGTAAAGGAGAACCGTACATATGTTGAGCATATATTATTTACCAAATGGTTGAATTACCCATTGCTTTACCAGCAAGCCTAAACCTCCCCCCAAGACTCCCTTACATGGTTGGTCAGATAAATGGTCAATGGTACCCCCCTTCATATTGTAATGGAACCCTCTGATATGGCTTGGCCATTCAGTGTCGGGACATCAGTAGGGCAGAGGAGACAAGAGGAAATGTATTAAATATGAGGATTTGTAATGTCTGAGTAACACTGAGTAACCCCCCCCTCAATTACCCCCAGTTCGCTCATCATCTACAGCTCCCTCTTCAACGCTGGCAGAAGGCACTCTGGGACCCTGTAGACCGGCTGGTGAATTGGCTTGGGATCCTTCAGAGCAATGTGATGCTGAATTATATCAGTACAGCCTGGCACCTTCAGGAACAAGTTCAGGGGTGAGATTTGAAGCAGCTCCTTTCTATTTGCTTCTTCCAAGTGGCTTACATCCAACTCTGGCTCACCCCCTGGTCCTGGTAGGTACTGCTCCACTGGCTCCTCTTCCTCCCTCACTGCTCCGATGAACAATGACTGGATAGCTGGTGGCAAAGGGGTGGGATGAGGGTCCCATTTTTTGAGCATATTTACATGGAAAGTCTGCAGAGACTGTTTTCGATGCGATCTGGATCCGATATATCACAGGATCCATCTAATTGTGTAAGGGCCCTGCCACTTTGCCAACAGTTTGTGTTTAGAAGTGGGCAACAATAACAGGACCTCTCCCCCGGGCTCAAAACTTTGTTGTGTGGCAGACCGGTTATACCATTTCTTCTGCTTTGCCTGTGCCTGAAGGAGATTCTCTCTGGCGATTGCATTGGACCTCACAAGCTGCTCCCGCATTTTTAAAACATAGGAGACAATGTTCATGTTCTGTGGTTTTCCTGGCCCCAGCGAGGTCTCAGAGAACACATCCAAAGGACCAGTAGAGACCTGTGGAACCTCCCAGTATGCAAACAACAGATATTGTAGCCATTTGTCCCAGTCTTTTCCGGTCGCAGACATAAACTTTTTCAGCATGCCCTTCAATGTCTGGTTGAAATGTTCAACCAAGCCATTAGTCTGAGGGTGGTAGGGTGTGGACCTTACTCTCTTTATCCCTAACAGCTGAAAGACCCGAGAGAGTGTATGGCTCATAAAGTTAGAGCCCTGGGGCCTATTCCATAAAGCAGGATTACCAAATAAGCCAGGGTTATTTCGTTAGTCTGGCTTATTTTAGAGTGGATTCGGTTCCATAAAGCAAGCTTAGCATAGTTCAAACTAAGTTACCACGGCAACTTATGCCGGCAAACTAGCCTGGTCCGGACCAGGCTAAATGTCAGGCTTAGCCTGAGTCGCCGCTTAACAGTGACACTTATCTGAAAGAAAAGAGAAAAGCCAAAGAAATGAAGTGGGGTTTTAAGCGTTTTTTTAAAAACAGGAAGATCACCATCAATAAAATATTAAATAAAATACATCATGAAACACTGTTTTAAAGACTATGTATTGGTAACACATAAATTATTAAATATTACTGGTTTTCTCTTTCGCCTTTGGACCATGCCAAGTAGGGGGATAACCTTTGGTGAGTTCGGTTAGGGGGCGAACTATGGAGGAGTAGTTTGCAATGAACCTCCGATAGTAGCTGCAAAATCCAGTGAAAGACCTGAGAGATTTCAGATCAGTGGGCACTTTCCAGTCTTTCACTACGGCCACCTTCTCTGGATCTGTGGAAATCCCGGCCGCTGACACAATATGGCCCACATACTTGACTCGAGGCTGACAGAATTGACACTTGTCAATGGAGACTTTCAGTCCAATCTCTTCCAATCTGTCCAAGACCTTGAACAGACACTGCTCATGTTCTTCTAGTGTTTTCCCAAAGACGATTATGTCATCTAGATACACAAGGGCTTCGAGGAGGTGCATGTCACCAACCGCTTTTTCCATTAAGCGTTGGAAGGTTGCAGGCGCTCCAGTAATCCCTTGGGGCATTCGCTCAAACTGGTAGAAACCGAGGGGACAGATGAAAGCTGTTTTCTCTTTGTCCTCCTCAGCCATCGGTATCTGATAGTAACCACTACGCAGATCCAGTACAGAGAACCATTTGCTGCCGGTCAGGGAGTCCAAGGCATCATCAATGCGGGGCATTGTGTACTGGTCAGGTATGGTGCGGTTGTTGAGCGTTCTGTAATCAATACAGATTCTGATTTTTCCATTCTTTTTGCGTACTACCACAATAGGTGAGGCATAAGGGCTACGCGACTCTTTTATGATCCCAGAGGCTAACAGTTCCTGGATGTGTCTTCTCACATCATCTATGTCTCCTGGTGCCAGCCGTCTTGACCTCTCTCTGAAAGGTCTGGGGTCATGCAATAAGATGTGGTGTTCCTCCCCTTTTGCCAAACCTACATCCCACTCATGCAGCGAGAAAACATTCCGCCTCTCAGCTAACTTCTGGCGCAACCGACTCTTCCATTCCTTGGGGATAGGGGAATCTCCAAAATCGAAAAGGTTTGGGTCCACAGAGTCAGTTGTGAGATTTGAGGTTTCGGAGGGTAGGACTGGGGTCACTGTATCCACTGCATACATTTCTGCAATTACAGTTCCCACTGGTATGGATGTTTCTTTCTTAGTCTCATTCTGAAGGAGCACAGTGAAACAGTTTTTGTCTATGGCGGCATTTGGGAGCACACCTGGTCGGACTAGCACACCTGCGGGAAGTGATTGCTCTGTAGGTGCATCAATCAGCACTAGATCATTGGTTGAGGGAGTCAATCTGTCTATCTGGCAGGTAGCATAATACTTGGCTCCGGGCGCGATGGCAAGGGGTCCAGGACCTTTCCATTTCACTTGTCCCAAGATTTCATCTGTAGCAGGCTGCTGTGCCTGAGCTCTCACTGGAGCATATATGGGCTGGACTCTCATGGTGCGAGCAACTACATGGTCACTTTGTGCTCTTATCCCTGCCAGTTCCCATAAGCGTTTGAACAGCTTGGTATGGTGCCAACGAGCACAGGGACTTGGTCGGATGATCTTGGCTCGGGACAAATCAATGCTAGCACCTTCACCGGCCCAGGCACTCCTGTCATGCTTTCTGGAAACTCCATATCTACTTCTACATAGCCTCTGTAGGGGTAGGAGTAGTCTGAGTCAGAGAGGCCCCAAAGTATTAGACGAGTCAGTGGTTTAATTGGGACATCAGACAAATGTTGTTCATACCAGCTTTCAAAGATGATTGTCACATTCGACCCACTGTCAAGGAGAGCTTCACATGACATTTCATTGACTCGGATTGTGTGAATAGATGATTCACCTACCAGATCTGCAGGAATATCATGGTCATGTTTAAGGACTTCCATCTTTCGTGTCCTAGCAACAGGTTGTTCTCCAGATGCAGGCTGTGAACTTTCTTGAGCGGCTTCTGGAGTTCCACGAACCAAACGTTTGAATTTGCTTATGACTTTCTGGGGATTTTCTGGTGAAATGCAACGTGTTGCAGTGTGTCCATTTTCTCCACATTTGTAACAGAAAAATGAGTCAGGGTCTTTGAAAGGCGATGTTCGGACAGGTGTAGATCTGTGGTTTGAAGCACTTTTGTAGCGACTTTGTGGTGTCTGGTGGGTAGAATCAGACATGTGATTGACGGTCATTACATTAATTTTGCTCTCCAAGGCTTTCACTTGCTTTCTCAGTTCTATAACGTCACTGTTGGATTCTGTTTTTCTTGGTTTCTTTCCTTGCTGATTATGTGCATGGCCTGCAGAGGGCGGCGGGTGCGGGCTGCGACTCTCGGCCAGCTGAGCCTTAAGTTCCAGTATCTGAGCTTGCAAATCATTCTCAGTGGATGAGTCAGGCTTCTTTTCTCTCTCAGCTGCTACTGTTCGTACCTGCGGGCGACGATTGGGTGCAGTTTGTCCCTGTCTAACAGACTGGCGGCATTCTTCTTCACGCACCTCTTTTAATAAACTCAGAAAAGTGGGTGGATTATCTTGTCGCTCCCGGATTTTCAGTTGCAACAACATAACATGAGAGGTGGACCCTTTTATTAGCTGTTCCAGTCGAGCTTTATTAGCATCAACAACTGCTATTCCACCTTTGTCTACCACTTTCATCAGAGACTTTTCCAACCTTCTCAGGAAATCAGAAAGGGGCTCATCAGGTAGCTGTCGAAGGGTTT
>JAFBJQ010003524.1:32371-46532 GCA_016785345.1 Trinectes maculatus
AAAGGTCTCAAGTGCACGTCCTCCTCCTTGGAAAACAGCAGCCAGCACGGGTCCCTGGTTGTCTCCTTTTAACAGATTAAAGTTCTCTATATGTCCATGCCATACTATTTTTCTGTAAAATTAGTACTAACAGGTAAAAGAAGTAAGCTAGCATGCCGATAGCTTTTTACCATTTGCAGATACAGCATTAGCCACGAGCGGGAAACTAGCGACTCATAATGTATTACAAAACCTCACTGCAACTTAACATCACAGCACATTTACCTTTGGAAGATGAATTAAAAGTACTTTTCAGAAGAAACTTGTCGTCAGCTCCCAATACAAAGTAACTCTTTCTTCAATCTTTCCGCTGTCAGACAACACTTTTCCCCGGCTTTCCTCCTCTCGAGTCGGCAAAGGCAAAGACAAGGCCACACACGGAGATTTTGCACGCTACGACAAATCCCGCCCCTTTACCAAATAGCAATCATCTGATTGGTTGGCAAAAACTAAACATCCAATGAATAAAAACAACACAAAACCCAAGTTAGATTGGAACATAAACAAACACTGTTCAACCTAGCATAGAAAATGGGTTGCATTCAAGGACCATAGTAAATTTAAACGTTACTTTTGTTTCAAAGCAAAACACATCTATTTCAGTGTCATATTTGATCCCATTAACTTTTGTACACATCAGCCTTAAATATACATTAGCATGTTGGCTGATAATATAGTTTTAGGTGGCTGTTAATATAGTTTTAGGTGGCTGTTAGTAAAGTTTTAGATTAAGCTTTCAGCCACTGGGCTACATTACAATTAAAATAATAACCCAATCCATGCCATTTGATCCGTAGGCTTTTCCAGACAATCATTTATATGAGAGATCCAGATTCTCTAGAGATCTGCCAGCTGATCGGCCCTCACCTTACACACAGCACCACAGTCCCACACACTGTGCGCGTGGCACTTTTATGAACACGGTAACAGTGTGCCGCACTGTGCGCGTGGTCTACTTAGCTTTACAACGTGTTCTCAGTATTTTAGCCCTTGTACTGGGGGGCATAGTTTGTGAGGATGCCCCCCCCCCTCTTCAGTCCTCTCAATAACGGGACAATGTATTCAATTGGATTGCCAGCTCCTCCGCTGCCGTGAATTCAGCTGGTGGTGCCCCCCCCATGCCCCCCCCCCTGTCCGTCATATCGTTTTTTTTCACATCTGTAAAAAATAACACCATTGGATTGGAATTAGTGCAGATGATATCCAAGTGTAAATATGGCTCGTGGACATACATGCCACTCTGAACAATGTTTATATATATATATATTTTTTAATTTATTAACTTGCTGCGACGTCCGACCCCCCCCCCCCCCCCCCCCCCCCCCCCCCCCCCTGCGACGTCCGACCCCCCCCCACCCCCCGCACACCACCACCCCACAGGAGCTGTTTAATAGTAAAAAGTTTAATGTTAGGATTGACAGCCTGTATGTTTTGTTATACATTATATTATTTAATTTGTGTATTATGTCCATGCTTTAACTCAGTGGTATTTATTTAACGGCAACTTAACTTACGCATTTAATCGATCGGCAGTTTCCTGTCGGTCTTTCTCTCTGAGTTTATGTGTTGCTGCCGTGTTGCCTCTATTCGTTATTATATGTTTGATTTCCTCACAGGGCTCCGCCGCTCGCTCTGTCCTCGTGCATTTTGCCATTGTGAATCCGCTTGATCTGTGTTCGACCTCATGGGCTGCTTAAGAATGACGGGCACACGCAATCAGCCTGACTAGCTGAACCTGGTTAGAATTAGTGAGGCTGCGTAAACGTGGCTCAGCCTTTATGGAACCGAGTTAGCCTCAACTCATGTGTTTTGCCTAAGTCTAGCCAGGCTATTAAAGGATATGTTACTGGACGCTGCAGCTTACACAACACAACACCTCTTCATTTAGCTTAGCAACTGATAACGTCATTACACAATATGGCGCTGCACACACCAGAACACATAATACTGATACACATTAGGGTACTAACTCTGCCCTTAGGGCGGAGTTAAGTTAGGGTCAAAACAAACGAACACGGAAATCTCGGGGCTCTTCCAGGATCGCGCTGTGTCAGGGAAGACCCCGGTGCACTGTAAAGCACTGGAATATTGTTTCTCTGTATAGCCGAATTCACAAAACTATATAAACGTGTCTGCACTCGACCTTCGAGCTCCCTCTCTCTTTATTCTGAAATCCTCCCAACAGTTGCCTCTGACTCTGGGCTCCACCATAAAAGAACCGGACGAGGGGGAGTAGCCTGTGTGGCTGATAGCCTCCAGCTGCATCTTCCCTAACAAACTTGGTGCCGTGACCCGGATGGTGTGAAAGCTTGGAGAAAAGAGAGAGAAGACGGCAACCAATTGAATAGACCGGGAGGAGACGTTTGAACGGGTCACAACCGCAGATTGCCGATGCCAAAGTCCCACTACACTGAACAGAACAGGCGTGCGCCAGTAAAGATAAAGGTAAGCAGAAAACCTTTTCTAAATTTCTGCAGTGTCTGTTCAGTGTTGGTGAGATCGGCTGAAATGATCTGTGTTTAAATTACGGAGTGACACGACTAAAATCTGTTGGTAGAGATACAGTATTCCCGCTAAAGAGTTACAATATTGTTAAAAGAGTAACAGTACTGAGAAAAAGGGCTAAGTACAAGGTAAAGGAAAGGGCGGAATAATTTTATCCATCAAACTGTTTGTCACTATCGGGTACCGCTGACGAGTGTGTAAAGCTGATGATCTGGCACGCCGGGGTACGGTCCCCGGAACCCCTGACGACTTGATACCACTTACGTGTTTGTGGATTTTATAGGTTGTTATTCCGACGGGTTAAGAAATCCCAACGAATTTAGAATTCGTTAAAACAAGTCCTTGCTGGTCAGGAGCCAGCTAAAAGTGGAAAAGGCCTATATGTGATGAAAAGGATCCTGGAGAGGCTGAAGGTCAGACCTGCTCCAGTGTTGTTTTGATAATTGTGGCACATTTAAGTTCATACAGAGGAGAAGCATCTGTATGAACTTAAATGTATAAATACGGGAGGAGCAGACTTTGGAGTGAAGGGGTTTTTCAGATATCGCTCAAGACGCTGAAAGCAGCAGTCGGATCACTGCTGCTACTGTGATAGAAACACAGACACTAATCGAGTTCGAAGGCAATTTCCTTGTGTCCTGATTAAATCAGGAGATAGATGGTGATCTTGGTGGCTCACTGGTTGATTTTATGTATTCAGCCTATAGGTGCACTGTCAGAGGTCATTCCCTTCACCCTTTCCTTAAACCCATGCTATACATCCAGCATATCATCAACTGGCGGCCTGAATTTTAGCCATCGTTTCCACATCCAATCCATCCATTAATATCCGCATTGACTGAAGTCTTATTTTTTGGTGCATTGATTCATTCGCTCCCTCTCTCTCTCTCTGTATGTGCGAAAATCAAAACACCATCATGCTCCGTTGGAGGCTTTTGCCCTTTTTTTACGACAAAAAAAGACAACTGTTGTGCAGGATCGTGACACTAATGTTATTTCGTCTGCGGCGGTCCACATGAATACTTGTATAGAAAGTCTGGTGTTGTTGTGATGTCGCTGATGATAAGGCTGTCAGGCAGCCACACATACTGTAGACACAAATCTCCTCTGTTTTCCACCCCTCCGCGTCGCACACGCGTCTTGAGCTCAGTTATTGACCTCCCACCTGGGACGTTTAGCAGAGACCTGTCACCAGCGGTGGGATCAGCGGGTGTGTACAAATTTAAACTGGTCATATTTACATTTGCTTTTCAAATACATCCAACCATACAAGCAGAGTCATTTAAAATGCATAAGATGGGCCAACAGTATACCCGTATCCAATCAGTGGCATAGCACCTGCTCTGTGAGTCATTACACCACAGAGGTGATATTTGTGACACTATGTAATTTTCTGCATGCACATGGATGTTGGTGATTCAGAAAACATTCCCACTGCTGTTGCTTAATGGTTATTTGAGCTTTTTGAATAAAACATGTTTGGTTTACATTTTAATGGTCTTAATGTGTATAGTGCCTCGTAGAAATACACATTATAGAATTTACCGTTTTTAAAATCTATAAAATAAAGGCCGACTTCACTTTTGATAGCTGAAGCCAAAAAAAAGAAAAAAGAAAATAGATTTATTTATGCGCAGCACAAAAAACCCCAAACAAAGCGAACAAAAGAATGAACAAAATACAGCCATTATCCTGAAGAAAAAAAGGAAAATGTTTACCACAATGAAAAAGGAGCAGAACATTGTTGTTATTTCAGCCGGTTGGACCCTGAAGCCATAAGCCTCTCAGAAACTGGTGGCCTCACACTGTTTTGCCGTCACAACATCTTGTATCTGTTCTGCACACACACACAGTGGAACCTGAATTTGCATTTTTTTTAAAATTCCAATAAATATCTGCCAAGATATATCTCTATACCAAGAGAGCATCTCCTGGTATATTTTATATATCAACCACACCAAATGGGACGCCACAAGTCACAGATCCAATCAAGGCCTAATCAGTGCAGGTGTAGTGATGAGATGGAAAGCACAAATACCTACACCTGAGTAATCTGAATCCATAAGGGTTACAACTCTCAATGGATAAATGATATTTCTGCAGTGCTACAAATACAGCACATATATTTTTCCAGCATCATCATCATTAGGTAAAAATGTTATTTGCATAATACTTTGATTTAAGATCAAATTGCTAACATGCAAAAGTGAAATGTGAACATGGTAAATATCAGGATATTGTCATTGCATTCATGCTTCATTATGTTTGTTGTCTGTTTATTGCACACATTTAAGTCCTGGTAAATTAAACTTAGTTTTTTTCTTTCTGCCAGTGTGCAAAACTGATGGTAAACACCAAAACACAGCTCTTCACCCACCTCGTCCAAAAAAAGGTAAGTCATTTTTTTTGTGTGCGTCTGTCAAACGTACATTAAAACAGTGTGCACATTTTTTAAAAATGTATTTTTATTGAAACACTGCTGTTGTTCAGGGGCAAAATGTAGAAACGTTTCCGGTTGGATCTTTGCGGGACTGTTTTGGCCGCTCCCGGAGCAGTTGGCGTGTCCGTGATGAATCACAGCCATGTTTCCTCTGTGACTTTGCGTATGGTTGTGGGTGCTGCTGTTGTCTGAGCCAGCTGGGTCGGGGCTGTTGTTGCTGTTGTTGTTGTTGTTGTTGCTGCTGGAAACGTTGAGGTCAGACTCAGAGTTTGCTGCGGGGACAAAAGAACAGCTGGGACGAAACGGGATACAGCCTGCAGCTGAAGAAAGGCCAGGCACGACCTCTGTCTGACTACTCACTGCACTCAGTATGTATGTTAAGACCACATGTGCCCGCGCAGCGCCTCATGCATGAATATTTGTCTTCATTTGTACAAGGCCAGCCACGGTTTTCCCTTGATTTGCATGTAACCTGTGTCCTGTTCCCCGTGAATGGCCCGCGACGTGGGTCTGGCTTTGGGAATAAGATGACAGCCGCTGGATAAAGAGACCCGCAGGCGCTGTGCATCAGGTACTCTGACGCTGACATATCCAGAGGAGATGGGAGGAGAGGGGAGACGGGGAGAGATGGGGAGACGGGGAGAGCTGGGGAGAGAGCGGAGCCCATGGGAAATGGGATAAATGCCGAAGTGAACAATCTCGGCACAGAGATAACAAAAAGGTGTGAAGCGGAGAAACACTTTCTCTCTGTGACACAGGGAGAGTTAGCATTTCGTGATTGAGATTGCGTTTACACTGTTTCGACGGCCTCTCAGTAATTGTACAAGTGCACGTACACACACGCACAAACACGCACACACACACACACACGCTCTCTAAATTGGGCCAGGCGCTAGGCTTGCATTATGGGAGGAATTGTGTGGAATGAAAGTCATCTATTTGTGCTCATCGATTAAACATTGTTCCCTGGGGTCTTTCAGTCTGCAGATTTAATTACCAAGTTTCTCAGGACTAACAGGCAGCCGGGGCCCGCAGCTGCCAGAGGGAGGGTGGATTATGGTGGTGAAACGGCAGAATATGAGAGAAACGAAAAGGTATGAGAGACAAAAAGGCAATTGGTATCAGGGAAAGACGGGGCCCCGGGCAACGAATAGGACGGTGAGTTTAAAAAAAAAAGAAAAAAGAAAGAGAAGTTGATGGAGGTGACGTTCAGAGGCGAAAAAAGCACAAACGATTGACGTGGGATTTTCAGGCGCAGACACTTTCATTCGCTCTCTCGCAAAAGAATCTAGACTGATGTGCTTTTTATCTGTTCATTTGTCATATGGCAAAGTTACAGCTTTAGCTTAGCATGAGGACGTGAGGACGCAAACACCGAAAACGTTTGTCCCCTAATATGCCGATCTGTTCAGTTTTTGA
Source organism: Trinectes maculatus (assembly GCA_016785345.1). Lineage (NCBI taxonomy): Eukaryota > Metazoa > Chordata > Actinopteri > Pleuronectiformes > Achiridae > Trinectes > Trinectes maculatus. The sequence continues at coordinate 38,775 of JAFBJQ010003524.1, forward strand.
TTCCGTCTACACGTAGAGAGCAGATAAACCGTCTGGTTACAGAAGGGTCACCGTGGCTTTGCACTGCCAACCACCTGTGCACCCTCACTAACAATCAACGCACAAGAGCCTGACACGCACGCACACAAAGCGCACATGTGACCGCAAATCCAGGCGCGATGAAAATGGAAACAAATACAGGGGGTCCTCGAGTTACGATGGAGATCCGTTCCTGAGAATGTGTCATAACCGAATTTCGACGTAAGTCGGAACATACATTCATATGTAAGGTAGATACTACGTTGTGCCACTAGATGTCGCTATAACACCATCCTACAATAAGAGTTTATAAGCATTTCCTTTAGATTTCTGTTATCAACCTTATAGACCCTGTGTTGTGAATAAACCCACGGTATCGCCACGATCCCGAACCCATCTGTGTCCGTGTGCATCTCCTTACCGGCTTATGCCACCCCGCCCCCCCACCCCCACCCCCAGCCAGCCGTCCATTTCACATAAGTAAACACAACGCAGAGTAGCCTAGCTGTGGAGGTGTTGGAGAGCCGGCACCAACTAGTTCCCGTGCGAAGTCTGTACGTATTTACGGGGCAAACCGCTTAAGCCGAAACAAGGAAGTTCATGGGAGATGTGTTGTAACCACGAAAACGTCGTCTCTCACGACTGTCGTAGCACGAGGACCCCCTGTACATGCACGATGACACTGAAGGAGATAAACGAGAGGGGGAAAGAAGACTTGTGTGCAGAATCAGTTTTGTACGGCGCAGAAACTGTGTGACCTGGAGCTGGAGTCGCATGTCCAAAGTGTCTCACCGAGCTCAGAGTGGTCTGAGGGTGTGATTAAAAAAACAAAACAAGTTGTGGAAATGTGAAAAACTTTAATATAATATGCACAAATGTAGAGATAGTTTTTTTTTTTTGCATGAGCAGAATGGAGTGTGTAATTAGTGAGCCATTATGGCAGTTTGAGTCTCAGTGTGGTATAATTACACAAACCCTGCATGTACTCTGGCCCCTCTATAGGTAGAAAATCCAATATCCGAGTCTTTACGTGACCACCATCTTTCTCTGCGCACGACCACACGCGAACGCACATCTTCACACAGCAACTCGCTCGGCCGCCGTCTCTGCCAAGGTGGCACGGAGGTCTAACTCTAATTGCTTTACAGATTGACAGAATAAGGGGGAGCCCAGGTGTTGAACGCGCTATAGTGAGAAAGGTGTGACCGTGCATTGAATGCATTACTTATGCATGCCAGCTCCTTATACATTATTGAATGTGTGCCTCTATTTAGGGACCACAGCTTATCTGCAAATAAGTGCCATTTACGAAACATCAGTATGACGTCCTGACAGGTAGAATAATCATTTCTAATTGCCATAATTTCCTCCAGAATTAATGTGTTTCTCCGGGGAAATACCGGAGTGCTCTGGAGGAAATTCCCTCGCTCGGCTCTCTCGCTCGCAGCTAAGAGGGAGAGCAGATTGTTACTTAGATGAATCTCAATAGGTTTGGTGTGGTTGCTCTGCCTCTATCTTTGTCCCTCGCTTCCGCCCTGCTCATTAATTCTGAAAGTAGCTCCCCGGTCGAGACCCTGGCTTGCAGATAATAATCACACCGTCGCATTGTGATGATAATTCTCAGGGCATCAGCGTTTGCCCTCTAATCTTTTTTTTTTTTTTATAACACCACGCTAAAATAAGAGTTTATTATGGTGAATTGCCTTTTGTCCCTCTTGTCCCTCTTGACACACCGTAGGGGTTGACATTGCGAGTGTAATGAGCATTTCCTTTAGATTTCTGATATCAACCGTGTAGACCCTGTGTTGTGAATAAACCTACGGTATCGCCACGATCCCGAATGCATCTGTGTCCGTGTGCATCTCCTTACCGGCTGCCGCTGCAGCCCCCCTCCCTGGCCGGCCGGCCGGCCATTGCACATACCGTAAGTACCGTAAACACAGCTGTGGAGGTGCCGGCAGTGGAGGTGCCGGCAGGCTCTGCAACGCTGAGAGACAGAGGACCCCCTGCATCTCATGTTTCAATGTGGGCACACGCGGTTTATAGACAGGCGCGGCTTATGTATGTACAAAATGGGTTTTCCTTTAAAAATGTACTGGGTGCGGCTTAAAATCAGGTGCGCTCTATAGTCCGGGAATTACGGTACTTCTTGTTGAGTTGAATATTGTGTGTGTGTGTGTATGTGATATTTGGGCGCTGTCCTTCCATTTGGCTGCAGACAAAATGGCGGACAGACGCGAGAGTGAAAAAAGGGCGGATGAAAACGAAAGTGATAAAATGGTGAACATGGGCACGTCACCTGAAGTGGCGGCCGCTCTGTTAGTTAAAAAAAAAGGTGCCTGAATGGGAGAGCTGTGCTCCAGGAAGCACAGGCAAGGTGCTGTGGGAAATATTGATGCTAAGAATTAAAACATACCCATCCACTGATTCGAAACATCAAATTAGTCAAATGAAAGAATGGGCTTTAAATGCAAAACGGGATGGTGCACTGGGGCTTTGGGGAGATTCATGTCCTGATAATGATGCAATGACTGCTTATGTGCTCCAAATTCAACGCAAAATCGAATCACATAAATATACAACCCCGAGCAGTGAATTATATAAACGAAAATGGGAAAAATAATTAATAAAATTACCTGATCATTTGAAATATACCAAGGTAATATGCCGAGATATGCTGCATTGCTGCCAACCACCCACAGGGATGAGCAGAAAAGTACAACCTGTAAAAGATGACCCCCCAAAATCTGTTTGTGGCAAAACGGAATCATGTGTTCCTGAGTTAAGCGCTACCAATCCCTTCCGTGAGACACCACCCCCCTACATTGCTCCCCCCACTATTTAGCTGCTCAACAAATGTTACAGGAGGCCGAAAAGGTCATGCAGGGGGAGAAGCAACTTCCCCTGGTACATGCCTCTGGGTATATGAATTTACAAAATTCAGATGGTGACTCACAACAAGGAGAATGGAGAGAAGCTTATAATAAGATGCAACAAGATTTTGAACAACTAACAATGGTAAGTAAGGGACTCGCAGAGATGCAAAGTCAGACCTACGACAAGGCCGAAGAGAACAGACGACGTGACCTGGCACGAGTTGCGAAAGCCTTGGATGAACACACAAAGGAGTTACAGAGAGTGAGAGAGGAAGTGAGAAGAGGAGAGACTGAAGACGGTGAGAGGGAGGATGATAAGCGTAGCCCTCGGAGAGGTACACCAAGGTCATCCCCCCTCCCATCACGGGCCAAAACCAAAGCAGATGGAGATGGTGCAAAACACACACACTCCTACAAGGGAAAGAATTATGGCCACCTGATGGAAGGAATGTCGGACGATAAGAAAGGCAAGAGGAAAGTTAACAAACATAAGATAAGGTTTGAAGACACGGAGGCAGAGAGCGATAGTGAAGATGAACAGGCCCCAATGCCTAGGAGCCACACTAGGAGTGGCAGACACTATGGAAAGTCATGGCAAATGCCCCTACTGGCAAAGAGAAGCAGCACCACCGGGTTGACGAGCCATGCATACCATCCACTTTCCATGGCTGATGCTGAAGCACTGAGGAGCGAACTCCCCCCCCCCCGACAGATGGGGGAAAGTGTTGGATTGGTGCCTTTGTAAAGTTGTTTGTAGGTTTCACGCCCGCTGTAGGTGACCTCAGGGCGTGTTTGAGCTCCCAATTAACAATTACAGAGTTACAAGACCTCGAAAAGGAGGCAGGCACGGATGAAATGGCTGATGACACACCTGTTGGTGAGGCTTGTGTAATAGGAAAGTATTTTATGGTGCCTCGACCACTAAAATAGACTGTAGTGAATTGATGACTTGTGCCCTAAAATCGGACGAGTCAGGAGCAGCCTATGTTAAACGAAGCCAAAGCACTTGGGAAGAACTGCTCGGCGGGACTCTCGATCCCCCCACATCTCTCCTGTTCCGACAGGCTGTTGAAAATTCTCTCCCCAAAGAGGTCAAAAACCACTTAACTAATGTCGTGGCTCTGTCATCAAAACCTGATGACGAATGGAGATCTATAATAGTGCATCATATAGATAAGCATAACAGGGGGATGCAGAGATTAGATGATGAGTTGAGACTTTTGCAGCTGCAAGTAGCCCACAATCAGATACAGGATGCTACAAAGAACTATTGGGAAGGCTCACAGCAGCCTATGGCCTTAAATGGCCTAATGCCTTACCCATAGTTCTATTCGGCCTAAGATCATCCCCAAATGAAGCTCATGGACTGACCTCCCATGAATTCCTCGCGGGCAGGAAAATGCCGTGTCTATTTGTAAATTGTCCCAGCAACGATGTGATGACATTAAAAAAAAAAAAAACTGAACGAAAGTATTTCTAACTATATGAAAGTCCTACAGGAATCACTCTTTTAAGATGCTGGAGAAACCACTCCAGAGAAGATCGAAGTCGGAGAGTGGGTGGTCAAAAACAAGATGGTCAAAGACAAGATTTCTGGGACCGTTTGAAGTGGTCCAGATATCAGACTACAGCGTCAAGGTTCTTTTGCAACCTGACAAGGTGAGTAACTGGTGGCACAAGTCACAGTGTGTTAAAACTAACCCCCCTCACAACAGGTCCCTGCAAGATATCAAGGATCACTTGCAGGAGGTGAGCCAACACGACACAGAGGAGTGGTGAGTATGAGTCATCAGGAGATGTGATGGACAAGGAGATGGGCAGGTTTGGGGGCCCTAGTTCTCCTGTCCGTTGTTGTAATCAATTTGACCCCATGGGGCGAAATGTGACCATCCCAGACATCCACGTTAACCGCTGATATAATATTCTACCCCACGGCCACCCCTCCGGTGTACTGTGTGCCGACGACGCACACAGCACACCGCTACTGTCTTACAACCCGATGCTTGCGGTGCTAAATTGACTTTACAATATGTAGCTGGAAGTCACACCACGTTTCAAATTGATTTTTGCGATGCTGTGGACTGCGGATCCTCTGAGCTAACATACCGCAACGATGATGTATACATGTGTTCAATGAGCAAGGGGTGGCCAGCCAATGACGGGGTCTGTACAAGTTGGGATACTGTGCTTTGGGGAACAGGCGCTCTCTCTATATTGGGCAAGAAGGTTCAGAGTCAGCCATTAGCATTTGATAATATACCGTCCAAAATACATATTGTTAGGGGGAGCATTATGGGAGTTGACGGGGACCGCAGGCGTCAAAACCCCCTCCTCATCACTATAAAAGATCTCAAAACTAATCCCTATAATATGGACCCTGTACATTGGGGTAATAGATGTGTCGAGAGAAAACAAAACTTCTTTTACTTAGGCTTAGGGGCAGACGCGACGCCCAGACATCCAATTGGCCTTCTCAAAATTATTATGTTACAACCAACGACCATGACCTCATCAGGAATTCCAAAGCCCCTAACCTACCAAACAGACCCACACGTGTATTCGTTTGAGAGTGCTAAAGTATCCATGAGGACGAAGGTGGCCCTGGAAACGTGGGTGGTCACAACGTAATACCTGGTTAGAAAATATTCATCAAACTGCACACGCAGCAGGAAAGTCTAATTGTGTGGTATGCGCAGCCGCGCGACCAAATCTGCTGCTAGTAGAAACCACTTTCGAACATACAAAAAATGGTACTGCCGTGACTCCAGGTCCAGATGTAAACTGTCTATTAGAATCCATGTCTAAAGACAATCCTAGTCCAGCTTGTGTGGGCTGGGACTCTGTGTATCCTGTTGCACCGCGACAAGACACGGCACCAGTTTTCTCTTCCAAAACGGTGCCCAACGTGACCTGTGTTTACAGGAAACAAGAAGGTACTCAGTCAGCACCTCTAGGTGAGTTATCTGCATCACACTGCACATCCATTATAGATCTCACTGGCAACACCACGACCGCCAGATTAACTGTAGCAAGGGCGGACGTGTGGTGGTTTTGTGGAGGCCGTGCTTTGTATGAGTTCCTCCCAGCCAATTGGGAGGGACGATGTGGCCTCGTTTCTTTGGTTTCCCCCATAGAGTTCATCAACATTGACGACCAAGGCATCGCCTCCTTGCTGGAGGAAAACTACATCAGACTGCGGCAGAAGGAGAACATGTGAAGAGGTCCAACGATCCGTGGGCGGGGAGTCCCATTTATATTGATGCTATCGGGGTCCCCCGGGGGGTGCCTAATGAGTTCAAATTGGTTGACCAAGTTGCATCAGGATTTGAGTCCCTTATTCCCTGGATAACAATCAATAAAAATGTTGACAGGATAAATTACATTCACTATAATGTTCAACGCCTCGCAAATTTTACCCGAGACGGGTTCGAGGCCGTCCATGAGCAATTGGCAGCTACATCTCTCATGACTTATTAAAACAGACTGGCTCTTGACTCAATCCTTGCTGAAAAAGGGGGGGTATGCTCTATGTTTGGCTCTCTGTGCTGCACATTCATCCCAAATAACCCCGGATGGCAGCCTGACCAAAACACTTAGGGGACTTAGAGCCCTTTCGGCCGAACTCAAAGAACATTCTGGCACTGCTAACCCATTTGAAGACGCAATGAATAGATGGTTCGGCAAGTGGTCAGGACTGATTGGCAGTGTCCTGGCCTCACTGGCTGCAGTTATAGCGGTCTTTGTCTTATGTGGATGCTGTTGTATTCCATGCATCCGAGCACTCTGCCTACGCACTATTGAAAGAGCCACCAGCAGCGTAGATAAACCGCCTGCTTATCAGATGGCAGAGCGGCAGGTTTTGCTTAATCCCACAGGTGACGTTGCAATGGAGGAGCTGGAAGAGATCATCACTGAACTCCCCTGGCCAAGCCAGGAAAGGAAGGCTGACATCGCAATGGAGAAGCTGGAAGAGATCATCACCACACTCCCCTGGCCAAGCCAGGAGAAGGAGGGCTCCAACGGAGAGAACCAGCTCTAGATTAGGTCTACATTTGCCTACATTACACATTGTAGCTTAACACATGTTCACGCTGCCGCAGGGGGGTATGAGACTGACCTCACAGACAGGGAGGTCATACACAGAATAAATGATTTTCACTGACATTTTATATGCTGTTTGATATATCATGTGCCTTTTGCACTGAGTTTTTACTGACATTTTATGCACTATTTGATGCCTTCAGCACCTTTATGCACTGATTTTCTATGAAGTTCTATGCACAGTTTGAAATCTATATATATTTTGTACTCTTCTATGAGTATTTGATATTTCATGCATCATTTGACATGATCAGTACCTTTGCCAAAGAGTATTAATGACACTTATGCACTCTTCGTCACATTGTGTAGTTTTTATGATGATTTTTGCTGGAGGTCTTATACACTGGTTGACATTTCTAGTATTCCTTTTAGTTTACGTTTGATCTTTACACACAATGTTTTAGATTTTTCCACTGTGCTTTTGCTCATTCATGCATGCACACTGCTTTTCCGGAGCCTCTGGAGAGGTGGTTACGGGGGGGGGGGGGGGGGATTCCACCGATTTGGGGGCGATGGAGTACATACAGGATACATATAGGGCGCACCACACTAATTTTTACCTTTTACTTATGTATATTATCAGATTGTTTTGTGTCACCATGTGCTGTTGTTTTGTGGGGTGGTTTTAAACCACCCCAACAGGGGGAATTGAAGGATATGTTACTGGACGCTGCAGCTTACACAACACAACACCTCTTCATTTAGCTTAGCAACTGATAACGTCACTACACAATATGGCGCTGCACACACGCAGAACACATAA
>JAFBJQ010003524.1:53905-126068 GCA_016785345.1 Trinectes maculatus
AGGAGGAGAAGGAGGAGGAGGAGGAGGTGAGGCAGGAGACATCGCAGCACAAGCGGAGGAGTGGGCAGGATCACATGATCAAACGCATCATTCGGTGGCAGGGAGGAGAGGAGCAAAGAAAAGAGTGAGCAGGCGAAGGGAGCGAGAGGTAGGATGTGTGAAGGAGCGGAGGATTGGTCGGAAAAGAGAGAAATAAACAACAGAGCAAAGTGTGAGGATCACGGCGACTCTTTTCAGCAGACACTGTTGAAAACCGTGGCGGTGTGAGGGACGGCGTGGGACAGGTCACGACCACGGAGACCAGGGACAGCTCAGGTTATGTTTGTGTGTGTGTGCGCGCAACTGTACACAAAAGATCAGCGTGCTTTAGGTCATTGTGTTAAATGCAGCATTTGAAAATGCATTGGATAAACCTCTGCATGGACCCAGGTCGACATGCAGAAATAGATGCATTGAGAATGCCTGATGATGCTGCCATGTAGAGAGTGTGCTACCTGAGGCCATCGTCATATCTTCAGTGTCCAACAGCATCTCGCTGTGCCTCTTTTTAAGCTCTATGTAAAAGATGATTCGGTGAGAGAACATTGATGCAAGCTGCAAACCACAATGTTCAACATTTCAGTGGGAAAAAGGAACAGTTTTCTTGGAGACGCACAGGTTCTGCGAGACACTGAAAATATGATTCAGCAGCAGTATGATTCTGTATGCATCTGTCATACACAGAGCAGACACCCGCGAACAGACATCCCTTCACAGCAAAGCACACGGCGGCCATTTGTCTACTGTTGACGTCATGAGCTGTGGTGACTACTGAACGCTGGGAGGTTTTGTTGTGTGTGATGAGCAGCACATGTGGATGTGTTTGCATTGTTATTTTCTGGCATATGCTGCGTCTCAGTGTTTATGTGTGGAATAGGCAGGATTTGCGTTACAGGTAGGGGCTCTGGTGGGGGCCAGGCTGGGGGCCCAGGGCTGGCTGGGAATTGAGTACTCACAGAACTACTTCCACATGGTCCAATGCCCACTGGTCATGTCCTGCACCGATGTGACGTGGCTGCCACCACCGCAGCATCACCCCTTTAACCCTCGCCTCTCTGGAGAGACCGCGGAGACATTGCAAGGTCAGCATCAACAGTTGTTTCAGCACTCACTGACAGCGGTTATGATTTCAAAGCAGCCTACTGAATTATAAAATACTGTTTCCACTTTCTAATAAAGCATCACATATAAAACTAATGTTTCATAAATAATTTGCTAAACCTTTGGCATCAACTATAATGATGATGGCCTTTATAGTAATAATCCTTCAATTATTATTTTGTTATTAGTAAAGTATAATACAGATTATTTGCACATGTTCGTTACTACAGAGTTAAAAGTGGAAAAAATGTTGTGAGAAGTCTAAATAATTCAAGAATAAAGCTGTATGTTAAAGCGTTGTACCACTTAAACTGAGTGTGTGTGTGTGTGTGTGTGGGGGGGGGCGCTCTATCATGTGTCACTCACAGTGGAATGTTGTAGGAGACTCTCTGGGCCTTTATAAAGTCTTTGGGCTGGTGCTGGGCGATGACGTGCCAGCTGACTCCGTTGTTGACGCTATACTGCAGCAGCACAGCTCTGTCTACTGTGTCTGTCTGATCCAGAGCTATGTTACAGCTGTCCGTCTGTGCCACGCTGCCAATCTGCAGCACAAACATGATCTTACTGCAGAGAGACGGAGACGGGAGGGAAAAGGAGACGTTACCAAAATGAAATGTCGAGAGCCAACAAACAGACCATGATGCCGCACAGTATTTGTCACGTCTATGAGATAAGTGTACTAAATTCGTTTGTTTTGGTGCAGTTTGTTTTGGTAGTACCTGTACCTGGCTCGAGTGAGGTCCAGCGGTTTAGTAACTGCCTGCCTCATCTTACAGCCATTGAAGTAGAGTGAGTCTCCGTGGGCGTGAGGCGACAGCTGCCCACAGCCGCTGCCTACTCCACCACCCTGGATCAGCTGCCAGCTCTCTGGAGACACGCTGCCAGACTCAAAGTTGTCCTTGATGGAGCTGGGCAGGTCACTGCTGGAGAGGGAGCAGTCATCACCTGTCCAGGTAAGAGCACACACAGAGTGGAGATTAAAATAAAACAGAGCATGACACATAACAAACATTTCTGATGGACGACAATACCTGATGAGTTACATCAGTAGCTGTCTCAATCAGGTAACTTATTGTTTATGTTTCTTTTTTTTTTTCATTTTACATCATTTGATTTAACAAACACTGTCACACTTATTTGCTGAGTTGGAATTAGCAGTTTAAGTGTAATATGCTGCTTGTGGCCCACCATGGTGTCCCTCATCACAGATGCAGACCACGCCACTTGTGCAGTAGCCGTGGCCACTGCAGAGCCCCGGGCAGGCCTCTCCGATGTAAACGTGGTCCACCCCCCAGCTCTGCCTCTCCCCGGTATCCTCCTTCTGGATCCAGCGAAACTGGGTTGCCCTGGAAACACACAACAAACCACAAAGACACTGTAAGTCTTGGCCACTGCTTTGAAGGTCCGTGTGAACGAAAGTGTGCTGATTCGTTGCAGCGGTAATGAAGGAGTACCCTGAGGAGACATGGTCTGGCAGCTGGACGGTGACCCTTGTCCACGCTGAGCTGTTGACTGGGCTGTAGATTGTGGACTCGTGGAACTGGAAGGGAGAGCAGCCCACGTTGTTGACCGACGAGGGGAGACACTCCGACTGGACCAGCTGCCACGAATCAGACCTGATGGGAAACCAACCGAGAGCTGATCAGAGTCCATGTGAAATGCATCCTCTTACCTGCTAAATGTATGTAGGAGATATTCATATTCAGCTAGACCTTTGGTTTAAGACAGCAAAACATGATTTGTTGTTTTTCCCATCATGGCTGCAAAAGTCTTTCAGAACTAACAGTATCTCAAGTTAAGTGTTGTTATCACTGTCTTACCTTGCGTCCTTTCTGTACTGGAGCAGGACAGAGTGATGATCTTCACAGGTGTCCACCTCACACCCAACAACAATCTGCAACAGGGAGGAAGAGGTGTAAAGACCTGAAGTGGACAGTGGACAGGACAAATAGAAACTGTCTCTGTGACAGCACCTTGAACTGTAGAATATAGCCAGGCTGCACTATAAGCTCTCGAGTGGCCAGGATGTTGTGTGTCCTGTCCTGATTCTTGTTGGGCCAGTACAGGTGAAATGAGGGGTTTCCACAGAAGCCGGCTGTACGCACAGCGTTCGGGTAGAAGCTCCAGCTTTCCTCGTGAGAAACTCCCTCTGGGAAAAAGGCAGCGACACAAATGAGAAAATAAGTCAAAGGCATTTGCAGAACATTAATTTAGTTGTTAGGCTCTGACTGCATCTGCACTTTCAAACTCACCATCATCAAAGGTGTCGAGCAGAGTGGAGGGGTTGATGTCTGACCCCCCCACAAAGATGTTATCTATAGCCCACTGGGCTCTCTCCAGGCTGGGGGTGGCCAGGCCAGAGGAAATGGTAAATGGCTGCCACCAGCGAAGGCGAGTAGCATTGGTCATGGCTCCCTCTGGGAGGACAATGTAGTCTCTCCTGACTGACACGTACTTTAAATAGTCCATCTCGTGCACCAATGTCCAGGACACACCTGAGGAACCAAGATTGACAAGATGAAAAAAAACGAAGGAAAAAAATCCAGACAATGGAAGAGAAGATATTACTCAGCGTAAAGTATGTTAGTCCACCTCCGTCAGTAGAGTAATCCAGCAGCACTCCCTCCTTACGACATGTCGGGCGATGGCACATGGTCATGTTATCTTCACTTCCAATCCTGGCCCAGTACTCCACAAACCTACAAACACAACAGGCAGTTTATTCAACACCTCAAGGTGCCAAATATTTATATATTTATATATATATAAAGTCAAGTGTCTCTCAAAGTCTGATATGATACGAGGTGAATACTGACTTTGCTCCACGCAGGTCCAGATCAGCTGTGACAGCCTGTCTGGCATCAGCCCCACTGAAGTACAGGGCGGTCCCCTCAACCAGCACACCACAGTCCGTACAGGGCCGACCGCCCTCCAGCACCTGCCACTGACGTCCTGCTACTCCCTCCCAGTCAAAACGCTCCTTCAGAGACGCCTTCGAAAGAAAAAGACAGAATCTGAATCACGGATCATTTCAAACAGATATGTTCTAATCATCGGATCAGAACAGGTGGTTTTGTTGGGGACAGATTATTCTACCTTGAGAGCAGCGCTGGCGTAGCAGTTAGGTCCAGTGAAACCTGGGTCGCAGAGGCAGCGCTCATCCAGACAGTCCCCATGTCCCCCACAGTGACTCTCGCACGCTGGTCCGATGTAAAAGTTCTCCACACCCCACTGGATGTCTGAGTGCTGCTGGTAAAACCGGAACCGCACCGCACTGAGACACAGACAGGTTAGGTGACTCAGACAACACCAATCTGATTCTAATCATTTAAATGAGGACACTCATTCAATCAGTCATTTAGGACAAGCATGTGGTGTTAAAGATGAAACCGGAGCGTATATCTTGTCAGAAACATGTGGATGTCAGGCAGATATGAGGCAGGGCGACTCACGTGTCAGCGAGGCTGTCAGGGAGGGGGTAGACTGCTCTCTTCCAGCCTTCTGCAGGGAAGAAGACTGATGGCTGTGATACCTGACCTCCACAGCGGGGGTCAGCTGGCAGGCACTGGGGCACCAGGTACTTCCACGTCACTCCGAAATCAACTGAATACTGGACATGAACTTGCCGGTCTGCAAGTCGCTCAGGCACAATGCAGCCAACTGCCACCTAGATCCCAACGCAATTTTATAACCATGAACTTGTTGAATGAAAGAATCATACACATATCATGAATATGTCAACAGGTAGGTGCTAGTATAGGTTCATTGATTACCTTGAACTGCATGACCCAGCCCTTGTCAGGGATAATGTCATGAGTGACAGCATACACCTCTCTGCCGTCAGCATTTCCACAGACCATCACACCATCAGGAGAGCCACAGAAACGCTGCACTGAGCAGTCCTCTGAGAACAACCAGTGATCACTCACTGAACATGAAGAAAAAAAAAAATCAAACATCCAAAGTTGTTTTTTTTCGTATTAAAACATCAAGAAAGCATAGGTGTACTTGTGGCATTGACTTAAAATCTAATTTTGCAATACCAATGGGTGCTTCTTCCTGTTCGCTCGGTTGCCCTATCCTCCCTAACGTCCCGTCAGCAGGAGCTCTCTCGTGGTTGGGCAGTGCCACTCCTCCGAACGTGTCAGAGATCTGTGCACGAGGATCTGAGCCTGCTATGAGGACATTATCCAGTGCCCAGTCGCTGTGGTCGGCTCCTTCGTGCTGCGGCTGCCACCAGCGCACACGCACTCCTTCCTGTCTGGCAGCAGGGGGCAGCAACACATTCACAAACCTAAACGCGGAAAAGAAAGTGGACAGATTTTCCTTGTTAGCGTTAACTCAAGTAGATATGTCGCTGTGAGGCAAGTGAAAGAATCGTACCCAGGCTTGGTGTAGAGATCATAGAAGATCTCTGTCAGCAGGTGCCAATTGATCCCTCCATTCAAAGTGTACTCCAGGAGCACACCCTGGTTGCGGTTACTCGGTGGGATCATGCAGCCATACATGAAGTAGAACTGGATGAACTCAGCATTGGTCAGGTTCAAGTCCACTGTCACCAGCTGACGGCTACAACTCTGTGCATGCACACACGCACACACACACACAGTTCATCAGTCTAAGGTTGTGATGGATTGTTGCTTCACTTACAATTCTGTTAAAAACTTTGCATGTTTGAAATGTACATGTATATGTGTGTATATGCAGAATATGCATCACACATCTAATTCTTTTAATTTCTCTTGATACAGACTATCACTTGACCTAAATGATCAGTGTTCATGGCAGAAGTTTTTTTTTCTACTCCCAATCCGACTGAATTGAAAAGGTTTTCACATAAAAGACGTCATGATTCAGTGGAGAATTAAATGACCATATAATATACTACAATATCTTTCATTAAAGAGTGTTTTGTGAAAAAAGGACAGGAGAAACAGAGGGTAGAATAGCAACATACGGTGGATGTACTGTATACTTACACCACTGAAGTGCAGAGCAGCACCAGAGGCCACAGCTCCACACACAGTGCTGAGTTTTCCACCTGTTAGTATGTGCCAGTGGCTGAGTGAAGGAGCTCGACTAAAGCTGTCTTTCAGCTGGGAGGGCAAAGGCACCACAGGCTCATCACAGTACTCTCCACCCCACTCTGGGTCACACCTGGGAAGAGTAGAACCAGTAGATTCATATTAAAATTATATTACATCATAATTAGTTAGTTGATTTATTGACTTTAATACATAATAACGAAACAACATTATCTCACACAAGACACCCTTCATTGATCAACCATAGCAGCTGTCTTTCAAATGTTAAAAGTCCACTAGATTACTTGCAAAATCCTGGTTGTACAACAGACAGCAGCTACTTACACGCAGGAGCTCTGCTGACAACGGCCATGTCCAGAGCACATGTCTGGGCAGCCATCTCCAATGTAGAGGTTATCCAGAGCCCAGGTCTGCTGCTTGTCAAAGGGGGCCTGCTGGAACCAGCGGAACCTTGTGGCTGGAGACCTAAAGAAATTACAGTTCTTCAAATTACTTAAAATGCAAAGTATAAACCAATTACCTACACTATAAGTCTATTCTAATCTAATCTAATTAAGTCTAATCTAAAACATTGCACTCCCTGATCTGAATCAAGACTGTACAGCAACAGCTACAACATGGCCATTTTTTATGTGTCTGCGTAAAGTCATGTGCTAACCTGACATATGATGGGATAGGCAGGGTAATGCGTCCCCACTTGTTGTAAGTGTCAGAAACCAGGAGCCTCTGCAAAGTGTAGGATGAGCAGTCAGGGCTTGTTGGCAGACAGTCTCGGACCACAGGCTGCCAGGTCAAACCCAGATCCAAAGAATACTCCAACTCCACAGCTGCATAAAACGAAGAGAAACAACAACACACATTAGTTATAATATGCATGTTCATCTATCTGCAAACAGACGCTTGACAACCTAAAGTCATGTTAATATATTTGCAGATGACTGTTCGCTTTTTCATTTAGACAGTAATTAAGTTTTTGCTGAATGCAAAACAAATATCCAATCATAATATGCTGCTTACAGTAGCAGGAGTTGGTGACAGAGCAGGAAGCAGAAAACTCAAACTGGATGAATGCGTCTTGACCCAAACTGATGTCAGTGGTAACGGCATATCGAGTGTTGGACTTCTCGATGAATGCAAAAGCAGGTCCGTCGGAGCCGCAAACAGGCATTCGAGTTCCTCCGGGGTGAAGGAGCCATGAGCGTCCGTCGATTGAAGAGAAGTCATCTTCTAGGGGTCCCCAACCACTGGCACTGCCCCCTACCACCACCTTGCAAGGATTGCATGTATGACAGTCATTATGTTTCATTGCTTATAGAAAATGATTTACAGACAATTACGACGATCTACCTGGTCAATAACCCATGGACTGTAAAAGTGTCCATTCTCAGAGGGCTGCCACCAGCGGAGACGAGTGGAGGGTGTGCGGGCACGCAGTGGGATCTCCAGAGCCACCAGGCGAGCTTGGTTACTGCTGTTACTGAAGAGAAATTCCTGCAGGAGTCCCCACGTAAGACCTCCATCCACAGAGAACTGCAGCAAAACAGGCTGCGAGCGCGGGTCTGGAGCCGCCTTACCACAGCCAAGACGCAGGAAGAACTGAACAAACCTGAACAGAATGCAGCCATTAAAACATGAGATGACAACTGCAAACTGTAAATTCAACAACAAAAACGTGACGGTGTGTTTGTGGTACGTTTGGGATAAATGTTCTTTGTACATGAGGAGTTATACCTGGCATTTGACAGGTCCATGTCAGTGGACACCAACATGCGCAGGCCGTCCTCGCTGAAGAACAGGTGGTTCCCACTCGACATAATACCACACTTCCTGGATGGTTTACCACCGCTGAGTTGTTTAAAATGCTCAGCATCAACAGCACCACCTCAAGACACAAGTTGGTACAGAAACGCAAAAACACACCAATAACAAAACAAAAAAGTAAACACACAATGATAAATCTTTAATTTAATATATTGTATTAAATTAAGAATAAAAATATAATACGTTAAACAGCTGCAAAAATAAACAAGCCTAGCTACAACCATATATAAAAACATCACAAAGACATACGTTTTATATGCAAACCAGGTGTAACATTCTGTCTTGAAACTTCAAAATCCATACATGAATCATTGTTGATTGTTGAAATTAAAATAATCTATCACCCACACTTCCTCTTTCTTACCAATGGGGCATAATGTAGCAATAATTACTGACAGCAGAAATGTGGGCTAAAGATGGAAACATGTTCATGTGGCCTGGACTTAGAGTTGTACACTTGTGATTATTAGACTATAATATCCCAATACAGATGTTAATACCATTTCTACACTGGTGTGCACATGCATGTTGGTCTACCTTCAAAGTCCTCCTTGAGAAAGTCAGGATTGGGGGTGTCAGGCACAGAACAGTCTGGTCCAGAGAACCCCGGATCACAGGCACAGTGGGTGCCACCGATGCAAGCCCCATGGCCATTACACATGTCCTGACACTGTGGGCCAATGTAGACATTGTCTATTGCCCATGTTGGAGGAGAAGAACCAGTTGAGAAGAAACCCTGGTACCAGCGGAACCTCACTGACCTGTATGGAGATTGAAATTCTTAAAATGAAAAGTTTCATTGGCTCACTTTGGCTCTTCCACTGTTCAGGATGTATCTAGTCCTTACCCACAGAGACGAAGCTTGCCAAAGTGAATGACCTCCCTCCTCCAGCCTTGAGTTGTACCAGGAAAATAGATGCTTGCAGGGTGGAGTTCTGTGGAGCACAGTGAGGAGGGTTGTGGTCCACCAGCACAAAGGGGCACCAGAAGGTGCCACGTTGCGCCAAAGTCCCGAGAGAACTCGAGACGCACTGGGTGTGTGGAGGAGCTTTCAGCTGTGCAGCCCACATTAATCTAGAAACAACATACATAACAACAATAAAAAACAATGTGCCATGGTTAATGACAGTAATAATTAGGAATTGTGATTGGCGCTTTGGACAAGTCGTGATCAAAGCTATGCTTGTGTACCTCAAACTGGATGATAGTGTTCTCATTTACATCAATGTCCCTGGTGGTTATTGAGTGCTCTCCAAGCTCGCTGGAGACAAAAACCATGACTGACTCATCCTCCTCCCTAAGCCGGTCGCGCACGCACGCACACAGACACACACACAAACACACACATATTTATCATCATTGGACATTGTTTTTAGATCATTTAATAAAAACAAATTATGCAAACCAAGACAGCATCACTCAAGGTAAATTGCTGCTCTCCTTACAGGCCAGTCTTTTGGTAGGGGCAGTAGAGGCCAGTGTTTCCCCCCGGGAAGAACAACCAGTTGGACTCATTGGGACCTTCATCAAAACTATCTATCACCACTGGCGGGTTGTGTAAGGAGCTGCCATCAATGATGAGATTATCGATCACCCACACTTCCTCCTTCTTACCTATGAGGCATCGAGCAGAAATAATTAGACACTGACAGCAGAAGTCTGGGCCAAAGAGGGAAAACAGTCAAGAACTGTAAACAGATTTAGTGTACTTTAACACAGTGTGTCCACTCACCGCTATTGTAAGGCTGCCAGAGTCTGAAGCGGGTGGCATTGGTCTGAGCACTGGCTGGCAGTGGCAGGTGGAGGAAAAGAGTGTCTGTGGAAGCTGGAAAGAAAAACTCATCCAACAGCAGCCAGCTGATGCCTCCATTGACTGAGTACTGCAGCAGCACAGAGTGGGAGCGCTCCGGGATACCTAGAAAACAATTATAATGTGATCAGAGGGAAAAAGAAAAAACATATTTGAACCCATAATCCAAAATGATTAACAGAAAATGACATCATGTGATACCTTTTGTGATGAATTTAAACGAGAACTGGATATAGAGAGTGTTTGTGCAATCCAGGTCCCGTGACACGATCATCCTCAGGCCGTCCTTCAAACAGACAGACAAGGATCACATTGCTGGTCAGTGACCTAAAGATTTTAACCATCGTCTATGTGGTTTAATAGTATGATCCAGCTTCTCTGTACGGTATGTATGACCCCCTACCCCTTTGAAGATAAGGGCAGTGCCTGATTTAAGAGGCTCTCCACTCAGAGTTCCCCTTTCCGCTCCATACACCTCCGGCCAGGTCTCCTGCTGCAGGTTCTCATTAAAGTCCTCTCTCAGTACAGATGGCAACGGAGCTAAGGGCACACAGTGTGCACCTCCATAACCCTTGTCACATCTGTGGGAGAAGAGGAGAAGCAGTAAGGG
Source organism: Trinectes maculatus (assembly GCA_016785345.1). Taxonomy (NCBI): domain Eukaryota; kingdom Metazoa; phylum Chordata; class Actinopteri; order Pleuronectiformes; family Achiridae; genus Trinectes; species Trinectes maculatus. The sequence goes on from JAFBJQ010003524.1 coordinate 64,332, forward strand.
TATGTAACATTTACACATTAAAAAAATAAATAAAGGTAAAAATGGGTTTGACTTACACACAACGTCCGTTGTCACACAGCCCGTGTCCAGAGCACATCCAGGGGCAGCCAGGGGCGAGTAACACATTGTCTAAAGCCCAGCCCTCTGCCCCTGGGGTGAAGTGGGTCTGGATCCAGCGGAAACGAGTTCTGGGGGAACTAAGGGATTCAAAAGCAGGTAACGACAAAAAAGCTGGATTGAGATTTTATACACTTGTGGCAAATACTGTCCGCTTGTTTTTGAGTGTTAAACAACACATACTTAGCAGCACTTGGCAGGTAGACAGTGATTCTCCTCCAGTGTTTGTACTGGGTGGAGGTATAGATGGAACTTTGTGTGTAACCGGCGCACCCAATGGCCGGGGGCACACACTCAGGGGTAATGAGGGACCAGTGGCGCCCGCAGTCTGTGGAGTACTCCAGCCGCACGCCGTGAGAAAAGGATGTGGACTTGCTGCATCCCATACTCAGCTCAAACTGCAGAAACGAGGAGCCTGACACCTCAAAGTCCCAGCTCTCCGCGTACCTCGGCTTTTCTGCACAGACAGTGAGGCAACATCGCATTTGACTCTAATCTACAGCCATCTTCACTTTGTTTTCATCAACATCTCCTTCAAACATAACACTGTCTGTAAATCAACATGGTTTAGCAGCTTGAAATTAATTATTAAATTCCATGTCAGTGCGGTGTGACATTTAAGATATTCACCAAAACACAAAGTCCAAATGCAAACGTGCCTGTTAATGGAATAACAGATACAGTTGAATTATGTGTGAAATACATGTATGTTTCAGAACAACCATCAGGCCTGACAGTCAGTGCTTGATGTGTTTAAAGAGGCTCACAGGAGCTTAATGTTTATAGATGTGCAGCCAAATTGCTCTTGCTTTGCAAAGCCTAATGAATGGACCCTTTTGTAATGTAATATTTGTGCAAAGTGTTCTGCTCGCAGCTTGATGCAGGGATAAATACCAGGCAGGATGTTCAATCAGGTCTGTTCTCATTAATAATGCAGGCCCCACAGTGCCACAGTAAATGGGTGATTCAGTTTCAGACTGTTGGTCACATACAACCACTGAAGTGGTTTGTTTGACTCTGACCGCGTGTAAATATAAAGAGTAGACATGAAATGCATCTAAGCATGTATGATATACATACGTACATTACTGTTGTTTCCATCATGTAGAGCAAACTGAGGTGTTCACTAACATCCTGCTTTTTATTGATTCGACACATTAAGCAGCTTCACCGCAGCAGTTGAGCATATAGTGTCTTTCTAATGGGCCACATGATAGCGATTGGTAACTGTTTGTTGTCTGCACACACATTTTCCGAGACATATCGTGGCCCCCTGTGTGTCCTGTGTATGTGTCTTGAAACAGTAGTGGGTAACTCACTGTCAATGGCCTCAGAGTTGAAGGTAAGCGCTGTGTCCAGAGACAGGCAGTCCACAGTCACCTCTCCACCCTGAATGCGGTACCAGTTGTGCCTTAACGGGGTTGTGCCATCAAACTTGTCATGAAACCCGGTTCGGGAGCTGTCATTCATACCGATTAAGACATCGTCCAGAGCCCACTGGGCTGAGTGTTTCCCTACAAGGAAGGAAAAAAGAAAAAACATATCTCAAATAAGCTCTCTATCACTCCTGCTCTCTCTCATGCTCCTTAATGATGAACTTACCTTGCTGTGGCTGCCACCATCGAAAGACTGTGTAGGGGGTCTTGGCTGCAGGTGGGAGCTCAATGGTCACCACCTGGGGTTCTAGGAAAGAACTGAAGTCCAGCTCCCTCAGAAACTGCCACTGAACACCGTTGTTGGTCGAAAACTGGACAATGACGCCTGGAATTACAGAATAAAGAGCACCTCTCTATAGACTGTACTGTTGAGGAACAGCCACATGGATGCAGCAGAGGGTCTCAGTGTAGATAATGTAGTGCAAATAATTACCCTCATTGCGGGAGCGGGGCCTGGTGCAGGTAGGTCCAAGACTCTTGCTGCCAATGCGAATATAGAATTGGACCAACCTGTTCATTAAGAATAAAGTTTCTGTTAATTTTTCATAAGCTTTATTAAATGTGCTGTAATTTAGGATATGTTGTGGATGAGGTATTTATGGTGGTGATTTCCACTCACCGAGTGTTGGTAGTGTCGAGAGGCGCTGTGCGTGCTTCTCTCCTCCCAGGACTGCTGAAGTAAAGGGCCTTCCCCTCACCAATGATACCACAGCCACCTCCGATCTGTCCCCCACTAAGGCTCTGCCACAGAGGGCTCAGCTTGCCCTCGAAACCTTCAGTCAGCTCCATGGGACTGGCTACCGATGGTACACAACTATCCTGCTCCACTGTTGAAATAGATCAGATCGGAAACGTCAGCAAGATGAAGATGGATGAAAATCACAGCATTTTTATTCAGTTTCATCCTTTTTTTTCCCTTTCATATCTGGTACTGAACCTGTGTATCCCATATCACAGAAGCAGACGCCTGAGATGCAGTCACCATGTCCCCCACAGTGATTGGGACAGGGCTCGGAGATGTAGACCCCATCCAAGGCAAAAGGTGGAGCATCTCTGTGCACACTGCTCTCCTGGAACCAGCGGAACCTGGTTTTACTGTTAAGGGAGGGATACAGCAGTTATTCAGCAACTAAAAAAAATGGGCATTAAGTTCATTAAAATCTAACATAGCAACTGCATGCCTGTTACCATAGCTACCTGGCTGCAACATTACGTGGTATGACCACAGTGACTCTGGTCCACTGTTCGTAGTCTCCAGTGTTGTAGACGGTGGGTTCTCTGAGCTCACGACCGCTGCCCTCACACACCCCTACCCCTGGGGTTCCTGGGTAACAGCCCTCCCTCACCAGAGCCCAGGTACGCCCAGCATCGTGGGAATACTGCAGCAAGACTGGGGCAGATGCACTGAACTCTGACTCACAGCCTATGTTCAGCTGGAGCGGAAACAGTGGATGAAAAGTAACAATTTAATTCATTTGATATGTGAAGTTGTTTTGTGCATCCATTTCTCACTCAAAATTCCATCTTTTTTTATTTTGACTATTTCTGTGTGGGCACCTTAAACTGAAGGGTGTAGCCAGAGCGGAGGGCCAGGTCCCTGGTGACAGCCACCCTATCGCCGTCAGAGCGTCCAAACACCATGGCAGAGGGCGTTGGGGCACAGAAGCTGTTGTTGCTTTCCTTCTCCATGCCTTCATTCCCCAGCATCAGCCACACGCTCATCTGGTTCAGAGGGTAATCAAATGCTGGCTTCTCATAAAAGTTCTGTCAAGACAGAAGACAGGCCACATTAGTCAAGTGTTTTTTTTCTCATGGTTTCTCATTTTCTCGTCTGATCTCATAACATAAACGGACACACGTCGACTAAGATTTAAAATGTTACACCTGCTCTATTTCAGTTTGGGAGACACTTACAACAATGGAACAGAAGAAGCAATATGTCAAGATGAGCCCAACACTGCTGCACAAGGTCAGACAACAAATTCCAATTTATGGGAAAATAAAATTCCGCATTCCTAACCTGTGGTAGAGTCGGATTGGCCATGGGGATGATGTGTTTCTCCCTCTCGGACAAAATTATGACATCATCGATTGCCCACTGGTCATAGCCATCCCCCGAGTGAAGAGGCTGCCACCAACGAAACCTTGTGGAGGGCGTCTTAGACGCTAAGGGAAGCTCATAGTGGACAAAGCTGAGAGTGGGAGAAAAGGCCGGTGGCAGGGGGTTAGTGGCAGTTCAGTCACAAACACATGTGGCACTCTACAAATGTAAAATATTAATATGCATTAATATTTCCCCCCCTTCAGTTGACTCACCGAGGTTTGGTGAAGTCGGTGAAGTACATCTCAGCAATGAGGCCCCAGCTGATTCCTCCATCGTTGCTGTACTGCAGCAACACCCCCTCCTCCCTGCTGTCCGCCTGGTTACACTCTGCCCAGTCTCCGCCCACACGCAGGTAGAACTGCACAAACTCCGCCCACTCAGTGTCCAGGTCCCAGCTCACCAGCTGCCTCAGCCCAGCCTGACAACAACATACGTGTACATTTTGTCATTGTAAGGAGATAATTTTCCAGAAACTTAAAAACTTGGCATACATTTTCCTGTCACAAAACTATTTTCTGGTAACAGCTGCAACAATTCTAAGCAGGTTTATTAAGAAACGTGACGCGAATGCTTAACTATATCAGAAGGGTGCAGCTGTCTAAAAACTGTGCATTTTCCATCCAATCAGGATCAGGTAATTTAACAGAGCCATTGTGTGATTAAATCAAATCTATTTGTTTACAGGATAGAGGTTAATCAGAGGAAAAAATAGTGCATAATCTGAGAACGCTATTTGGCAAGTTTGCAGGATCCTCTTAGTTATTTTAATAACACAAAATATTTTTACAGCCGGATCTGGTTTTGCACTAGAGTACACACAGAGATAGGCTTTATGTGCTTAATTTAATTTATCGAGCTACTCTCAGAGGCTTATAACAAAATATTTTTAAAAAGTTAAAAATGCTGCAATGTTCTGCCTTTAAGAAATGGAAAAACCTGGACTCACATCTGGTTCTGGATTAAGATCAAAAACAACCTCCAAAAGTAACAATTGACATTTAAAAAAAAATGTTATTTTACCTTGCTGAAGTAAAGAGACGACCCAGAAGAGACCACTCCACAGCCCATGTCAGGGGAGACCACCTCTCCGCCAATCACCTCTTGCCAAGTGGCCAGCAGTGCATCCTGAGATTCAAAATCAGACAGTACAGTGGAGGACAGGGGGGAAGAGGGCTGGCAGTCCACTCCTGAGAAGCCATCATCACACCTGCAAGACAAGACAGAGACTGAACTTATTTATTGTTGCCCTTAGTTCATCCGTGGTTCTTTATGGATCCAACAAACAGCTATCAGAAAATATTTATATGCCTCAATGAAAGATGTTTCAAAGTTTGTGTGAGTGTGTGCGTGAAGGGTGACCTGCAATGTCCATGGTCACACCAGCCATGTCCGTGGCACATGTTAGGACACTGCTGCCCAATGTAGATGTCATCCAGGGCCCACTCATCCTGCTCTCCATAGTAGTTCTGGATCCACCGGAACCGAGTGGCACTGGACCTGAACACACACACACACACACAGATTGCTCAATTACAGTTCGTAGGAAGGATTAAAATGTTAAAAATACATTGCATGACCTCAGAAATCAAATGAGAGTGACCATATCATCATATGTCAACTTTATTTTTCAGCTGGTAAAGATTTTCCAAATTACATATTAGTATTGCATGTTATGTTATTTCATTTTTGTGTGTATGGATTGTGTGAAATGAATATAAGAAAGGGTAATATCATCAGTGTACACATGCATTATATGTTTGTACCTATGACTGCCTTTCAGAGCAGCTGTTTGCTGCCTGTATTACAATGACAAATGGCAGAAGTAGTGTAGATAGTCAATATGTTGGGGTTATATAGAACATCTTTTTTTTTTTATTTCCACTGCCTTGGTGGCTCATATCAGCGCAGACCACCTCCAGATCATATACAGTACAGCTAGCCATGACTGTTTTATTATCATTTACTGCCATGACCCTGTGACCTCTAATCTGCAGGAGAGCTGACCACCTTTAGGTAGGAGCTGGGCAGTGAATGAAATGGAGGTGGAGGTCACAGTGTGGAAGGTTTATGTTTTTATTTCAGCTGATATATGTGTGGGATTGAGCTGTAGGAGCACACATCCTTTTACAGCGTCTAGAACAGCATGTTGGTATCACTGGCTCGGCCCTCTACTGGTTCAGGTCCTATTTGACAGATCGGAGTTTCTCTGTGCAGTTAGGTCACTTTTCCTCCGATCCAGCTCCCCTGACCTGTGGGGTCCCTCAAGGTTCCATCCTAGGCCCTGTCCTCTTCCTCCTATACATGCTGCCCCTTGGTGGTGTAATCCAAAAACATGACATTTCCTACCACTGTTTTGCGGATGACGTCCAGATTTACCTGCCATTGAGGTCTTCAGCCAAGGACACAAAACAGGGACTTTTAAATTGCCTATGCAATGTTAAAACATGGATGAACGCTAACTTCCTTAACCTAAATAATGAAAAAACAGAGATCATCCTGTTTATAGGAAGCTCCTCTTCAGCATGCTCAGCTGACATACTAGGTCCCAAGACTTGATTACTGTAATTCCCTTTATACTGGCTTGGACCGCTCTTCTCTCACTCGTCTTCAGCTTGTTCAAAATGCTGCCGCATGCCTCCTCACTGGCAAAAAGAAGCTCGACCACATCACGCCAGTCTTAGCCTCCCTTCACTGGCTCCCTGTCTGTTTTCGCATTGATTTTAAACTGCTCTTAACTGTCTGTAAAGCCCTCAATGGCTTAGCCCCTGAATATCTTAGTGAGCTCCTGTGTCGCCACACACCACCTAGAACCCTAAGGTCCTCTGACCAACTCCTTCTAGACATTCCTAAAACTACACTCAAGTCCAGAGGAGACAGGGCCTTTGCCGCGGCCGCCCCAAGGCTCTGGAACAGCCTCCCATTCCACATTAGAGCCTCCCAGTCGGTAGAGTCTTTTAAATGTGCCCTGAAAATCTATTTCTTCTCCCTGGCGTATCATAAATGACCTCAAACAACTTTTCTCTTTCCATTTTACTGTGATTTTATTGTTTTTAATGTTCTTTTACTCTTTTTATCTATGTATTTTTTCTCTGTCTTATTTTGCACTGTTCAGCACTTTGATCAACATGTGCTATATAAATAAAATTGACTTGACTTGACTTGACACATATACCTCACAAGTGTCAGATCTGAAGTGACTGTTTTAGCTTTGCTTTCCCTTTTATATTGAATAATATAAGTTATGTCAGCCTAATACAAAATAAATACAGTCGTTATAATGGCACGGGCCCAGTAAGAACAGTGTGAACAGTCAGTAGCTGTCAGATAAGACCAGCTTAGAAAAACAGAGTAACTGGTTTGGCAAAAGCAGACACGAAACTAGAGCTGCAGGAACATTGCACAATATTTAGACCTCCTCATTTTGGAAGAACCAGATAGTTCAGGTGAAGCCAGATGTACATAAATGATGCATGAGCTGCTTTTTAGTGCTTCTTAGTGGACATCTGCACTTGCGTGCATTTTTAGTGCATTCCAGCGTTTTGAGTCAGAGGAATGCGAGAGGGACTGTCCTGGTTTGAGTGAATGTGTGCTCTGGAGCTGCTTTCTTTGACTCTTACAACAAAGTCTGATGTTCAATAGCCTTTACACGAGCCCACCACTGTGTATAAATGTGTGTAAGTAATATGACAGTATGTGTGGATATACAGCGTGGATGGATGCAGTGTTATCTTTTTAGCCTTGAGTTATATATTTGTTACTGTTTCTCCCATCCATCCACCCACTAACATGAGCGATCATATTGTCTTTTGGAATCTTTTCTTCTGCATCTGTTGCTCAGATGTGCATGACTTACCATGTCTTCTGAGGCAAAGACAGAGTGATGCGTCTCCAGTCTTTGAACTCTGATGGGTGGTAGACACTGGGAGCAGTAAACTCCGAGCAGCTTGGCATGCCAGGCAGACAGGCCTAGGTAAAAGAAATGAGGGCGTTTACTACAGTACACTCCTCATACTTTGCTAACGGTGCATTAGTCAAAACCTATGAAACACATTTGTTTTGTTTATACATTTTGTTTTGTAGTGAAATAAATCCCAGACGCTATAAAACTTTACCAGCCCCACAGTATATGTGCATGTAAAAGGCACTTTCGGGATTACAGTATCTCTGACCTTGAACTCTGGAAGACAAGCAAGGATTAATGCTACAAGACATCCAGCAAGTTACATCCTGCATTCACCAGACGACTGCATTTTCATGCACAGAGAGAGAACTCGAGAAAACTGGCTGATGGGGGACTCATTACGCCCTATTCAATTTCAAAGGCAATAAAAATCTTGGCGGATACTTTGGTGCTTTATGAATATTTATGAGCGAGTTGTGATCACAGAAAGTCTTTGTTGAACCACGGGGAGATAATCTGCCCGCTGATTCAAGTATTGTCATGTATTTGCTAACAGCAGAATGATAGAAAGTCGATGAGATAATTTCTCATCTGAAGCAAAGTGCCACGTGTAAGAGCTCCCATTATTTACACATTATTACTGGGGCTGTAATAGATAAATCAATATTCATGATCATGAATAAATGATGAGTTCCCGTCGTCTCTACTCCACAGGATAACCTCTGCAAGTCACAAACAAAGGCGGGAGTCAGGCTGTTAAAACAAAAGAGGCTGGATGTTAACAACCACTTCATGCAGAATAGCTGAGGCGGGTGTCCCACTCCTTACCTCTTTGACCAGGTGCCAAGTGAGGCCGTGATTAGTGGAGAACTCCAGGCGAACCTGTGTGTCGATGTGAGGGGAGGACTCCCGGCCGCAGCCCATGACCAGTGAGAACTGCAGGCTGTAAGAGGCTCCGATCTGCATTGACTGAGTTTCCACATAACGAATGCTGGAGCCAGGGCTGGGCTCACCAGAGAAACTGGAGCACAGCAGGGAAGATATCAAATGTTAGATGATGTGGAACGTGACCTTAAAGTCACCATGTGGAGAACCGTTGTGGGATTTGAGCATTTCTCTGATGGAATACGCTTTTGATTGTGAGGACAAATCGTGGCCTTAAACAGACAAAACTGGAAATTTCCAATTCATCGACCAAGAATTAAAAGTACTCTACTAAAGAGTTATGATCTAACCCAGCTGACAGACAACACAAAACTCAAACCAAGCAGATGTTAATAAGTTCAGTCTCCTACCTAAGTGTCCAGTCATGCTGGCAGTAGGGCTGAACATGACCGAGGTAGAAACCCAGACTCTGGGTCACATCAAGCACATTGCTGAAGTCCAGACTTATGGTGTTGAACAGCACAGACGTCATGCTGATTTCATCCAGGGCCCACACATCCTGACCACGGCCCGAATGGTACGGCTGCCACCAGCGGAACTGCACGCCAAACTTCTGAGCGCCGGGAGGGAGTTCGACAGAAACTATCCTATTTCAGAAAGAAAATTAAATGTTAGAGCAATTTTCAATAATGGAAAGTTTCCTTGATATATTCTGTCTATGCTCCATTGTGACAGTCAGATTGATGGAACGTGGTAAGAAGTTATTTAAATTGGCCAACAGTGTCAATAAAGCCAAACATTTCAGCAGGAGATGACTGTACAGATTGTCGGTTTAATGCAGATTCACAACTACATTATCCTTCATCAGCGTAAATGCTACTTACCTTTTATTATGACTGATTCCTGCACGATGGTGTTTTTGTACAAACATAAACACTGCTACAGAACCTGCACTTGCACCTTGTACCTGATCAGGTGTTTTGAACTTGTCCCTGACTCAATGACCACTGTTGGCCTTCCTCATGCTGATGAAGTGCTCTGAGACCTGGGCTGTGCAGCTGGGAGCCCGCCCACTTTGTCTTCATTACTCAGATAGATGGCACTACCTGACTCAATGGGTTCCAGTGGTTTACACCTCCAACACACCATTAGCAGGGAAAACGTGTGTGTTAATGGGCCCATTGGGCCTCTACGGAATCATAAGCACACATTCCTGTGCACATACACATTACACACACACAGCACAGTACAGATACCTTGGTTCATGGAAGCCTTGATAGGCGTAGTGCTGCAACAGTGTCCAGGTAATGCCATTGTCTGAGGAGTAATGCAGTAGGACGCCCTCTCCTGGCTGGTCTGGAGCAGGACATGAGCTTAGGGTGCTGCGACTCCCCAGCCGAAGAGTAAACTGCAGGTACCTGCACAGACGCAAAGTGAGAGAATTAAAAAACCTCAGAGAAGCACGAAGGAGTAGACCCAGTGGAGAAGAGAAAGGACGTAGACAGTGTGCGATGAGGAAATTACACACACACAGAGTGAAAAGGGCAGGTGGACAGACGAGAAGAAGGTGAGTAAGAGTGTGTTTAGAGAGTGGGGGGTGTTAAAGGGTAAATGAGCAGACAGCAGAGCAGAGTGAAGTGGTGGGAGGAAGGCTGCTGATGACGGATGAGACGATTAAATGAAGAAATACAAATTAGATGAGAGTAGGTGGAGAGAGAGAGAAAGAACAAGACGAAAGAGGACGTGCATGAGATGCAGAGATCATATCTACACATGTTAACTGCATACACTCCTGATTTAGCAGGAGCTTCCATCTCCTGATACATTCAGCTCGGCATATTATATATTATCATTTATACTGATGTAATATTTCTTTTCATTTTCAGCATCGGTCCGAGCCCCAATCCCTATCCGGTTCTTTCTGTGCTTGTCTTTCTGAACTTTCCTTAGTGGTGCAGTTTTCTCTATCTGGCAGCTGTTCACTCACTCAGCCAGGAAAACAGCATTAAATATGACCATCATGTGCCACAACAGGCATAATCAATCTAACGCAGAGCCCACAGTCAATTTCATCGCTCCCTTTATCTTTTTCCCCCATTTTTTTTTTTTACTTTGCTTTCAGTTCCCTTCTCATCTGCAGTCATCACTGTTATCATAATCCATCTACTACTGAGGAGGAGGAAAATCGCAGGAAATGCAAAATAATCTGCTCTTAGGGTTATGGGTAAATTGGAAGAATCAAAATTTGGGCATGTGGGTATGCGGACCATATGTGTGTACCTTTATATCTCTGCTCATGTCTATATGTATAGCTTTTTTTTTTTTTTCATATTTTTACTCATACCTAGCCTGGGAACTGTCTAATGGAGCAGTGACCAGGTGCCTCCTGCTGTCTCTGTTGAAGACCAGTGCTTTGCCACTGGCCAGCACTCCACAGCCAAAGCTGACCTCTGCCCCACGGAGGGAAGAGAAACTGTGGTAGGAAGAGAGGCGTGGGCTGGAGAAACCCTCTGACAGGAAAGCTGGGAAGGTCTGGGAGGCAAGTTCACAGGCTGGACCACTGAAGCCTGGATCGCATCTGAGAGGAGACATTTAAAAATAAAGAATTTAATGATTAAAGTCAACAGAGATAACAAAATCCCACAAATAAATCAAAATCATAATACAGTTTGAATGGTGCTGGGTGCTGGTGTGAATTAGGTTGATAATGAGCAGGCTCACGCTGGTTTTATTTGGTTTAATAAAAAGCAGGTTCTTACTTGCAGCCTGTTCGGGAACAATGTCCTCGCCCAGAGCAGAAACGAAGACAGGCTGGACCAATATACACTATCAAAACAAATGAATAGCAATAAATTACATTTATTCAACAGAGCCTGTATTATCTTACACAAATATATTATTTAAAGGATGTTACATCAAGACAAGCATCTATCTATCTGTCTGTCTAACAAAAGTTGTCTTGTATCATGCTAACCATTGTCTATAGCCCACATGTTGCCAGATCCAGTGCCTGACTGCTTCCAGCGAAACCGCGTAGTCTCTGTGAGGGCAGCATTCGGCAGAGGGATGGAGATTCTTGTCCATCTGCAGACGTGCAACAAGATATGTTTATATGATTCTACAGTAGACTGTCGATTAATAATTTATACACAATTAGAACTGCTGACGCACACAGAAATATGCAGTCATACCCGCTGTAGTTGTCAGAGGAGTAGATGGTGCTGTGAGGTAGATGAGGTCCAGCACAGAGCTCTGGTAAACACTCGGTGTGGAGCAGAGACCATGAACGACCATGGTTGGATGAGAACTCCAGACTGACACTAATGAAAAGAAACAAAGCTGTTAAACAAAGGTCGTGGGATTGCGGCCCTTTTTTTTTTGGTTAATGATTTTCACTTTTCAAAGAGAGGCACTGCCTGACCCAGTGTAAGAGTGTGTCCCACCTGTTGGCAGGCTGGTAGGAGCCACAGCCCAGATTGATGGAGAACTGAGCAACATGTGTCTGTGTGCCAGGCAGCACAGGTAGCAGCTGCATGAAGTCCACAGCCCAAACGTGACGGCTGGCGCCTCCATGGGACCGCTGCTCCAGGCAGAACTGGGTAACTGGTGTTTGTAGCTCAGTGGGCAGTGCCACTGACACTACAGCAGGGGTCTGAGATCAATTGAATAGATAGCAAATGCACCATGGGGAACATAAAGAGGATGCTCGTTAGGAATACAACTAAAATTATTTGTATTAATTTATGATGATATGAAAAACACTGCTGTTCTTTCATAAAGTATAATGTAGAAAAAACAATTAGCTGCATCATGAAACACAGAAAACCAAAAACAGCTAAAGGGGTTCACACTGTGAAATAATTGAAAATAACTGTGACAGTGTTATCAGCCATTTACAGGCACTTTAAAATTAATCAACACTAATGTGAGAGAGTATAAGTTTTTGTGTGTAAGTATGTGGTGCATAACTCACTTGGTAAGACGAGTATGGAAGCGTGTCGAGCACCACGCGTTGCCTTCTCCCTTCAGACCTCCCAAACAGAATGACATCATTCTCATGAGACTCCCCTGGATCACAGTTACCACCACCTAAACACAAGTACACTTTACCATGTTGATGCAAAGTCACACATACGTACGTGTGCACAAAATAAAGGTGAGCAAAGAGAAATGTCAGCACGAGAGTGTTGCTTTTACTGAACCCAAATATATGACAAAGTATGATGAATGGAGGATTTCCATACCCATGGTAAAGTAGAAGCGTAGGTTTCCATAAGACGTGGTGTCAAGGTAAGGGGTGCATACCCGTCTGCGGCCCTCCTTCAGAAAAACCAGGGCGGAGCCCGACTCAATCTCTCCACACTGAGTCCCATAAACAGCTCCCTCTATGTCCCAGCTGGATGGAAAATACAGGTTCTTTAATACTGTATATTTATTTCACAAGTAGGTGTTACTTCAAACATATGATGTATGTGGCGTCTGAAACATTTCCTAAAATGGGTGTGTGTTTTTTAGGGCACTTAATTATTGCTCTCAATGCTTTTTAGTGCTTTTAATGACTTAATGTAATTTAGGTGCATTAACAACAGTTTTTATTAATGTGCTTTTACCCTGTTAAATAAACTAATAAATAAAAATAATATGAGGCAGTCTTTCAGCATCAATGTTTCTAAATTACAGTAAAAAACCAATTGAACAACATGATGTATTACTCTACGCGTTAACACATCTCTGCTAGAACACTTTTTCATAGTAAGATGGTTTATGGTCAACAACTGCTTTTCATCATAAATTAAAAAAAATAAATGTAATGCGCATAAACAATGTACATATAAAAAATGGAGAAGAAGACAGAGCGGCTACATTAATTATACATTTTATGCACACAGACTTAGGCACAGATTAACCCACAAATGAGCCATTCATGAAATGACTTTATGTGGTAACACAAACTATAGGATGCCAACACTTATATATTGGGTATATATTGGCTTTTATTCAGCATCTGCTCTGGAGATGTCAGGAAAAAGTTGTCATAATTCATGTCCTGCCGATCAACAAACACACAATCCCAGAAATACAGGACAAAAAAATCACCTGGAAGTGGATTCACACACACAGACACGCACGCACACACACACATAGAAACATACTCGTGCACAGTGAAGAGAGGATCCTCATTAGCGCTGACAGAAGTTAACTCAGTGTGTCAGCTCTCTCCTGTGTTCCTCTGCCCCTCCCTCACATTCTCTCCAACCTCCTCCCTCTCCCTCTCTTCCTCTCCGGTCTCTGTCGTGCAGAGTATAGGACGCTGTGTTTCTGTCATAGCTAGTGTTGACTTAAATGACACGCAGGCGAGTGGGCCATCACCTCAAAACCTCTTTCCTGCTCACTTCAAACGGGTGCCAGCCCCATGGCATGATGGGAGAGAGCGAGCGTGCGGTGCAGCATGTTGGCATGCCGCAGGAAGGCGTGAGGGTACAGAGCGACTGTGGAGACACGCTGTTGGTGCACACATGTTTGAGGTCCTTCTCATTAATAGAAAAATCCAGTGACAGGCCTGTTGATAACTCTCTACCCGCATATCATCGCTCTATTCGCTCTCTGCCTCTTGCAGCGTTTCCTTGCTTACTGCTATCCAGTGTGTCCGAGTGTGTGTTTGCTTGCATGTGTGTGTGTGTGTGTGTGTCTCACTCTGAACAGATGGACTGCTGTCTCTGTAGCAGTCAGAGGCATGATATTCACCTGTGTGAGCTTACACACACTGCATGTTGCATGCTTGACTTATCACAAGTGACAGGTTTAAAACCCACGTACTGTATATACAGACATGTAGAGAAATACTATAACCCTCCCTCTTGTCAAGGTTATATATGCTGTATTTTTAACATTCAGCACCATAAAAGGCTGTTTGCTGCGGGTCTGGCATCCAAATTCAGTTTCACTACATTAGCTTCATTGCTGTCAGAATCTGGGCGCAGGTCAGCTGGGTCAGTGCCACGTTTTAAAACGGTTTTTAAAGCCTGTAAATCTCAATAGACCAAATTTAATAAAGTGTTACTGCGTTATATATAGGTTTAATTGTTCTGACCATCTGTGCCATTGCATTTAATTAGATACGCTGTGTTTAATAAATAAATCAGGTGATTAGAGCAGGTGAAAGGGAGATTTAATGTGGCTGTTAGCTTGACTTACTTTGATGGTGGGCTCTCAAAGTCTTCCTCCCAGTAGCTCCTTCCCTCCTCCCTGTGCAGATCAATGTCTCTGGTTGAGGCAAAGCTGTGTCCGACTCCCTCACCACCATGGAAATACAGAGCGTTGCCCTCTGACTGACAGGCATGCTGGCCAACGAAAACAGAGATCTCAACACATGCACCCAGTGACACTTTTACTCAGCAGGGACATTTGAATTTTATTCTGCTTTTCATCACTACATCTTGTTATTGGAATCCGTATGACATCACTGATGACGAGGCTGAAGGAAATCGTCATGTACCTTGATGGTAGCTCCGGGGAAAAAGAGCCAGTTTGCAGTGTCTGGGGGATCCAGATTGTCCTCCATTAGTGGGGCTCTGTGAGCTGTGTTGACCAAGAGCACATTATCCAGCCCCCAGCAGGACTCGTACCCTTCGGGACCTTGTGGGGTCTCCTGGGACCATCGAAGACGAACGCCATCAGCCTTGGAGTGGTGTGGCAGGGGAATAAGGTGGATGACGGTGCTACTGTTTGTAGGGGCCCTAAGACAGAAACAAAACATACAAAACATGGGTCTTGATGAATGATGTAAAATAAATCTGAATTAGACAAAATGAAGGGATGGCATTGTGATGAAATGAAACCAAGTGTCATTTTAGACTGATTTAACTGTTTAATTGATGAATATGTTTAAGTACTGTGGTTAACAAATTATATTACATTGTAGGCTTGTCTGAGTGCTGAGAATACACAAATAGAGGGTTCATAAAAACATAAATTATATAAAAACAGGCAGGGGATGACAAACTGAGAGAGGGAGGTGTGAATGAGAGAAAAGAGGGTGGGTGTTTTTAACAGATGGACGGGTGAGTAAAGACAAGGCCAGAAGTGTGAGAGAGAAACCTGATCTTCTCCAGTGTGATCCAGTCATCTGAGGTGTTGGCGTTCGCACTGAGGCTGTATGACACAGTAATGCTGGGGTCTGAGTAACTGAACCTGCAGGAGCCCGAACCTGGAGAATATAAACACACAAAAAGAAAAGTACAGACAGTTACGGTGTGACATGCCGATATAAGACCAGATACTCTACAGCCAACAACTAGATACATGCTAGATACTGAGCTCAGACTATTTTTGCACCTTAAAAGGGGAGTTTGTGTAGGAGCAGGTAAAGGTCAAAGGTGGCTAATGAGAGAAGCAGGAAAAGCAAACCCCTTGACCCCACCTTTCCCCTCCCGTTCCTCCCACTCCGCCTGACTGTGTGCAGTAATCCCCATACTCCTATGTAATCCACGTGTCCTGCCGTGCCATGTCTCACTGAGTACCACTGTGCATTAACCAGCCATTACATGTGTGTCACTGCATGTGCTGCTGCACTGAACTAAATACACAGCAACGGTGCGACAAAGGCTCCGATTAATGACCTGCACAGGGCAGCCAGACAGAGAGCTGAGCCCAGAGAAAAGAGAAGAAAAGAGAGAAGGGTGAACGGGTTGTTCAGAGCTGTTGACTCAGTACGTATTCCTACTTCCACCCGGGCCGTGCTCCCAGGAGAACCAGCGGATGCATGTAATGGACATGAAAAATACAACACCGCTAAAAACTCTGCCATGGCCCTCTGGGTGTCTTTCCAGAAGACTGTAAATCATTCATTATTGTGATAGGAGGAGAGGGGGGACAGACAGAGAGAGAGAGAGACAGAGACAGGGAGAGAGAACACAGAAGCATCCTGTGTACCAGTTGGCTCGCTGACATAAAACAGTGAAAAAGATGCCTATTTCCTGAAGATGACAGACATCTGTTGTCCTGGCTCGCTAAGACGGCCGCTTGCAGAGCTCAGATATATTAAACAGGGTTTCAAAAGGTCATATAGTACATGCCTGTTATATAAAATCTGCCTGAGCGGAGTAATTGTTTGCAGTGCATGTGGAAATGTAATACTCACCCAGGGCAAACTGCAGAACCGAGGCCGTGCTGGTGTTCAGAGGAACAGTTGTCTGAGGAGGACACACAACACAACATCAGGTTGTCACTAATAAATTATTACAGCTAGTCCAGGTCTGAAAAAGACATCAGGTCGTGAGTCATGGGAAAGAATGTCCAATGTGATGTGTTATACTGGAGTAATAAAGTGAAGTGTGCCGAAGCTGAGAAGCATTGA
The DNA here is from genome assembly GCA_016785345.1 of Trinectes maculatus. Lineage (NCBI taxonomy): Eukaryota > Metazoa > Chordata > Actinopteri > Pleuronectiformes > Achiridae > Trinectes > Trinectes maculatus. The sequence goes on from JAFBJQ010003524.1 coordinate 81,131, forward strand.
TTGGCTGGTTTCAGACATTGTCTGGTTGAGAGTGTGTACACGCATCCAACAATGATGTGGAGCATTTTCAAACGTTCTGGAGACAGTTGGTCTGTATCACTGCAAAAGTGTCACAATTGAAACGACTGCAGGTTGACTCAGCGTTTTTCATCTGGTATTAATTTACCACTTAGATGAAACACTGACAGGACAGTTTTTTTCCCCTCTCATATAATACAGCTCGTTGGTGCTGCGGTTATTGGTGACTGTGTGTAAATGTGTGTGTGTCTCTGGATGTGCACGCTTGCTGCACTTGACAGAAGAGCTGCCAGAAAGTGGGATCAAACATTTGGAACAGTGACAGACAGAGCGAATGCTTATCAGAGAAGTAAATAGACTCATGACGCACTGAACAATCCTCTGATACCGACAGGCTTTTATCTCTTACAGCACAGTCAGCAGTCGGCTGTATAGAGACAGGGTAAGAATAGGGTAAACTTTTGTGTTTGTCAATCGGCAAGATGTTTGTGTTTGTGTTGAAACACTCATCACATTAGGTTCGCTGATGGGCTCTTTTCATAAACATCTATGTGGCAGCAGAAAAAGTTAGTGGAAACTCACAAATGTGAATTTTCTATGCACGTCGGCGTAACCAGGTGACACAAAGACAAAGTCACTAACCTTCTACAAACAGGGCAAACATCACAGTTTCCCAATATTTTATCCAACATTACTTTTAGTTGGTGTTGCCACCATTATGTGTTAAATATTCCCATATATTTGGGCATAATTAGGCTTCCCAAACCGGATGCAGTACATGTTAGGTACTTCATTTTATTTTACAGTTATGTTTTATTGATGCCTTTATTTTAAAATTTATTTCAACCATAAAAGGAATAAAATTAGGGTCAGGCAGCTTTCCGTCTCTTTACCACAATCAAACGTCAACAGCGAGTTTCTGCACAGTGTCAATATATTTAAACATCAGATTCCTCTGTGGTTAAAGCCAGTGTATGTAATTTACTGCAGAGGTGGCTGTGGCCACTGAGCGGTTGCTTTGGACGTATGGTCAATGGGCCGTGAAATGTAATGTGGTTGCATTGTGGTCAAATGTGGCAGTTACCAGCTCTCTCTCTCCAAAGGGTTCACAGAAAGTGACCGCTCTGCCATGCATCAGCACGCCACACTGCTCCGCCGCCTCACAGTTACTGCACTCCGACCTGGGAGAAGAGAACAGAGCTCAGGGTCAGGCGTAACAACAGAGAATGTAGCAGTTAACGCCTGCAGGTGTGTCTGAGCCTTTTCACCGACCAGATGCTGGGATCCAGCTCTCCTTCCAGGCTGGAGTCAAAGTCATCACGCAGTACGGCGTGTTTGCCGTGCAGCTCCACTGTACACACACACACACCATATGGTCACAGTTAGACACAGTGTGTAGTATATCTGGTGTTTTTATGTTACAAGTTACAACTAATGCGGTTAGATGGGGACTCACCAAGACTAGGTCTCAATGGGGACTCGGTGGGAGCTGAAACAGGGAAGAAAAGCGTCAGTACTGAGTTCAGACACATCATGAATGTACAGCACAGTCTGAGCTCTGCCCGAATCAGAGCTCTGTAGATTCATGTGTGCAACAACCCCGTGTCCTGCCCGTCTCCTTGTTGCTGATGTTAATTCCTCTCAGTAATGAGAGACCAGGCGGCAATGATTAACGGTTCAATGCCAATTAACCGCCACCATCCCCCGGGGGGTCGTCTGTGTGCTGCAATCTGCGGCCGCTGCTCGGCTAACACCATGAACCATCACTCCCACAGCTCTGAGACGTGCAGGGAGGTGAATGGACAGGGAAGTAAATAATAGTCCTAAATTAATCAAACAGGAGTCTTCACTTTTTAGCTAAATACAAAAATAGTCACCCAAATATTCACTACCAATAATAAAATGCAGTCTTATAGAATCATTATGTCGTGTGAATAAAACTATGGATTAGATTTTTTTTAAAAAAGCATTAATTATAGAGGTTTTCTGTGATATTTCTGATCAGGAAACTGGCAACAGTAAGAAGGGTGTGGTTTCAGTACTGTTGTGTTATCTTGTGTCACTCATCGTTTCCAGAGTCTTTATCCCCCATATGAGGGGATTTCAGTTTAACCTTATTGTAAGGCCAGTCAGTGTTGAGGGAATCAGGGAACAGACTCTGAGCCTCTCTGCTCCGCTCTGGTAGGTGAGCTGTTTAAAGAAGACCTCTCCCTTCAGACTGAGGAGAGGGATAATCTGCCAGTGTTCTCCATCCAGGATGAGCCTGCCCACCTGATAGGACACACGATGATAACACTGTAAGGACTCACTCCAAAGTTTCATTAAAGCTTCACTTAAGACTTTCTTTTAAAGCTTCTTCAGAGGGGGGGCTTACATCTGAGAAAGCAAATCTAAAACCTCCTCATGAGCATCAGAATTTGAAACAACAATGGAGGGATTGTCGAAAAAGGTTCCTGATCATCATTTACGTTTCTGCCTGTCTCTGGACCTAAAAGCTGGAGTCTCAGACATGGATTTACTATTCACAGGGTGACAGTAAAGTTTCCTGCTGACAGCAGGAGTTGGAGTCTTAGTTGTCCTGTGTGACAGAACTGGGTGGTTCAGTGGCTGCGACTGTTGCTGCTGCGCTGGTGGGCCCCGGCTTTCCACTCAGTGGCTGTGGCTCGGAGCCCATTAAAAGCAGATCAAAGGGCCTTGTTCCTCTCTCCACCCTCTCTACACCCCCCATCCTCCAGTGACACAAAACATATTTAGCAGAGATATCGACTCGAGTTTGTGCAACACACCCATGTTCCGTGTTGTTTACAGTTTACAGAATATGTTCAGCTTCAAAATCCCACCTGACCTGGCTTGTACTAAAACTTCCTGGTTTCCTGGTAATCCACCTTCCCTACAGTAATAAATAAACATACAGAAACAAACGGTCCGTTGACATTCTGCTCGCTCCAGTCTTCTGCTTCTCCCTGAAACAATTGTTCTCTTTCTGGTGAGGACATTTGGCTGGAGAAAGGCCATGTTTTTTATTGGTGGGGGTGCAGTGGCTTTTGGAGGGTGTGGGGTGGGATGGGTGGATAATCCCCTCCAGCTTCCAAAGGGGCCTCATTTACAGTTTTCCTTCTCCACGCTTCATCACACTCTCCCACTGTCTCTCTCACTTCCTCTCCGTCACAGTCTCTCCCTTCTGCCCACCCCCCTCATCAGCACCCGTCCTGCCAGCCCCGTGCACGGCGAGAGCAGACAGTGGCACTTCACTCGTTTCACTCGGATTAATCCCCTCTCACTTCCTTAAAGACTTCAATTACTGCCTCCCTCTATTAGCAGCTCATCTCCGCTAATGCCTGTATCTGCCTGGCCAGGGCTTAGACTCACAAGCACGTAGGAGACGCGCACACACACACACTCACAGAAACACACACATATACAGTAGGCAGATGTCACGGAGGTGACTCCACCCTATTTCAGGGGGTGTCTCTCGACAAACTGCACCAGGACTAAAACCAGGTGGGTGCTGATGATGGTTGGGCTGATACGAGGGGGGACTATATGAGACATCAGCGTAAAGAGTGCAGGGTACGAGTCATTTTTAATCTTCTCCCCCTCTTCTCTCCATCCTCTGACTCTAATCTCCTCTCTCTCCTCCTTTTTCTCCCCCCACCCTGTAAACCATACCCACTCTCCCTCCTCTGCCTCTCTTTTGCCCGCTTTACTTTCGTCTGACTCACATCCTTCACGACGTGAACTGTGTTTGAAGTCGAGTTGGTCCCGTCCAACTGACGGTTGCAATTTCTTACTCACCAGGACGCAGGATGCTGTTGTTTTTGTTTTTTTTTTTGTTATACAATAACAGAAACAAGAGGGTTGTGAAAGGTCAGATTTCAACCCCTTTCCTCCACTCAGCCAAAACCAGGATATTTAATTTGCATCTTTACACAATAACTATAAGTTAGGACTAGAAGTTAGGACTGGTTTCAAATTTCTGTGTTATTTGTTGCATAAGTTTCAGCTTTCTGAGTGTGTGTCTTAGACACACATCTCCTGGCTTCCCGCATGTTAGAGACGCAAAAAAAAAAAACCACAAAACATCTTCCTCCACTCTTGCTTGCTTACGGTTGAGTAAGTAAAGTAATTCACTCAGACGGAATAGCAACAGAGGAAAAGAATAACAGCAGAAGAAGAGAAATGAAGACTGGGAGGAGAGACGGGGAAAAGGAATAGAAAATCGGGTAAGAGGAGACAGTCGGGATGAGATATAGACGACTCGAGGTCTCAAGGTCTCTTGCTGGTGAATGATGGGAGATGGCAGGCAAGCTGGCATTTGGCCAGGGAAGCGGGGGGTGGACAGACTGGGGGTGGGAGAGTGGAGGCCACCCGTCCCCTCTCTGTTGCGCTGTGATCAGACGTCCCTCAGGGAGCTGTGGCCTCTCTGAGTTATATGTCCGTTTAATAATCCATCTGAGGTGCGGTTCACTCCGCCAGGCCCATAAAGACCTGATTTATCCCCGCACTGGAAATGAAGGGACTTAGCGATGCTGGGTAGGAAGCTGGGACTCCGGGCCTTGCTGTCGAGAGATAGAGCTGATGGACGGCCTGCAGCGCCATTCAACACCCACAGCCACTGACTCCACCCACAACCACTGATTCCTCGCTCCTAGCCCACTCCTACCTCTCCTTACCCCCAACCTGGCTCTCCTCGTCTGGGCTTAATAAGTATTTTTATGGTTGCTCAGTGGGAGCAGAAATGTCTGCCTGTTTGTTCTTACTCTTGCGATTATTTAAAGCATTTCCAGAAGCCTGCCCAAACAATTTGGTCAATGTGTGAACGGGTGCCACAAACCGTCGCACTGAACCGGATATCTGTCTTCTGAATCCATAAATATCAGCACAGTGTTTTTATTTATTCCTTCACACAGGCATGTGTGGGTTGTGGTTTGAAAGAGTGGGGTTATGGACGATGACCTGCAGGTAGAATGGAGGGATGGGGTAGAGAAGTATAACCCAACACACATAACCCAAACAAACAAACAAACAAACAAACAAAAATGAATAGTTAATATTGGTATATCGCATATCAGTAAAAAAGCCAATATCGATCACTGCCTCCCCCTCTTCATTGTTCATATGCTTAAATTCACACTCCAGCAATGCTAATCAGTGCATTCGTTCTTAAAAGTCTTTGCTCCTCTTATTCCAGCACCCTGTGCTCTTTTTTCCTCCCTTGTTCTCTCTCTCTCTCCTCTGTGTGTGATAACCTGTTTCAGATAGCTTGAGCTGGTCCTCTAGCTTTTATTCAGCTTTGAATGCTAATACCTAGATTTGAAATAACTTTGCATCCCCTTTGCCACTGTACTGCTACAACATGGACCGTAGCCTTATCCCGCCTCTGCCAATGAATATCATTTATATTAGTTAGAGTTGGTTTTATTTGCATCACACTGCTTCACACAGCGATACAGGGGCTGCACCACAGTTTGTGTTCGGAGCCTTAACCATGACAGTTTTTAATGTTTTTTCTTTTTTGCAGTATCTGGTTTAGGTTTGGAAAGAGGACGTAAATTCCATCAGCTGTAAATACTCGAGGGACCAGAAGACGATTATACATTTTTGCCTTCTCCTGTCTGCAGCCATTTTCTGGTGTCTTTTGGCAACAGAAAGAGAGTTATGTTGTGACCGTTGAAGGAAAAAATAGACGACAACAGGCTCAGCCATCCGTTCACATCGAGTCGTTTTGGTGCTTTTTTAGTTAATGATGTTTAATTACCACATTAGCTCTACCCAGCAAATCACCTGAGATTCATGACCTTCAGGATTCTCATTAACACACTCTCTTTATCTCACCATCTTTTTTTCCCCCTTTATCCTTTCTCGTCCCTGTCCTCCCATCTCTCCTTCACCAATGAGGCAATGAAACTGTCGATACTGACATAAGTAAATTACAGCTCTGCGTTATATTACAGCGGTGTATTCCTCATGACAGGTGCCATTGTCTAAAACCTCTTCTACTCCCTTCAAACCTATAGATTCACTGATTCACAACAGACGACATTTTTCACATGATCTCATGGCTGGTGTCTCTTTTCGTGGCCATTCACAGCTGCTTTCCCCCAAGGCCTCGTAACGCTCTAAATCTTTGCTTTCCAATTTGCCCGCTGTGTGTAGTTGTGGGTTAGTGATACTGCAGAGCCTTGGCAATGAGGAACTCAGTGTCTGATGCTGGCTGCAGATATTTGATGTGCAGAGGGAGAAGACCGGGCAGTGTGTCAGTGGTGGCGAGAGAATGAGCTCTCGGGGAAGGAGACAGAGGAGAGAAGGCTTGTCACTAACTCTCTGTCACTTTCCCAGGTCGGACTGAGGGCTTTTCATAGGTAGCATGGAGTTGTCAAGTTGAGCACTGGTTATGTGTTAAGTTCACTCTGTCTGGCATAGTGTAACGAACATCAGAAGTGTCTCCAATGACATGCCGGGGGATGCGCCTCTAATAAAGTGTCCTCATAAACTACCCTCAGTGACTTTTCAAATTAAAATGTGGCATATATTAAATCTGAAATTTTGAAAAACAACAGCAGCTGCTTGTGTTCTTTACTTTCAGTATTAAAGTCAAATTTGATCTACAAGCAGTTTCTAAGTGAAGAGGAGTCTGCTTTTCTGTAAACAAGCAATTATACGCCCTCAGCCTGCAGAGTGGGGCCGCGCCGTCTGTCAATAGCTACTTAAGGCTGTCACACAAAGTGGATGCAAAAAGTGTCGGCCATAAAGCGTAAATCTCTGACAGAAAGACAGAGAGTAGGGGGAGGATGGGGGGGTGAGTTTAGCTTAAGCTGAAATTAAGCTGGCAATGTAGGACGTCCAAATATCTCTGGCTCCAGCGACATCATCAAGGCAAAAAAAGAGCAAAGAAGTGTTGCGATGCCACTTTTAAGTGGAAGCAGCGATATCAAACATCTTGTGTAATCCGTTCCATTTTATGGAGAAGAATGGGAGCTAAGACGTGGGGAGATTAGTTTACGTAATGGTTCACTCGTGTGCTTGAACATATGTGTATGTATCTGTGCCACTACGGATGCGTCTGCCAGTAGGTGCAGTACTTCTTGCATGTTTGTGTTGGAAGTTATGTGTTTGTTTGTTTGTTGTCCCTGACACTCACCTCCTTGCTCGCAGAGCTGCTGGGCCAGAGCATCCTTGAAAATGATCTGTCCTCGATGTGTTGCAGTGGCACTGAGAGAAAAAGAACGAAAAAGAAGGGGGTGGGGGGGTGGCAAGGAGAGACAGAGTATTAAAACAAACAGCACAACCACAAAAGTTCACTTGTCTGTCCTCAATATATGAAGATTAATCCTGCACAGATGGCATCGTTTCCCACTAAACCAAAATGTGCTCAAACATCTCCCATAAAAGGGCCATTTCTGAAATCCAATATAATGTGACTTGGAGGTTAAAAAACAAAACAAAACAACAACACCAGAAGAAAGACCACTAAAATGTCAAAATGGCAATTCTTCAAGCTTCTGTGGGAAAGTATAATATTTTCATGTGAGTAAAGCTGGAGGTCTGGTTTCAATGATATCGTGTTTTTGTGCTATAAGAGAATAACTGTCAGAATAGTTTACTATACACATATAGACAAAGACAGTCGTGCACAGATTCAGTATGAAAAAGTGTGGTTCAACAAATATCATACGTCATTGGTTCCCAATGCTAATTTGCTGCATTCAAGCACACCAGTGTACATATACCAACTGTATGTTGCGTGCTACATACAGAATGTAATAAGAATTCCTTCCGGTGGCCCTGAAATGTATTATTCATTTGAAAGTGAAGAGATCTTTAAAAATCTAAGAGGTTGAAACGGCTCAGTGATGCAATGGGATCTTTCACACAGACACCGAGACATGCTCTATACACTGAGGCCATGCAGAAACTGCAGTATCAAAACAGTAGTTGGAAATATATGTACTGAAGAAGGTCTCTGCTGTATAATAACAATGTTGAACCAGAGAATATTGATAAAATAAAGAGCCCATAATTCAGACTAAAAAAAAGAGAAAAGATAACTAGGTTCGGAAGATGTTCCAAATTCAGAATACTTGAAATTAGTTACTGGAAACAAGAAGAGTACTACACTTTTCGTTAGCGTTTAAAAAAGGCTGTACAGTATGCCCAGCCCATGCAGTATAATCTCCCATTTTCCACATAATACACATAATAAGACAGTTGGAGTGGGATTGAGGTCAAAAACATAAAGAGGATAAATATCATAGCCATGACATGTTTCCTCACGGACTGCTTTAGTATTATTGTCAGTCGAGGAGAGTCGAGCAGTCCGAGTCATGTCACATCAGTCTGGCACTCAGACAACATTTTAATGTTGTAATTTGTCTTTGCTATTAATCATGAACATCATGTGTGGCTTGTAAATCTCTGCGACCTGACAGCACACACACACTGACAAAGAACTATGTGTGCCACCCACATAGAGTGAGTAAGGCCCTTCACAGAGCACTCGGGGAGGGGGGGGTCTTTAGCTTGGTCTCTGCCATGTTAGGACACGCTTGTGTTTCCTACATTGCAGTGTCTCAGTGTTTTCAGGGTATTCCCAGGATCCCCAGACGTTACACAACACTTGAGATCTTGCGTGACTTCATCGTGACTTCAAATCCATAACACGTTAACTTGTATGGGAGAGATCCAGACATTTTCCTGTGTTGTGCCACACCCAGGGAGCAAACACTGCATTACAACATAGACTAGGAGGATTCAAAATAAGCAAAGCTTTATGAGATGTACAGAGTATAGTAGGTACATAGTCACTGAGCCGCACATCCATTTTACACACTCTCCCCTTCTTCTTTCTGTCATTCAAACAGATGTATACTGTACTCTGTCCCACCATGCAAATGCTCTCCTTTTATGGGTGCCGAGGCAATTACACATTCGTCTCAGCTCATGAATAATGAACAGGGCCCTCATCAATTAGTAAAGAGCATCAGTGCATGTGCAGAGCTGGGGAGAAAACATACATAATTACACTCATATTTCAGAATTGGGCGAAAACTAATTTGAGTTTGGTATTTATGAATAAAAGATGGTGCGTAAAGAACAGCGGAAGGGGATGTAGGAGCAAAACCCTTGAACATTTACCAAACACAGTCACAGCTTGACTAAACTAAACAGATTAGGGCAGGGGGCTCTAATCACCCTACTGATCTGACCTCACACATACAGTATATTATACACACATTCAGCCACACGAATGAATGAATAAGAATTGTGCGCATGATATTTTATGAGTTGATAAATTATGTTTTTGGTCATATCTACTTCTGTAAAACAAATAATAGTCTAATATAGCAAAAGTGTGCTAACGGAATAATCTAACGTTTGTCTGTTTGTAATGGTGTTGCTTTATTTTCTTCAATAAACAAAAAGGCAAAACAGATGAGAGAGGTCTATGCAATGATATCCGCTCCTGTAGTTATCGGTCTGACTATGACATAATAAAGCGTTTGTCATTAAAACAGTAGCCAGGAGAGAGCGTTTAGTCTGAGCTGGAGAGTGTGTGATCAGCACAGCGCGACACCGGCGTCTGTCCTACTGACACACTCCAGTGGCTCCTCAGCATGTGTCTCTCATTACTGTCTCATCTCTGGGGAAAACACACACACACGCATGTACACACACACACACTTAACCATTTATTGAACATCCACATATTAATTTGACTTTCTTTTGGGAAGAAGATGCAATTAAGGGCATAAATGTGTTAAGTGCTTGCCCCCCTTCTCTTCTCCTTCCACTGATTCAACCATCAACCATTCATCTTGTGTCATCCTCTCTCCTTTTATTGGTCTGCAGATGGGAAAGGGAGAGGGATTGAGGAAGATGGGAAAAAAGAAGGGATGAATAAATGGAGGGGGAGGGGAGAGAGGGTTGGGATTTGGTCAGAGGAAATAGAGATGGGGGTTAGATGACCTTTTCTTCAAGGTCCACAATCTCCTGTCAAACCAAAAGGCATAGGAGAGAAGGCAGGGATCCAATCCACACACACACACACACACACACACACTCACACGAGCGTTAACATATATGCAGATGGACAGGCTGTCAGTCAAAGCTCTCCCAAAAGGACCTGGGGTGGGTAATTACCAGGCATGTCTTCCATGTTAGATTACATGTTGCTGTTGGCCATAAGTATCCCCCAGGAAGCAGCTTGACAGCATTCAGCCAACCGCATGAACACACACACACACACACACACACACACACACACACACACTGTGAAGGCACAGTAAATATATTAGTAGTCATCCTACAAACAAGATTAGCGCCTGACCACACAAACCTTTCAGCGGCCCAGTAATATTGCACCGTGTGTTATTTAAGTTTATTACATCTTAAGGCATAGGAGACACACAAAGCCTCACTCTTCCTTCCTCACCAGACAAACCTCCCATCCCATTCTCCTCAAATCCCAATTAAAAGCTAATTTTCTCTCTGAGCTGACTCGCCCTGTTGGTTATCATGATTAATATAAGGAGTTCCACGGTGGCACAGATTCAGGTGCCAGCACTGATTCGGCGCAGTTGGACCAAGCCCTTAAAATAATGCATCCTAATTGGATGATTTATCTTCTCTGTTAAGGACCAGCTGTGGTCACGGAGTTGACATCAAGTACAAAAACAGACGAGAGGATGGACATAAAGACAGGACAGTGACCACTGACCAGTGGCTCGAATGAAACGAAAAGTAGGTTTTCTTGATTTCAACCCATCCTTGATATTTCGTAACCCCTCAGGACATGAGAAGGTGTGACTCGAATTGGGAAATCACATTACTCCCTCCCACCCCCACTTCCTTCTGCCTGTAAATTAATTAATTGAAAAAGGCACGCGGAGAACATGCACATTTAATGAAGCTCAACAGAGGAGGGATTTGGGAGTTGTTTGGCAAATTACCTGCTTGTTAACACAGGGTCATGGAGAGTTGCAGCTCCAAATGCAAGCAGAAGGAATGTTCACAGTCTGGAGAAGAAGCGCAACTGACCTTGACTACTCGTAGTCATAAAATAATTATAGGCATTAGGCACTGAAAAGCAAAGTCATGTGAAGGTAAAGACGTTGTGTATTTCAGTTTGGAGACAAAGCTCTTGATTGGAAAATTATATTCCCAGAAAGTGGATTTCTGGGAATATGTGTCTTTGCCTTTGTCTCTCTTCCCTGCTTTCTCAGCAAGGGTCAGATTAGGACCCGGAGTAAACAACAGAGAGACGAATCCCTGCAACAAATCATGTCTGTTATTTATCTTGTCAGTCACAGAGGAGCACATTTGCAGGAAGGAACCGCACGAAATGTCGAGCGATCATTTCAGGCAAACTGCATGCGGTGCAGAAAACCCTGTCCCCGGAGCGCTGTTCATTTTTGCTGCATTCAAAATGAAGTGCTTTTCTTTTTCGATCTCCACATTCGGTTTCATCTCGGGAGGTCACTGCATCAACACTCCTGATGTGACTGTGATTTCAATGCCTCGCCGTTGTGATGTGGTCACGGCAGTATTGATCAGAGCACTGACTGATGTGTGCCCCGTCATCCGCCCGTGTGTGCATTCGTGTCTCTTCGTACACAGGTGTACAAATATAATTACAGGGGTCATGGACTGTCCTTTGGGAAATAAGACACTATCATGGATGCAGAGACCTTTAGAATAAACCGCAACAGGCACAACTGGCATGTGATGCGTTCAGGAGCAGAGGAATGATGACAGATGGTTAAGGACTGAGAAAAGTGACACATTTTGAAAGTTTAGGAAAGGTTAAATATATTAGCGTAAGAGATATAGGAGTTGCAGCCTTAAATGTGACCGTATGATACATGAAAATTGGAATTATACGTGTTTACAGGGTCAGATTTGCAGCTCTTGTCACAATGTCGAGAAAAAAATATGTGCATCAGATTTATGTGCTCTGTCACCTTTTACATTACAGTCCCATATATCTTTATCTGTGATGCCAAAAATGCGATTACCTCGAAACGCTCATCCACGTTCCCTGGTCAGATGTCTCCAGTGAATCAGTCACACAGGCACGGGCCAGTACTGAGCTTTAATGACGAGTGAAGCTCATTAACCACTAATTTAATGTTGAAACAGGCTCAGGATTGACTTTAGAAATAGGAAATCAATGTGGAGGACTAATAACAGGAAAAATTGGGAGCTGGCTGAGAAAGGTCATCTGTCAGTCTTTTTTCTTCTGAATGCTGACCTTTGACCTTTGGATAATACCCCAGCCGCCTATCATTCTTCCTTTAAAACGCAGTGCTCAAAGTAAATTTTAATTTTTGCATCCAGGAAGGGAACCTCAACCTGGTGCTTTTGTGCATAAACATTTACTACTTTTATCAAGGGCTTGCCTGTTTCTTCAGCAGCACACCCAAAAGTCTACCAGCTGCTGCTGTTGTTGTTAGCGCACACAGAGACAGGTTGCTATAGAGAGATGTCTTTCCCACAAAAGCAGCTAAGCCATGTGGTTTTTATATGGACTGTAGTCGTCCATACATCATCCATATATCGACTGAACATTCCAGTAGTGTGTGCTTCACAAACTTCATACTGGTCTTACACAGACCCGCCTCTTGCAAACAGATGGTTGTATCATCAACACAGCACCAGGCACTGTCACAGCACAGGAATCATTGCTTTTCAATTACAGCTAACAAGACAAGAGAGCATTGCCCTCGCTCACTCCATCTTCTCTAACTGCTCCAACAAGAAGAGGCTTTAATCTGCTGTCTGGGATGCCACAGAGGAAATTCAGGTTTTAGACATGCATAAAAAAATAACAATGTCTGTGTATATGTCTTGCTGATGGCAGCTGGAGTTATGTATATGTATATGTATATGTATATGTATATGTATATGTATATGTATATGTATATGTATATGTATAGACATGGTTTTCTCTTGGTTCACAGAACTGTGATAATGTCTAACAGTAACATTATTAATAAGGCTGCAGCTAATAGTTATTTTCAAGGATAAACAATTAATTGTGTTTATAATTAACTAGTTAGCCTATAAATTCTCGTACAATATTTGTGTCCCAAAAAATATATTTTTAGATTATATCTGACTTGACTGTAAAACAGAAAAACAGATTGTCCGTATATGTGCTTTAATTATGCTCAATTATTAAACCTGTAATTACCTGTAACCAGCTGTGGCTGATTAATTTTATGTTTATCATCTTGTGTGATGTTTTCTAATATGCACTGTATGACTCCTACACTTCCATCTTCTTCTCCTCCTTCCCTCTCCTCTTCTCCTCCAAGGCCTCGCCTTCTCTTTAGATGGCAATTTACAGCCACCCAGAAAATGAGTTCTTCTGGATCTTCAAGTCACAGCACTCTATCATGTCTATCATACTCCTGCTGGTGATCCGTTACCAGGAACATTCCCGCAGTATTGCCCATAAAACTGCTCATAGGCCCCATATTAATGCACTGTCGGACCGGCTCCAGCCCAGTGAAGGACAGACAACGTCTATGGCTTTAATTTAAACACTCATGGACACCACTTGTGGAAAATGGTCCTTGTAGCATCAGGACAGGGCAAGGGTAAGACATGGCATTAAATACATTTTTTACCAGCAAGTCAAATACATTTTCATACATACACACACACACACACACACACACACACACACACACACAGAGTGTGACTGGCTGACTTTGATAAGGTCAACCACAGGGGCCCCTATTGTCATATATTCATGGTCCCCTGTCTGTCCCACTGTCATCAGCATTGGCACACTACTGCTCTATGGTCAACTTTCACATGCACACATACAGCACATGTGTAGTGACACACACACAAATAGTGTACGTCGTAAAAAGAGGACACACACTCGACAGTGAAAGTTTTTTGCTGGCAGACAAAAAAGCCAGTAAATCCGTTTGGCTCCATGGACATATTCTAAATGGCAGCTCTACTTCAGCAAAGTCCCCAGCTGAATCCTTTTTGTCAGTCCGTCCATATAAGTCTCAGTCTGATAGTCTATCAAGCCTCTCCCAGACTTCACCGAGGGATTTTAACAAATTCGGCCAAAATGTTTCATGTAGTTGTGTTTTCCAAACAAAACACTGGTGTGCAATTTGCAGCATCTTCCATGTTTTGACCCAAGAGGGGTGACTGGAGATTAAAAAGTTTTTAAAAAAAATAAAGGATTAGATTGTAGTCTGATTTGACTATTCAGCCATTATTACCATGTGATGATAATGATGTTTTTGTTTTAGAATTACACTGGGGTGTTCCAGAGATTAAAGTCTGAGAATGTTCACTGTAAACACTGTAATATTTGTGGGTGAATTGTAAATGATGTGATGCAGTGCTGCTTTGACTTTGCATCAGGAAGAGTTATTAGAACCTCTATGTGTTCTCTAGCAACAGCTGCTAATTGCACTTTGACTGATTATCAGTGTTAGGCTCTAAATCACTCTCCAAGTGAGAGGTACGGAGAGTTTGAGGGTGTTTTCAAAGAAAGAGCAAAAACAAACCAGATGACAGAGGAAATCTGCAACATACCCTGGGTGGATCTGACCAACAGCTCAAACTTTTCTTTTTGTGTCCCAAGTTTAACCTGGTTCCGGTCAGCATGTTGCTCTCTGCTAACCTTTAAACCCTTACCTTTCTGCCGCTTGACAACACCACCCTCACCCTGTCTCACTCTTGCTGCTTCAAAATGTGACCACGCAACATTAACGGATATTATTGTTCCAGTTTACAGCTTCCAGGTCAGGGTCGGATTTGTGGCAGCTGTAAAGCGAATTTCTTTCTGTCTTATTTCATATGTGTCCATACACACGCGACTTACAGGAAGTTGACGCAGCCCGTGCCGGGTGGCGGGGCGATCCAGACAAAGCTGAAACTGGTGGAGGGCTGGTGGCTGACGTGGGAGGCGACGACACTGCAGACAAACTGGGTTCCGCCAAACTGACGCTCTGGCATCACACCTGGAGCAGAAAAAAGAGAGAAGACACATGTGAGACGACCAAAAAAAAGTGTTTTTATGTGGTGAAACTGAAATTGAAGAGGACACAAGGAAGCAGATGAGAAAAGTATAACTGTTTGAAGCATAATTTATTCACAGTAAATAGAAGGCAGTGATATATATGTCTGTAATGCTGAACTGAAAT
Organism: Trinectes maculatus; assembly: GCA_016785345.1. Classification (NCBI taxonomy): domain Eukaryota; kingdom Metazoa; phylum Chordata; class Actinopteri; order Pleuronectiformes; family Achiridae; genus Trinectes; species Trinectes maculatus. The sequence continues at coordinate 96,328 of JAFBJQ010003524.1, forward strand.
ATTCACCTCACTTTCGGTTTGCTTTTTGTTCCCCTCCTCACTCTTTTGATCTCACGCCATTGTACTATTATTTTTTACATCCACTGGCGTCCTACTGTTTTCTTTTTATTCTTTCCTTGCTTCCCGTCTCTCACCTTCTTCTCATTCTCACCTTCTTCCCTTTGTTCTTTTTTTTCTCCTCCCTACATCTCTCCTTTCATCATTTTTTATGGACCCGCTCCGTCTTTTCTCCCTCCCTGGGATCTGACACTACATATTGGTGTTCATATTAATGAGGGGTCCGTGTCCGGCGATGATTGCACCGATGAAATGACATCATGTCACACAATCTTTCCTTCATATTGCAGAGGGCAAGGGCAGGATGCTGCCAGACTCATCAATCACTGGGCAGACGTACAGAACAGTTGAATAATTTACCTCAACTAAACTGCTTCTGTGTAGAAGCTGCTGCAACATGACTGGAATATGCATTTAAATAGGCATTCGGTTTATCCTATCGGAGCTGTGTCATAGTACTAAAACACAAAGTCAATATAGCTTTTAATTTAAAAAAAAAACATGTTATTTCCCATCAGTGTGTAAACTGTGCTTAAGGCTGCAGAGCTCTGTTGTTTGGCCTCTGCTCTTTATAACCTGCAAACACCATCCCCTCTACTCTCTACTCTCTCCTCAGTTATATCTCACTTCACTGAAAACATCATCAGCAATGATTAACAACACTGAAGCTTTAATATCCCTTGACTCAATTTGCGAATCAATATGCAAAAGCTGTGTGTGCGTGTTTGTGTGTGTGTGTGTGTGTGCGTCGTAAAACTAATTATGTAAAGAGAAATAATTCCACCCATTTCTGACAGTAATAAATTTGACATCACAGATTGCATCCATAAATACACACAGTGTCAGCGGTACCATAAATGTCTCTGATTGACTTGGCCAGATGTGTGTGTGTATGGTCATATTTGGGGTCGCATGACATTTGTGCGTTTGTGTGTGTCATGACACAAACCTAGTTATCATTGCTGTTGGATGTTTTTTTTAATACGGTGCACTATGCATTTATTTTACCCTGTGGGGGTCTCTGAAAGGTTTTTTTTTTCAACACAGAAGTTGCAGTTCTTCTCATTTTGCAGAAAATTAAACTGTTTAACCGAAGTTCAAAAGAATAATAATCAAAGCTACATGATTTAAGATTTTTACTTTCCAGCAACATCTTGTGACATTATGTGCATGTGCATGTACACGCGGCGTGTGATCCTAATGTGTCAGATTTACGAGATGTCAAGTAAAAGAGGCCTATACGTTGCTGGTGTGTAATAACAGACTGCGACGTAATCACACAGTAATAGTACTGCTGTTCTCCAATCACCTCGGCTGCAGCCTCTCTGCGTAATGGCCACAATTTACTACTAAGCAAACACATTGACATTCATATAGGAAAACACACATAAACACACATTACTGCGCAGGATTACTGCTATGTTGTTTGCCAGAGCAAGATCCGCTAAGCACCATCTTTACTGCCAACATACAGAAAACAGACATTGTCTCTGTGCTGGTCACACGAACCGCTGGGTGCACTGACATACCCACACGTCTATCCTGTTTTTTCAACCCCCTCTGACACAAACAAGTGTCATTTTCAAAACAATTTCCATGCTCGTATTTACCACAAGTTTACTGCCACAACAGCAATTTAGCGGCGAGAGACGAGAAGGAGAAGCGCTGCGAATATTTCTCATCACATTGCGGGGGTGCAATTTGAGATTCCCCGCAGATGTGCATCACACAAGCTTATGTTTCACGGCAATGGGAAGATGCAAAGATGGAGAAGAGTGGAGGGAGAAGGCGGATGGAGAATGTCTAGGGCTCGTGGCTAGTGAGGACAGAACAGCTGAAATAATCATTCACTCTCGTAATACAACTCAATATGACTCATGTTTCACATAGGAAAATATGTACACACTGAATGTGGAAAAACTAACACGTGTAATGTAATGTGTTGAACAAAAATAACATTGCAAGGAAAAACATAAAGTAGGAAAAAGCACAACAGAAGGGGGGGGGGGCAAGCAACACAGAGAGGGGGCAGAGAGAGAGAGAGACTTGATGGTATGGCTGAGCAGAGAGCAGTATGACTAGGTTGAAGATGAAAAGGCAGAGTGATGCAGTCCAGGACACAGCAGCGCCGCGACTCCACACCACACACAGAATTTCTATTCCCACTTGAAAAGTACACTCATGTGTAAAAATGCAAATAACGAAACTAGTCCCTTTCATGTCTTGGTGCGCTGAGTGAGTATGCATGTGTGTGTGTGTGTGTGTGAGAGAGAGAGAGAGAGAAACAGAACTATTATTCAATGAGCTCCAAATCCCAAACGTTCTAGAAATGCAACAAGCTGAAGTGAACCTGCAGAGAGAGAGTGCTGCTCTGACGCCCCCGATTCTGTCCAGGGAGATCTTCTTCTATTGTTTGCTCTCCACATATGGATTCAATATCACACACTGCCAGTGACCAAAGTTGTAGCTGCAGGTCGAATGCCACTGTTGGAGCATTTACCCTGCACGGGAGATAAGAATCAGTCGAGGCTGCTTGTAATTCAGTAAGCAGCCACAGGGGAATCTTAAAGGGCCGTTTCAACCACACACTGACACTCAAATGCACACATGCAAACACGTGCACGCTCACACAAACACGCGGCTCTTTGACATGCAGATTGGGCACTTATGAGCAGTTGGCAGTGATTAATGGCAAGAGCGAATGACCTGCTAACTCCCACGGTATGACTGGGCAGAGAATGTTTCATAAATATGAACTCACACACCCACATACACAAATGCCTTTACAAACATTCTGGGCCACACGGCCTCACACAGACACACAGACACACAGGAAATGGGTGTGTCTGGATTTTAAGGGTCATATGTTGGTTGTAGGACGGTCAACTCTGTATCAATCTTTACCGGTAATTGCAGGGAATTTTTAAAAGGCCTCATGAATAAAAGGAAGTGGGAAGTTCCTATTTATTCATATTCAGTCCACCAACGTCTCCAGTAACAAAGACTTGTCCACATTTTTTCCCTTCCACCTCGTCTCCCTCTTTCAAATATGTAAACACCTCAGTCCACATCTGTCTGTGTACTCTTTAACATCTCTCTGTTTAGACAGTGCAATTTGATCCGTCTTTATATCTCACTTTGCAAAGCTAATGACTTTTCCACGGCCAAGCTCAAAACAACAAGTCACAGAGATGGAGTGAGAATTCTCCCTGATGGAGCAGATGGGCAATCGGTGGCTCAGCCTGGCAGTGACTTCACACTGTAGGACCAGCAGGAGACGGTCTAACTGGCATTAGAACTGATAGATAGGCTTTGTGGCTCAGTTGTGAGTATTAGAGAGGCACCATTTGAAATTGATGTGCACATTTACCAGAATCATTCAGACTTTACACACACCATTTGACATCTGGTCAGTACTAAATAACTATCTGCAGTTACTACACAACTGTCCTTCAGCAATGTCTGCTGTGTTTGCACGTGTCTGACTATACTGTATTAATTCCTGATAAACAGTTTTAAGATTGAGTTAGTTAAACATGTTTTTTGTAGTTTTACTGTTGCCAATGACAAGAAATGGGGGGGCGGGGGTGGGAAAATACATTTAATTCCTTTAGGTGCTTGCTGCTTCATTTCCTCAAAAGAAATTAACTGGTCCAGGTTTCCTTTATTGGAGTAGTTGCTGAATATATGTACACTTTAATATACACACAGACCCATGAACACATGAACACAGGTGCACATGACTGTGTATGTATGCAGTGGACACAGAGAAGAAACACCAGACTACATTTTAAAATAAATAGCATTTTCCTCTGAGCATAATGTGCGGGTGCTAAGTAAGGCAATTTCAGTTTTATTGAGGGAATCTATGTCTCTAGCCAATAAATACTTTTTTGAGTATCGTTTAAACAGAACTGCTTAATGTTTATGATTTTTATCTTTTGTCTGACTCGGTTGTTATGTGTATTTTTTTAGGTTTTTTTTGCTGAAAATTAGAAATTCAAATAATATCACCCCAGATATTTTGGAGAGCGGGCCCATTAAAGGCTCATATTTCATTTGGTGATTCTTGAAATCTGTCATAAAGCTACTGGAGCATTAACGTGTGATATTAAAAGCCTGTGAATGTATGGGAATCTGTCATGAGCCATAATAATGCCTCTGTCAACATGTGTCAGGGGAAGGCAACACAATGGCAACATAAATGATACATCACAACAGTACTGACAGCCTGAGTAGGGACCTCATATGCTTTGTGCTTCTGAATAAGCCCATGCTATGTGTGTGCGTTTGTGTGCGTCTGTTGTGTTACATTCACCCTTTCATTTCAACACCATCTTCAGCTGGTCAGCTGGCCTACAGCGGGGTCTCATGGCACATGACAACCTGACTCTGATCTGCCATTGGCTAAAATGGGCATCCGTCTCAGCATCTGCCAATCACAGTGCCATGGAAACGGGTTGGCAGCAGTGTGGTGATAGCAGGGGTCCTGACAGCATTGCCAGGAGGAAGCTGTGTGTTAATATGAGTGGTGAAAGACTCTTGTATCCAGGGAAAGGGGATAAGAGACTGTGGGAAACAATAACAGAGTTTTGCAACTTGAATCAAAGTGAGTGTTTTAGATGGCAGTAAGGGACAGCTACATTATGTTTGTAGGTAAACATGCATGAGTGCATATGAAAGACTTATCGGGCATATGTACCGTATTTATTTCATCATGTTTTTTCTGTTTGTTCATAGTAGCTTCAATTGAATGTTGTGTGCATTCAACGTTATGTGAAAGAAACAATTGTGTTGAGAAAAATGCATCTACTCCTGCCCTTGCTCTCCGAACGTGACCAATTTCTGTCCATATGCATACATTATTAACAGAACAATTACTCTTTCATTAGGGCTTTCTTTCTATCTCACAGCATCCAACTCCTGAAGGCAAGGCCACAAACACACACACATACGCACACACATATACACATACAGACAAACATGTGAAAAATTATTTATGACATATACTAATTTAGTAATTGCTTACACTGTTCCAATATGTCCATGCATGATGCATCGATCAAAACCAATAACTGAAAACAAAGAGAATAAAGAAAATAAGCATAATTGCTTGAAGCTGTGTACTGCTTAAAGAGTTACGAGTAATCCATGCATGAATGATAAATGGAATATAGGAACAGCAGCGGAGCATTATATACCCTCCTGAACTAATGTGTCATAATTGAAATTAATGTTGTTCTGAATCAAACAAGTGTAGTGTGTTCTTTTTTCTTGTCTGTCCCTGTATGAGAAATGAGTGGTAATATGCACAAATCCACAATTTATCCCAATGGTGCACTCACATACCAACACACTTACAGTAAAGTATACCCAAATACATGCATATGCTCATACCAAAATAAACCAAACAAGAAACAAGCCAAAGGATTAGCAATAATACCAATGTAATTTTGTTAGTTACCAAACAAACACAGAGACTGAGACGTTCGACATAAGGCTTTGTATCTTTAATCTTTCTTTAATGTGCTGTCTCCAGCTGTGAAAAGCAACATCAGTGTTACATTTTAGTTTGCTAATATTTCTCGAACTTATTGTGCCTCTACTGATGCCAGCATCCAAAGCCCCAGTCAGGCCTTTTCATCACATTAGCAACCAGTCGACTGCGAAGAAGTACCACTGCTCAGAAAGCATGAAATGATCTTTTGCCTTGTTAACACATTTTGGCTGAAGCTTGTGTCATGCGACCATCACTGCCACCCATCATCACTCCCATCACTGCCACCATTACTGCCCCCAGAGAGAGAAACCTCCTCTGGTGGCCAAACCAAAAAGCCCTGAATATATGTATATTGTATATTGATATATAAACTATGGTTTCTGTGTGGCTGAAAGCACTAACTGCAGTAAGACACAGGAGCTGCCTGTGGTGTGAGGTCTGTGGTGCTGCACCCTCTGTACCGCAGGAGATTATTTCCACGCTGGGTGGCAATCACTATACACTCCTCATCCCTTTAGACCTTGAACATCTTTTTTCTACCCTTCTTCCATCCATCCATCCATCCATCCATCAGTGAAGCCCATGAGCAACTGCCTTCTGTGGGTATGTGTCACTGGAGCTTGGCAGGCACACAACACAGCTTTACCAGCAGGTGCCGCGGCTAATTTGATTTTTAATTCAACATGACTCCTCGGCTAATAGTTTGAGTTGAGGATTAATTAATCTGATTTGACTTGTGCTAATTTCTTGCAGCGACATCCCTGCTCTCTGACGATCAACGCAGCAAACAGCTATACTGGTGGTATCGCAAAGTAGGAGAGACAGAGACCAGGGGCGACAGGTGAGGAACTTTGGGAGGTTCAGCCTGTTTTTGCATACATGTGTATATATAGTGATATGTGTGTGTATCTGGATGTGTTTATGGAGGAGGCTGGAGCCGGGCCTGGTCTGACAGGGAGAGCTGGGAGGCACTGAACTAATCACTGCAACAGCCTGGCTCTCGTAAGGAGGGCGAAACACAGAGAAGGTCACCAACTATTTTTGCTGCCAAAATATGGGTCAGATAGGATCTGGCTGAGTTGCTCAAAGATAACTTGTATATAATGGAAAACATGTCAGTGGAGCTCTTCCTTTCTTCTCTGAGGCTTTTAGAAGGGGCTTTGAGCAGATCCAGAATGGACCCTATTGGGACAAACCAGGAGGACCACTAAACTTCATCAACTCAGAGTTGAAGCGAGCACTTCCACTGTTCCTAATAGTCTCTGTAAGCAAGGAACTTTAAAAATGAATAGAGCTCGGAGTGCAGCCTGCATGGCATGCATCTTCTGCAGAGGACTCTGTGAAATCACTCCCGCACTTAGTTTGTGCACCAAACCCACAGATGCCCACACATGCTTGCAAGGTGCATGTGGAGGTACAGAGTATAGGTATCTATGAAAATACAACAAAGACTAATTTCAAAGTCAACTTGCCTCTGTGTTGGAATGATGCAAACCTGCTGGTGTTCACAGAGACGCGTCAAAGCTTTATTTCTCTGTCCTCTCTTGTTCTCTCTGGCACCTAACCAACCTCTCTGTGTGGTAGAAAATATCAGTGCTTTTGCTGAAGAGAGACCACACATGGGAGAAACAGCCTACGCCTGCTGCTCTCTCCTGCAGGATAAAAGAAATAATGAAAATAAAAAAAAATAAAAAAATAAAACTGCCCAACAGCTCAGAAAACACTTTGAGATCTCTATCACTGTCAGTCTAGCTCTTGCTCCCCCCTGTTTCTGCTCCCTGTTTCACCCTGGACCTTTTCACAGTACGTTTGGATGAAAACCTACAGAGCAATCCTATGCTTTGCATGTGCATACAAATATTTTCTTGTGCTCTCACACGCAGCAAGTCAAAACACACAGACACACACACATGTTTATGGAGTGAACACTGCAAACTCATACATACAAATGTGAGCGGGCCTGGTGCAGCTGTGGGAGTTCACAGTGGGGACCATGTTTTCCGAGAGAACTCGGAGCTAAGTGAACCAGTAAATGCACAGCAGCACAACCAGTGCACCATCGCACCTGAGAGGCCAAGCCTCTGCTTTTTGGAAGCACAACCAACACTAATGCACTAGTTGTGGGTCTAGGTTAAATTATTAATGGGTAATGTTGTATTCTGTTTGATTAGGGATTCGCTTTTTGTATCTTGGGAGGCTTTGCGAATGGACAGAAGCAACATGGCTGGTCATGCATAATAACCCAAGCAATCCTCTGGACTCCAAGAGCACCCGAATGCTTAGCCACCTGTTAGCAGGCGCCAGGCAGTGTGAAGTCAGTGGAGGCGGAGATGTCGGGGAACTGGAGAGGCAGAGCAGAGGCTCGGTCAGGAGAGGCGAAATGGGCGGAGAAGTGGCGGAGAAGTCTTGTGCCAGCGAAGCAGGGAGATTTACAGCAAGCGAACCCAGCTGATCTGGAGTCTGATCAAATACTGTGCTGCAGAGAACACAAATCACCCTCCCCCATACATAACCCTGCTCTGACAAGTCATTTCATCTTCTGCTCTAATGAATTCATCATCAAGAGGGATCTGCCTCTGGGTGCCTTGGCCCTGAGCAGAAAAAGAGTAATGGCTCAGATAAGTCATCATCATCATCATCATCAGCATCATATTAACGTCATAACCACCACCACCGCCAGCACCACTCAGCTAATAGCTCAGGAGCAACGGTTAAGGACTGCGCGGTGTCCTTGACAGTTGTGCAACAGGAGAAACTTTGGCTGTGGTGTTCAAGGTGAGTGTGAGGACAGTTGTCGGACATCACAGATGCATATCCTACGTGTGAGGATCAGCATGAGTGTGCATGTGTCACTGGAATTTGGATACGCTGTGTGAGTGTATGAATGGATAATAAGTCAGTGGGTGTGAGAGCTCTTATGGCAGCAAGCATGTATGCATGTATGTGTTTGGGAGTCTGAGCGCAGTCAGGGAGCTGTCAGCTGAGAGCCAGGGAGCAGGCTGATCACAGGGTTGCAGGGTGTTTGAAGTCTCCCAGGGACTGACAGCTTTTCTCCCCATGGGAACCTCTTTCCTTGCCCCTTCTCTCCTCCCTGCACCTCCCTTTCTTTATATCATTCCGCTTATGCTCCGTCTCTCCCTACACACGCTCCGAACTCTTCTAAGTTTTCCTTCATCCAAACGATGAAGGGGGTGTGTGGAAGCACACTCGTGCCCCCCTGGGACTGTTACCGCTGCGTTTGAAACAATGCAGAGGTTTCAAAACCAGGTTTTGTTTGGTAGGAAATAGTGTGTGTCTGTAAATACTGACGTGATGTGCTGCCATCTCTCATAGGCTGACATTCTGGCTGACATTAAATCTGGCTTGCTGGCAAGAGGGTGCAGACAGGCGACCTTAAGCCGTGAGATTGATGAGTGTTAGAGATCGGTTTCTGAATGCATAATTGTGCATAATGAAAAAGACAGACCTTACGTTATTGTATTTCTATATGGTTTTTTTTTTTCATTTTCAGCATGAGTCCTGTTAAATGTGTGGGTGGCATGATTACCGCTCTGACTGCACACGTCCCCCTTTGGCCCATCCTCCACAGGTCAGGGTGCAGCAGGATTTCATCTCTGATCGGGGTGTGTGTTTGCGTGAGCCCATCCGTCATGGGGACAGGGTGTCAACTGGATGTCCCTGTCCCTACGCCGTCCTTTTTGTCAGAATGCCAGATCCATCATATTAAGATGGGGACTGAAGCCAAAAGCCTTGCAAAGACACGCGGAAATGCAAATGAACAACAACATAAACATCGCCCTGTATGCGAGCAATCCATCAATGACCACTTTCAGCAGCTCTCAGCATCGACACAGCGACACCAATCAGCCGCTCCGTCAGAGGAAGTGATGGGACGCCATCTTCTCATCTTCCTTCTCTCCTTCCCTCCCCTTGTGTCATTCACACACTCATCTCCTTTTTCCCCATTTGCCATCTTTCATGCATGGTTCCTACAGCTTTCTCCACTCACTGTCATTCTCTTCATCCCAAACACTTTGTCAGCCACATGTTGACATTTTTATCAGTCCATTTTTTTTCTCCAGTCTATTTCTGAAGTTCTCTCATCCTTTCAAGTGCCTTTAATAATTACATAATTTAATCAGAATAATCAGAATCAGAATCAGAATCAGATATACTTTATTAATCTGATTCTGATTCTGATAATCATTATCATCAGTACAACATAGCTAAAGACATTAGAATTAAACTTATTTTGTCTTTGCGTTTGAATGAGTAATGAAAAGTAGTTTCGGCATGAGGGTAGCAATACAAATCAGACCAGATGTGACGTATTTCTTTCTGCCCAGGCTCTGGCCTGTTTGACCCACCTCAGAATTGTCTGCCACACAAGTACAAAATAATTTCTTTTGCCTACTCAACCTAAATGAATCAGGATTCTGATATCGTATGAAAGCCATTGTTTTCATCATAAACTTTTAGTATAAATCTGCTGTGAGTTCCACCCAGAAAGCATACGAGCTGGAATGGAAAGAAAGAACTCTTAATGGACTAAAAGTCAAAGGAGGGAAAACTCGAAGCAGTTGAAATTCTCCAGCAGCTGAGTCAGTCCAGACTCGACTTTTCAGACAGTGTGTAAATCAAACACAGACACACAAACAAACAAAGAGTTTTTAAGTTTCACTGTAAAACACTGCTGCTACGGTGTCTAATGAGTAATTAGGCTGTCAAACTTTGCTACACAATAGAAGAAGATGAATTACTTACTTACACTCTGCCTCATCCATTAACTGAATATTGTGACTAAACCACGACCAAAATGAAATGTGAGTCTTTCCTGCGAGTCCCTGGCACCTTGAATATAGAATAACTGCTGTGGCTGCGCCCCAGCCAGACTCATTTATCAGGCACATGGGCACATTCATAAAAACCTCAGTCAATTTACACTCCCGTGTTCCCCCGTCTTCAAGTGGACATGGCTCCCAAACATAACATTGTTTTTAGCTCCAGTTTGTCTGATTGTTGCGCCAGTCATCGCAAAGCAGTTATAGCATTATAAAGGTCTGTGGTTAGCCAGTCGGTGGCTCGTGGGCCATCTTCTGACTCTGGGCAGAGGCGGAATGAGCCTTGGCACCTAAAACAGCAGCTCAGCCAAGAAGCCACAAGTATGACATTTCTCAGACTGGCCTGATAACCATCACACTAATTCGACAATGAGTGGGTGTTGAGTTCTGACGACGCAGTAAAAAGGTCTGTCGCTCAAAGCTTTTTTATTATAAATGCATGGTTCAGTGCATTGTTATTCAGAGGGAATGGAAGCCAGTTAAAATTCCTACTTATGTATCCACATCACAGTGTTTGTATAAGTGTCCATATCAGTATATATGTCAAAAACACAGACGACACAGAAAGGCTAGAGAAAGAGGAGGGTGTGTATGTGCATGTAATGTGGTCATCCACAAGCAGGCGTGTACATGCACTGTTTTTATGATTCTTTCCCCCCAAGAAAAGCAGTGACGGGCGACACTGAAGGCACTAGAGGGGAATTCTCTCGTTAGAGGCTGGCATGCAGTCGTCCTGTCTACTCACTGCCATAGCTCTGACCACACCAACCGCGACACATCCCAAAATCATGTACAAACACTGACCTCTCTGTCGCCACTGCTCGCTGCCTTTATCTGACTTTACTCAGTTTAAAACTCCCTGTATGGCCATCTGTCGTGAATTCTTAGTAAAAAAAAGTATCAATAGGCTTGTCTTCCCACTTCCGTTGCTTCACGTTAGCTTGTGATATCAATTAAAACCATGCACCAGTTTTCATTTTACCACCAATCCTCTCCCAGTGTGCGCGCTCATTCATCTGGTGGTGGTGCAGTGAAGTTTTATTCTCCCCATGCTGGAGTTCATGTAGGTTCCTGCGCTAATACATCTGTCAACCAGATGTTCAGCCAGCCAGCCGCTGCTCTAACAGCTGTACAGAATTGGAGTGAGTGCATGTGCTCTTGAGTAGTAGGAGTTTTAGATTCTGAATGTGTTCGCTTGCTGCTGGCCATCTGTATCTGTGTCCTCCATGTGCTTTCGTTGTGGGGAATAAGAACCGTGCCATATCTCAGATCCTCAACACTAAACACCAAGCGTATAAAACTCCCTTGTGGAGCTGCACGACTCCATGTCCTTACAAATCTTTTAATATTTGTCCCAACAATACCCCACTGCATTATCTTCAAAGCATTTAGCTAGCAACGGGTTCCTTTTGCACAGCAGTGTTGATGTCGGTTTCCATGAGCTCACTGATAAAGCTCCTCGTGCCTCCCAAGGCTGAAGAGCCTCCAGTGCCCAGATGCAACAGCTTGCTCTTATAGAGTCTGCAGACCAACTAGGTTTCACCAATATCCCCCTATATCTATAATAACTGTGTAATCAAACTATAATGCTGACTAGATAGTAAGCAGAGCACCACAGGAGCTGTACTGTGAATCCTGGACATCACCTCTGCTTAGCAGACTGCTTACCTACTGTAACCGAGGCCTTCACAGAAACACATAATGCAAAAAAGCCCCACAGTTGCTCAAGCTGCTGTCTGTCAGCCTGTGCAGCCCTTCCCTCAAAAACTTATTTTTTTCAAATTAATGAGAATGAAGCAAAGGTGACGCAAGCCTTGCTTGGATGCTTTCCCAGTAAACTCTGCTGCCAAGAGTGAAGAGCTGCCCTGGCTGGGGTGAAGTCAGCATCTGAGGAACAGTGGAGCTAGTCAGGATAAGTGAGCCCACTGCGCACTAGTTCTGGGCCAGTGGTCCATTGCCCCTATAGGACCCCCACCCCTTCACACAGGGGCTCCATCCGCCCCAATGTGTGTCCAGAAAACACCAAACTGCAACCCAGCTGCCTCTAATACATTATTTACACAGCAGCAGTCATAAAAATTGACAATTTTTATATTAATTCAAAATAATTTTGCAATAATTCACAGGATATGGAATGAAGGAATAAAAAGTTACAACATTTAGTTATAACAGCTACAAGCAGCGCCAACACACTCATAATGTTAAATAAAGTTTATCAATTAGAATATTATACACACACACACACACATAAGGCAAACAAACTGTGATACTACTTAACCGGGCTGCTCATCCTCACTTTTGACCGGATGATCTTCTGACTTGCTGACCATTCATATGTTGTTCTTTGTCATTCGACGTTTTGTCTCTTTGTGGCCGTACATAAAATTTGCTCTCCAGCGTCCTCATCTCACATTCAGCTTTGTGTTTCCCATCTCTCAAACATCAGTGAAAACCCGTCTGGCTGAGCCCACAGTCACATCATCCCCACTCCTCATCCATCATGGCCTGTCACAACAGGAGCGGGGAAGTGGTCTGACATTCATTCTGGGAACGGATGTGGATCACTTGTTGGTTGCAATTAATAAACACGACGTTTATTCTCCTTTGAACGGGTTTTATTCATTATTCCACAACAGGACATAACACAGCGGCCATTTTATTCATACACCCGAGAACAAGGCACGTGCTTCCCGCACCACAGAGTCCGAGAAGTATGATACTATTTAGAGTATCTGATGGTTTGTTTGTGCTAAAAGGCGAAGCCCGGTTCTGCATATAATGAGGAGCTTGTGTTGGCAAAGGGAGTGTGGGTGAGAGAGCCGCTTTAAACAGCCTACACTACTATCTCATGGAGACTTACCGAAGCCAAACGCCGCTGGAGCAGGGATGGGCGCTGACTGCACTGGCGTGGACGTGTAGAGGCCAGTCACCAGCAGACCATCGAAGGATACACTGGTCGAGATAGTGACTGTAGAAAGAGGGAAAAGGAGAATGAGTACCGTTGGTGCAACTCTCAATCTGCTAGTTACTGCAATTCAACATCCGTTTAACTATTTCATGTAGGGCCGAAGCATTTTCTAAATGCAAATAAATGTAGTGTATTACCCCTCGTGGCTTACTGCCCATTCACTTATTACTCACAGGAGGACTGGGCGACAGATTGCCCATGTCACAGATTGCAAATACTGAGCTATGTTCACACTTTGATTGCAGGCTGTGCAGATAGTTGGTTGGTGTGATGTACATGAGTGAGGAGAGGAAGTCTGACTGTGTAAACACACACTGATCCCTCACATCCTGCTGCTAATGCACACAGAGCTCAGGTGTTAACAGAGAATCTGACCCTTTTGCTGGAAAGCCAATGACTCTGAACGCCCTGCAGGAGAGCAGAGGAAAGGAAGGTGCACAGATCTGCACACAGGTGTCAAAGACACCGCACATACATACGTTTATAGACAGAAAAAAAGCTGTACACAAAAATACACGCACACACACATACATGCATGCACTCAGGAAAAAATAAAGAATCTGTTAAATGAGGACTCGCTGTAATAAATAAATAAATATATAAATCAAAACGACATGCTCATGTCACCTTGGTGTCTGTCACTTAGCACACGGCTCTAGATTGTAATCGAACTCATCCTGAACAAATTACAATGGTTTAATCAAAGCCTGTCCTAGTGACAGTTATATCAGAGGAGACTGATGAGCGTTCTGGATTTAACCCTGATGGGCTTGTTAAGCCTGTGTTTATCACAGGTCGTCACCAACAGCAGAGGAATGGAAAAGCTGTACAGATCTATAGCTACGTGTATCCAGCCGCAAGTAAACTATTGATCTGCCCTGTAAACAAAGACCCTGAGTGACGGGACCACTTCACTGGAGGGAGAGAGCCCAGCCACTGGACTGCTTCCAGCCAGACAGATCGGAGCACTGGGGAACAGTCTGCGGTTCAAAGATGAACACCCTTAAAAAAAACACTGAGGTTAAAATCCTTTGCAGTTGGAGAGATAGAGGCATTGTTAATTCCTGACCCCGGAATCCCCCAGTTTTTGGGGGGAATACTGAACGGGAAAAGGCGGAGACACCCGAGGCGCTGCTGTGTTTTTAGTAACAATAGCTGCATGTCAGTTTGGTCTCGGGGCGTTCATTCTTCTGGGTTTGGTGTGCCTCAATGTGGAAATCTGGGCAGAGCAGACTCCTGTGTGGCCCACTCTCCCTGTCTGTCTGTCTGTCTGCCTGTCTGCCTGTGACTCCATTAACACAATCTGTGTGTTTGACAGTGTGTGTGTCCATGTGTGCTACACCCTGTATTAAAAGCACAGTTGGGCCCAGCTCGCCTCCATATCAAAGCCTCAATAATTCATCCCACAACTCGCTTTCTTATACCCCGGCATTTACTCCTTGCTTCTCGAGTCGCAGATTTTATACAAAAACCCAGCTACTTAGATCCAAAATATTAATGAATGAGAAACAGACAAACGTTAAAAATTTCTACAATCGAAATTTACACATAGAGAACCATAACCAGCGAGCGACAAGCAAATCCTCTGTGTTGCCATCATCTTCTCGTCAGCCATGAAAGCTGCCAAACCCTGTCAGCACATACTGTGTGTACAAGAAGCCGTATTGAGGGAAAGTGATGTTTTGCTTGGCAACAGAAGTATTATCATATTCAATCCGTGTCGCGCAGTGCACCTCTCGCATTGCAATATCCACAGAGCGCAGGGAAACAATGTTCATATTCAAGCTTCAACCATCATGTTCATATTGTGTACATGTGCTATTTTTGCTGAACAGAATACACTAGGAATCCATTCCAGCGTGTAGTGAGACGTGTTATCAGTGTTTACATTATGTCGTATTGATCCAAGGCCACGGCATGGTGCACTGTTTAATGGAGTAATGGACTGGGTGTAATGTACTAAGTTGGACGGGGCTCCACCACCCTCAATACACACAATACTCTCATTTCTGCATTTCGCCTGACCTGCATCACCAAGGTTACGCAGACTCCATTACTCTCCACAGACACATGCATATGGGATACACACATGTAGACACACACAAAAGATTTTTTCCCCTGCCTTCACTATGCTATTTCTCCCTTTATCCACCACTTACACCTTTCTTCCAGTCTCTCGCTCAGCCTCACTTCCATTTGAGAACTCATGGAGAAAATGGTCTCTCCTATTCCCTGTCTACTCCGTTTTCATGCATGTTGTGCTCTCTTGCAGCAGTGCACCTGCACTCTGTTTGATGTGAAGGTTTGTGGGAGAAAGAGTGGAGGGGAAGCAAAGCTAGGGGGCATGGGGTTACAATTGGAAAAAAAAATGTAAAAACCAAGAACAGGCTAAAGAAGGATGAAGAGAAAAGCCGTAGTGGACTGGTCCATGGAGAGGAGCACTACCTGATCAATACAAATGCTAGATTTAAATTATTTAGACGTTCCTCTCTCACTCGCCTGCGGAACGCATCAGATGGACGAGCCAATCAGATGAGATCCAATCACCTGTCGGGGTACTTCACACACACACACACACGCACACACACACACACACACACACACACACACACATACACACTGATCTAGGCTGGCAGCCTTTGATGATAGCCTTTAACATTCTGGTCCATGCCTGATTTCTGAGTAACGTTCACTTGGCCGAGGGGGATGAAATCGCTCTGAACTTTATTACCAACACTCTCATTCAACACATTAACAAATTCTCTGTGTGTGTATGAACACATGCACTTGTTGTTTGGGTTGTTTGCTCATGTGTACACCGAGGTAGACTAGTTCAGTTCAAGCAAACATCTGGAGTGAAATTTCATTTATAAAGCTTTATAAAGTGCATCATAGGCCATATATATAACCAGTGAAACAGTGGAGGGTCATTCAGCAAAAGCTCAAATTTGACACAACCTTAGCTGCAACACAACATGTCATCATCCAGAAAAAGCCAACCAAAGGATTACTTTAGAACCTCTGCACTGTGTTTCTCTAAGAAATATATAACAGTTTTCCACCATGATAACTTTCGAGAGCTGTCTGTATATTTTGCAGTCGCACAAACCTTGAAACAAAATAATGTTACTTAAACTGGACTTCCTGAAGTCTCACGAAACATTCATTACACTACTGTATATGCAGATCACTCACACCCACATACAAGCACTCATACCTTCTACTTGAACACACCACAGAGCACATCCCTTGGCCCTAAGCCAGCATGTAATATTAATGATGCGATACAGTGTGCTTCATTACAGACACACACAACTGTGCTCCTACTCAACTATTGATGGGCCAGGGGCCATTTCCCTGGATCTGGATCCACAAGGAGTAACGGCAAGACACCAAGTAAGCACACACCACAAAATGCAACAAAACACACGTTCACAAACACAGTACTGGCTCAACTGGCAAGTACCGCAGAGCTCACCAACACAAAAGGAAATGCACTGTGAGGCCATTTGCATCCTAGACAAATAGTAATGTCTTCTTTGGTGTATAAGAACTCGGTCGGCACTGTGGCTGGCAGCAACACTTGGCATGAGCATATTCTTACAAAAGCGCATGGTGAAGGATTAGGCAGGAGCTGGACAGAAAGTCTAAGAGAAGACCTGGTATAAAGCTACAGCTTAGTGTGTCTGCATTGTGGTTGGCATGGCCTGAACAGCTCCTTTCTCCTCTCTGTGTACAAACACACCCACCATTCATAACCTTTATGCACGTAAACCTCTGGGAAAAACAATTTATCATATAATAATGTAATTATTATATTATTATATAAATCAACGTCTGGCTACACAAGGATTAAATCGGGTTATACCATAGCCTAATCAAACATTTAATGTACAACAGCCTACATGGGGCAAAAGAAAATAGACAAAAAAAAAAAGAAACACTGTAACAGAACATATTATCAATGGATTTTCCATTTTTCCCAGTGAACCAGGATAATGCCTTTTTGATTCAAATGGATGGAGGTTTTCCTGGCAACAATTGGGAAAAGGGATAACCAACCATCTGACCCATATCCCACTGGCAGACACACACATGCCCCAGAGAGGACCAGGAAATAGAGGCCAGACCAGGGGGGCGCTATAGTTCCATCTGTTTCCAGGGTCATGCCAGTGCCGGGGAGCCACTTCACTATGAACTTCCTGAAATGGTTCAAACTGTCAGTCACCAGTCATGACACCATGATGGATACATCACTACATCCATCTGAAAGGTTGGTCCTTTAAACTGACAAGTTCGAGAAATCGCAGGCAAACTGCATCACATTAAGTATGAATGCTTGTCTACAGTTTCAGGAGATGGTGTGGGAAGTGTGTTTGTGAACATGTGTCATGTGGTGTTCCAGTCAGGTCTTCGAGGCATCATTCCATTGCGTAACCTTCTGGCACCATCCTGGCCTGCTGGCACTGCCATCTGCTGCTGTGAAACACTGGCTCTCAGACAACCTATCAGCCACTCAGCTACAGGTCTGCTTAACCGCAACGTCTCCAACATGTTTTGCTAAGAGCCGAGTGAAAAGTGACTGAACTTACTGGGACCACTGGTCATGTCCTTTAAAGATCAGTGGCAGGGATTATAACATCTGTCTTATTGTTGTTGTTGGTACAGTTTGCTTCGCTGAGGTTCTACACTTCATTAAGGAGGGGGGCTGAAACGGTCCTGCTTGGCTTCACCGTGGCAACAGCCATGGAGGAAAAACAGGAGTGAAGAGGCAGTTCTACCACAAGCATCCTGTTCCTCACACATAATCTGCTTCCCAATCACACTTAATTGTGCTGATTTTTTGCAAGGCTGTTCATCTTTTATGAGCCTGTGCCCTGTGCTTGAACAAAACCTATTATACACGTGAATTAATTAGTGACTTAAAAGCTTCACTTTATATATTCTTAAATCTCCAGAGTACAAGAATATAACATTCGGAGATCTGTCCTTTAGCATTTTTTTTTTTTTGGAGTACCGTCATTTTCACAGAATCTACATGTATTTTACAAATTATATTATAGTGCATATAATGCACTAAACATCGCAGGTTCAGGAGAAGCATATCAAACCATGACTATTCTCTTTACCTGAGATTCTCTTTGATAGAGAATCAAGTCTCTGGCCTTTTAACATTATTCATAAGCTCACAAGGCCTCAACCAGCACACAGATCCCATCCATGTAGTGATCCGTAAATGGGTTTCGATTAGCTTTAGATTTGTTGTTTGGATTTGGTCGCCATCATCCTTTAAGACATCTTGACAGGGTGAGAGCAGATAAAGTAAGAAAGCACTACAAGCATTGAAGGACAGCTTGATGCAAATAATCTGAGACCTTAAGCTGGAAGTATCATGTCAAATTAAAAAAATAAAAACATCTTATAGTCCTTTGATTTACTAAACATCCAGAATATTAACAGAATATGGAATTAGATGCATGATTGCTGGTTACTGTCAGAGGTTTTACTGTAATAGAGTTGAGGAAAACCACGATTCTTTCCCTCTGTCGCTTGGTGACTGTCAGGACTGAAGCGCCAGTTGTCCTTATGATCAACACCATGTGTTCATCCATGTGTGCAAACAATAAAAGGCTCCAGCCAACCAGCACAAAAACGTGTAGGGTTTCCATCACTTAACAAAACCATATCAAACATGCTAATGCACTGTTTACAAGAGAATCATGAACCAGGTAATATAATGTCAACCGGAACAGGAGACCAAGAAAAGTCATCACAGTCAGGGGGGAAAACCCAATACTGCAAGTAAGGTGGCACCTCATCATGCTTACCCATTTGCACAGAAACACACAATCAGCAAGCCAGCTGCAGCAGTACACACTGACAAAATGCAGACATTGGACATAACTGTGTTCTGTTGCATAACCTTTTCATCTCATCTGCTGTATTTGTGCGATGGATGGATGGATGGATGGATGGATGGATGGATGGATGGATGGATGGATGGATGGATGGATGGATGGATGGATAGATAGATAGATAGATAGATAGATAGATAGATAGATAGATAGATAGATAGATAGATAGATAGATAGATAGATAGATAGATAGATTTAAGTCCACAAGTTGTCGTTTGGTGACACACACATCTTGGAGCAACTCGGTCTATGTTTTATTCATAGTGCTCCTATTTAATTATTTACAACAGAGATAAAATAGCCTAAATGTGTAAATACCTTTTCATGTTACACTCAAATTTATAGCTCTGGCATTTGTTTGCTTTTTTGTTGATTTACCACCCCTGTGTTTTGAACACGGCCTGTCCCAGGCTTAGTTGGGCTTATGAGATGAAAGAGCATAAGCAAGTAAGTTAGCAGCATGTGCATCTGCTCTCTTCTTAATCGTCCTCATGGGCTGATACTGAAGGATCAGCCTACGGTAAAATAAATGGTGCTCACTTAATACTGGACACATTTTATATCATAAACCGTGACTTTCACAAGTATTATGATTTCACACAATTCAAGGGCTGTTCAAGGTTCCACAATTACAATTCATATATTTGTTTTAATGTTGGGAATAACTAGATATTCTAACTCTAACTCTGTTTGTGCTAACAAATATATTCTTAGAAAAGGTAACAATAGCAAAACAGAGCTTCAACAGACAACAGACCCGCAACAGATCCAAATGAAGAACCAATGTACTACAGGTCTAATTTAAAGATAAAGATTTTATCTCAAAGCTATACAACTGCACACAGAAAAAGCAGAAGTGTTATTCGGCAGGTAAAAAGCAATCTTAGAGTCTGGTAAGTCTTTTTAGGGCTCAGAGGCATCCTGGGAGCTGGAGAGGGGAGCAGGATATTGTGCCTCACTATTTTATGCTCCCAGCTCATTGTAGGCATTAAAATGAGAGATTATAGCCAACTAAGTGAAAAAGCATTTAGTTAAAGTGTAACATGCCTCTATAGCTTTTGGGTATGACTGTCGAGGTGGAAAGACAGAGGCACAGTGGGTGTGGATGGGGCTTCATAAAACAGTGCGGAACAATTGATTTCTAATTAACAAGCTGGTTGCAGTAATGAAAGGTGTGATAGTCTCTACTGGCGGTGGATCAATGGGGAGCATTTCCCTTGACATCTAGTCTTAATCACAGCAGCTCAACTTGGTTAGAATATACTGTCGTAATTAATGCTGTCACTCCATCCTCCATCTCCCCTCTCTCGCTTCACCTCTGTCTGTCCTAACCTCAACCTCAGACCTTTTCTTTTACTAAACAGCCCGGATCATTCACTTTCCTACGACTGTCATTATGGCTGTAACGTGATATAATCACAGAACAGAGGCATTATAGAATTTATGTTCAGACAAAGCAGTCTGGATGTAACTATATCTGATATTGCCGCAAAAAACATAATATCTGCAGTTTGCATTGGATATGTTGAAAAAGCCACTTGATTAACAATTCATATAAAATATTAATCAATGTCATCCATAACCAAAAGGAAAAGGTCATTTGGAGCTGTCAATTACTTGTACCTTGTAAAAAAATCTATTCTGGTTTACACTGGTTTTAGTATTTCTTTTGCTTTATGGTACTTTTGTATGACGTTAGTTCCCATTGTGACTCCCAAGCAGGAGCAGACTGGGACAAAGAATCTGCCCTGGCATTCTGGACCAGAAATAAACTCTTGCGCTGACTTTTTTGCCAAATGCATTACACAGGCAAGACCAAAGCGAAAGGGGCTGGTGTTTAACAATGTGACCTAAAGTTTGTGGATTTCTGTCACCAGTCACAGAAAGACCAGATACAATCAAACATCTAATCCACTGCAGCGTCAGACACACTGGTCCACTGGGCACTGCTGCTTTTTTCAAAGACACTAGTTAATCTGTGAAAGGGACAATTACTACCAATGACGTGAGAGGTAAAGGTAGGCTTGGATTAGCTGATCTACCCAGAAAAGCAGAATAAATGTGCCTAATCGTTTTTGTTGTCTACTGGGAGAATCAATCAATCAGAGCTCACTGATGACACATGGAGCTTGTGGGGCTGGTGGTATGAGATTTTCTTATGTGAGATTTCACAAAAGAGGATCAGAGGCCCTGTAAACACGACCTCCCTCAACCATGCTGTCAAATTTGGTAGGAATAGGTGTGAGATTGTGTACGTGCACGGATGTGTAATCTGACTCTGCCAGCCCGCTGTGTCTCTCAGCGCAGAGTGGGTCTGGTTGTTTGAAAGAGGCTGGTGCTGAATGGGGGGTAGGACTGAAGCTAATCCGCCTGTGCCACACGTTGTGTGCCCAGCACCCAGCCAGTTGCACCATGCTGCCTTCTCTGTAGTGGATCCATTAGAGCGCTACAAGGCCCTATGAATGCTATCAGCACAGACGACACACTGGCCCCCAAGCAAAGATTATAGCTCTCTCAGTGAAGCCGCCCGTAGGAGGATCCTCAGCGAGAGGAGGAGAAGGAGGAGGAGGAGGTACACAATCCTCCAACAGGAGCTCCATTCTCTTGAAGGAAGAGGCCATTGCCAAAACTGACACGCCAATCAAAAGTGGCTGGGACACCACCCCATGAGAACAACACGTCCACTCGGAAGGACAGGGAGGAGGGAAGAGAGATTTGAAAAGGATCCATCACTTTTCAAAATAGGGCTCAGGGCCACTTGGTACTCCTTAAAAGACAATGAACACTGGCCCATTGTTATGAGGCAGATTGGGATGGGAACAATATGCAGAGCTGGTGTTTGAGATTTCTAGAAAGCATAGAAAAGAAGAAAACTCTGGAATTATGTTTACATTATGTTTACAAGTTTAAAGTAGACATCAAAGAGGCAGTGAAGAATGTGCCCATAAAAAACATTTAAATAAACCCGGGAGGGGTGTGTCCTCAGTGTTTTCAATTGGAAAATGTAGGCAGCATATATGGTGTGGTTTAGATTCATGATCACCCTTAGGCTCTCGAGTAAGATGTGTGGGCTCCTGGGAGCCAGTGTTCTGTTTCCCACTAAGGTTTACCGTAGACACTGACATATTTACAACAACTGCATTTCATCATTATATTAAACCTCTAGTATCAACAGAAGCAACAGCAGATATAATATTTGTGCTTCAAGCACAGAAAATCATATTGTTACTATATCGCCAATGGTTTTCATGTTGCTGAAGTTGAGCAAGGACTTGAACCTGTTGCTTGTCCTGTCAAAAACCTACATCTCATAAAAAGTTGCACAAAAGGGAAACACAGCAACAAGTACATACTAGTGTGACAGTGGGTGTCAAGCAGCTGCACCCCCAGTTTGTACTGTCAACAGAGAGACACTCCATATCAGACAGACAAGCACACTCCAACATTCTGAAAATACAAATGACCACTCATCTACACACTCGTGAAAGTTAGTGAAAACACTGTTCACATTTGCTTGTTAAGAGCTCTCTTGTTTTGGCTGAAAAAATAAACCCATTGAGGAAATTGGAAATAAAAAAATGTACAAGCTCTTTGCCAGTTGCCCAGACAAAGCTGGCACTGACACGCACTTCTGCCTGGCTTGATTCCACTCTCTGCCTTCATTTTTAGCCCGTTCTACCACACCTGGTCTCATCCTGGCACCAGCCTGGCAACGGCTTGCAGCGTCACTGTTATCTGAGGTGATTCACTGTGCTGTGATGCAGTGAATCAATTTTCTGTAAATGTAGCACAAGTGACATCTGGTCCAACCCAATGGTCACATCTTCATTTCCTCCAGAGATGTGGCTCTTTATGAGGAAAATTAAAAAGGTAGAGAATAGTAAATATGTCTGCCATTGCCAATTTGATATACAGTCTGCAATCACCAAGGTTTGTACAGTATGGTATAATAGCTAGACAGGAACTTGACACAGTCTATTTAGCACCTGGAAAAACAGAAAATACCAAACCCTTGTTTATGTCATCATGTCAATTTCTGTTGACACAAATAATTGCAATAGCCTGCTGATCAGGACATTAGTCTTTAGCCAGGGGAACAGCTGACCCATCTCTATGTCATGATGGATCACCCGCTAAGAGCTCTATGCTGTGTGCATGGCCAAGCATGCAAGTGTGACAAAGGGAAGATTCTCAATGAATATCTATTCTCATTTCTCGCCCATCTGCTCCCCCGTATAAAGGAAACGAGCGTATATCAATGAATACAAAGCTCTTCAGAATGGTTCATCATTCAACGTCCACAAAGACGGAACATCCAAACACACCCAGCAAGCCCTCACAAACAGTAATACACTTGACACACTTTCCTCTACTCAGTGAAGTGACCTATTCAGACAAAGCAGCAGGAGGCAGAGAGGCTGGGGAGCAGGAAAGCTAATGAATGCGGGGATGATTGGACCATTTGAAAGTGCTATTGCTATCCGCGTGTTGCGTTTCGTTTTCTCACAAGAGAGCCCTGTTAAACCATTAGCCCCTGTCCACTTCACTCTTTCTTTACTCTTTCCTCTGTTTTCTGTGTCTCCCCACGCGCCGCTAAACGGAAGGTCCGGATTAGAAACTAGGCCAGTCTTTAGGTGGTTCACTGACCAATGCTTTGTGCACCGAGAGTTTCTGCTACAGAGTTTCGTTTTTTTTTTTTAATGGGTAAATATAAAACAAAACTAACGAGTTAATTTGAACAACGATATGAAGGAGCACTGGACTGTTGGACAGGGAGACCGGGGACAAGAAACAAATCTAATCTGTTTGTGAGAACTAAGCTCTGAGCAATGCAACTCTGACAAGAACTGATCAGAGGTCAGGAAGCAGACTCTTGGTCTCGTCAGAGGTTAAGTGGTGCAGAAGGTGATGATGACATCTAACTGTCACAGCAGATTAATGCCATCCTTATTGACAAAGACAGCTGTAAGCACCTTTTTGTGAAGACTAAAAGATGAGCCCTGTGGTTCATGACATCTCGTTATGGCTTCACCGATATGACCCGGTGTATGGTAAGATAATATCTTCTCTACAGCCTCACTGGGCCAAAAGCCTTTCACCATCACTTCAGCACGACTGACTTGTTTTACAGGGATCAGTCAATAGCACACTCACAAAAAACTCCCACAACCAAGACAATCAATAAACTTTGTGGATGGACAATTGCATTTTTTCCCCTAGTGCAAGTCACAAGATGCTGAAGTAACACACATTTAATCCGTTTATGATGGGGCAAGCTGATGGCATTTAGGCGGGGGTCAATTTATCTCTCACTTCCCATTAAGAATTCAATTTGTGGCAATGTCCAATTCTCCTTGAATTATTAGTTTCTGACATGTCCTCACTGATTTACATATAAAAAAGGTCCATGAAACAAAGGAATGCAGCAACGACCTTTCACCTTTCAGCCAAGACCGTTTCAGACTCTGGCATCAACTAATTCTCGAAGCAGCTCTGTCGTTTTACCCTCCATTACGTATCCTGTTTTTCACTGCATATTTGTCAATTGTGGCAGCGCACACGGGACCCACTGCTGTATCACACTGAGCAAAGCTTGTTTTCTCAAAAGTGTATATGAACAATCCATATGTTGAAAGGGAAGATATACTACCATCCTTAGCCTGTGTGCCTCAGCAGGGACTGGCTCATTCACTGACATTAATAAAGCATTTAAAAGTAAATGACACTAGACACAAGAATGTCTCCTATCCAAAACTGTAGCATTCCTGGAAAGTGCACAAGCATAATTACAAAGTGGGATTAAATTAGAAAAAAAATGGTGCTGATTCCATGACATTCAAAGACATTCAATCAGTCTCACTGGCCCCATTTCCGCTCCTGCACCTTCATTTTTCCAGCTATTCTCCAATGACTTGCAGAGGACACCGCACTGTCATTCCCTTCCCTCGCCAATTTTTTCCACTGTACTTTCAAATCCTACTGCATAACACACTCCTCGTGATTTGATTCCAATGTGCTTACTGGAGAAGGCCATGTTTTCTCATACTAAAACTGTCTGCTTGGAGGAATTTCACCTCTTCCTGTTCTCTCAGTGCTGTGTCACCATCCCTTTTCCAAAACTGTTGATCATTTGTGAGAATGGAAGGTTTTTGCGAAGCAGGGGGGGAGAAATAACAGGAGTGAAAAACGACACACTTTGATATCTGTTTAGAAACAGGTTTCTAGGTTTTGCAATCTGTTGTTGCTTCCTATAAACATGCGGTTGCTATATGGAGAACACATTGCATTCCCTCAGCAGTGTTAAAAGAGGTCAGAGAGAAACAAAAGCTTCAATATTTTTACTGAGCTTAACAAAGATGGTTTAAACAGGTTGTTTGATTGTTTAGAAGATGGACTCTCTCACTATCCTCTAAAAGATAAGGCCACATGTAGGCAGTGTGTTAGTGACACTTGGTTTCCATTTGTCTGGTACAAGAAAAAAGTGTGAGTGCAAACACACAAATCTCCACAAATCTTTTCATTTCTCCTCCCTGTTTCCCAGCAAGTTCAGACTATCTCTACAGTATTTCTGTTTTCATTTAATCCACTATGACCCTGCCAGTGCACCACCCACCCTCTGAAACATTTCAAACAAAGTAACACAACCTCTCCTGGTCGCTCCCTGATAGCTAAACACAGTAATCGCATCTACAACAAACACACGGGTCTGCGGGTTTGCTGCCCACACATGGCTGTATCATTCAAAGGCAACAGAGAAGCGAGAGGCGGTGAGGTCAGGTCAGAAACCCAATTACTGTACGATAAACTGGCCACATATGAAACCTTCCTCATGCTCAGCGCCAAATGCCAAGGTGGCGGTTTGAGACACTCGTTTCTTTTAGCAGGGGTCATCTGTCGTTCCGATTTCTCTAACTTTTCCATCCATCCATTAGAAACCTCTCTCTTTCTCGCGCTTTCTGCATTTTTCTTCTCCACATCCCTTCAGCATTTCTAATATCTTCCACCCACCATTTACACTACACATGCAGCTCTTTCAGTGGTTTGATCGCACGTCGCTTCGAGAGATTACGCTGAATGTAATCCAGAACTAAAGCTCAGAGAGCACAGGAGGCAAAAAAAAACAAAACAACGTTCAATTAAATAACCAAAGCACACTGAAATACAAAAAACGTTATTGTGAAAATGAATGCAAATATCACAACATTTCTTCTGATGTTTTTTTAACATATTCAAACTGTGTAATTTCTCTTTTATTATATATTTTTTTATTATTTCTCTTTTCTCATTGTTGTAACTACGCAGACAGATACATTCTAGTGTGTGTGTGTGCGTGTGTGTGTGTGTGTATACATTTATACTGTATATGTATGTATTAGGATTAAAGTTTGAGAGGATGACAAAGAAGACGTGGAAAGATGCAAAAATCAAATCGCTGCACGACTACGCACACAGACCGCCACTTTCTTGCACATGCTCACTGGCCATTTATCCCCACTTCCCAAAGCAAACACAGTTACAACCCTGGAAATGTAACAATGAGCAGCCATCATGTGCCACAACAGCGGACAGAGAAAAAGTGAGCAGCTTGAAAGCCTGTTTTTTCCCTCTCTCCGTGCGAGCCCCGCTGGTATCTTATCAGCTCAATCCTCTCATCGTCATTTAAATCTCCCCCTACTCCATCCGATCCCAGCCGTGGCCCTATTTAAATCTCTCCCTCCTCCCAGTCCACCACATTTCTAATGCTAATTATTTAAACCTCTCTCTGTGCTCTATCCCTCCCATCCACCAGCTAGTTATTCAAATCTCTCCCAACAAGCCCAGCCCCTGTTAAAGGTGCTTGTCTGAAGGGTTGATCTGGGCTGTTGTTTTCAGACAGAGGATAATACCGCTGCCTCTAGACTCCTCTTCTCGCCGGTTCTGTTTTCATGGCCTTCTCGTATCATTTTCCCTCCATATACAGTTACGCTGCTGCGCGGATTCCTTTGCAAAATCAAAATATTTATTTGCCGCGATAGAGGGATGCAGTTGTTCGCAGCGCAAAAACAGAAAATCCACTGTCATATTCGGTAGAATGCAATAAAGACAGGGTTAAAGAAAGATACGGGCAATGTACACAAAATGTGTGTGTTTGGGGAAACTGGATATCATCAGTAATATACATGAAATGTGCACATGTCAAAGTCTGCAAGAGTGGGACTGCTGCATGGGAATGTGACCTCAGTGGGGCTGTGGTGGTCTCTGTGGGTCACTGTCCCCCGTGTCGAGTGAGTGACGAGCCTGAGTGACTAAGCGATGGCGACACAGTTTGAGAGGTCAGAGGAGATCTTTTTTTCCAACACCAGGTGCCAGCACATCAGTGTGGGAAAGGGGACGTTAATCTCCATCTCCTACACCATAAGCATGGATTACAGATTTATTTATCTTCTATTTTCTGTCTGTCTGTCAGAGAATCTGTCTCTCTCGCTCTGGTTCTCTGTCGATTTCCACACTCTCACTCTCATTCAGTTGGAGGGATCTTGCCGTTCGTCCTGTGGAGAAGCCGCCTACACACAGGATCGCAGCTCAGTCAAACACCAAAGCTGCTCACAGCACTTAACAGGAGTCCCACTCAGCATCACTACTTATCACAGTTACATAAATGCTGGTTTTCCAACAGCAGCCACCCCACACAAACAGGACAGAACGACCACGGGTGTAAATCATTACTGAGGCAAAGCGAGGAGATGATGTGGTGTGCGAATAATTGTTGACCGCAAAAGTTGGTTTAACGTCTCGAATGTGATGTTTCTAATGAATAATGACAAATCAAAGTCTGGCAATGTGACAATATCTCCAATTTCAAAGTGAGAAATACCTTTATGAATTAGCTCTGTTTTATGGTGCAGGTAAGAATAGATAACACATTCACAATTCTTTTCATGCAGGTCGACGCTGAGAAACAATAGATCCTGGTCTCCTTCACATGCAGTTAAAGAGAAGTGGACACCACAGAGGATGTGCTCACCTTGGTACTCCTGTCCAGGGGTGTAAGCCGTGGGGCTGCCTGTGATTTGGAGGGTGAGGAGCACCTCTCCTCCACCTTCTGCCACCCCGACTCCCTCCAGCTCCCCGTGGTGGGTGCACAGGAAGAAGAAGGGGTTGAAACGGGGGTAGAAGCTTGCAGGTGGCGCCCCGAAATCCATGCTGCTGCTCCCCACGACGAGGGTCAGCAGGGCACACCCTAAGGCAGCCCCCAGTGAGGCCATCTGCCCCCACCGGATGAGGAGGTGGGTGACCAGGTGAGAGTGATGAGTGGGAGAGGGGGCGGCGCAGGTAGAGTTCCTGAGGACAGCTCTTGGAGTCCACCGACGAGTCCAAAGTCCAAGAGTGCGTGAGTGTGAGTCTATGTGTGAAAAATGTCTGGGTGTAAGTGTGTGGGTTTGGCTGTGAGAAAGATCTCCGCTCTTCTGCTCCCACTCCCTGTCCTACCTTCACTCTCGGGGAGTTCAGAGCTTCGCCTGTGCCGTCCTGCTCCGGCGTTTAAATACCTCAACCCCCTCCCTGTTTCCGTCTCTCCTCCCACCCTCCCTCCCTCCCTCCCTCTGTCGGTCTTTCACTCCAGCACCAGCTCCACGCAGGCTGCCTGCGCTTTATGAGACGGCCTCCCTCCTCTCTCTCATCCAGCTCTTCTCTCCTCCCTCTTCTCCCTCTGCCAGTCTATCACTCTGGCTTTTCCTAAACCTCTTCCTTCCTCCATCCCTCCTCTCCTCTTTACCTCTCACTAAATGACTGTGGTACTCCATATTGCACTCTTGTATCTCTTTCTCGAGACCCTGGTGGTCTTATGTCTATTCATCTGTTAGTCTCTTCATCCCTAACCAGCCCTCTGACACATCCCTTTCACTCTTTTTCCTTTGTCTTTTTTCCCATCCACCAGACTGTCTGCTCCTCTCCCACCCACTATCACACCTCCTTTCTCCCTCCCTCTTCCCATCTCCCGTCTCTCTCTCTGCCCCTCTCCCCCTTAGCCTCCCTCCGTCCCCTCTTTTTCGCTCTCCCTCTTTTCCAACACTGTATCTCTTGGTCTCTCCTCTTGTCTTCAGCAGCACTCAGATTTGTTTTTCTTCTCCACTGTTGCTTCTCTCCATGGTTTTCCATTGGAATCTCCTTTTCCACACGATTCTCCAACTTTTTTCCCCTTGTCTGAGCATTACCGGCCACCACTCTGCTCCACATTAACCCACCACTACACCAAACACACCAGTCATACTACTGCGTCCTCTATACGTCCCTGCTTGCTCACTGAATGCCAGATAAGTATCTCTCCAATAACCTTGTCTTGCTGGCTCCTTTCAAATGCACAAATAAACACAAAACAACATGAATCTTCATCACACACACACACACACACACACACACACACGCACACGCACACACACACACACACACACACACACACACACACACACACACACACACAC